>CM034155.1:194498274-194827494 GCA_019776745.2 Taxus chinensis | reverse complement strand
ACTTCATTTCAGGGAGATCACTTTACTTAGAATTTGCTAATGATAATGTTGTAAGGCATGGATCGGCTAGGACTCAAATCAAGGACCTCCATCAGCATTGCTGAGCACTCTACCTTTGAGACAACGGTCCTTCGCAGGTTTGGGGTTTGCTAGTTGATTGGTTTCCTGTAGGCAGGGTTCAACTTTGCAATCTTTTGAGGCCGATCTGTTTCATATCAGAATATTCATGAAGCACAATTTGCCTTGCAACTATATGAGCATCTTCTACGAGTCAATATGTTGGCAGGCATAAAGGGTGCTGTTGGAATTATCACACCTTACAAGCTACAGCTGCAATGTTTGCACCGAGATTTTTGATGCTGTCCCCAAATCTGATGAAGGAAAAGGTTGTGTATCATCACGGTAGATGCCTACCCGAGCCAGGAGCGTGGTGTAATCCATATGTCTCGTGTCCGAGCTTCAAATCATGGGGTTGGTTTGTAGCTGTTTTTCACTGTGTGAATGTGGCGCTAGCACGAGCCCGCAGAGCACTTTGGGTTAAGGGCAAGCAGCAGCTTTGAGACAAATCTTTTTCATATGGAGATGGCGTTCTAAACCAGGCATGTTAAGACTAGCCCCTGAAATATTTTGCTGTCCTTTTTCAACTTCATGAAATAAATGATCTACTACCTGAAATGACGCCTTAAGATGGAATATTGTGTTTGATTTTATCGATTGTCCTTGAGTGCATTGGTTTCTTTTTTTTTCCTGTTCCTTCTCCTGAATCGACGTTCCTTTCATGATCGGTTTGCATAAGGGAAAATTGTTGTTATCTTTATTCTGTTATAATTATATGGATGAGAACAATGTTTTACTTGCTTTTGTTGTTTTGGATCAAACCATCTGAAATGGGAAAGGGACATTCTTATGAAACATGGAAGCTATAAAAAATAAAAATAAATAAATAAATAAATAAATGTTACCTTTCAAAATGCTTAGTTATGGCTACCCTAAGCGATATCAAATCAATAGAAGCTCATAAATGCTTAGGTCTGATTTCTGCTCGATAGTAGATACTTCCTACTTTTTGCTTCCTTAGGGGGTTTCCTTCATTAGTACTTCTGCCCCACTCGAATGCTTCTTTCCTCTTTGGCTTGTTCCCTTGCTTGTGCTGACAAGATAGTTATCACCTTTCAGATCTACTGAATGAATACTTACCGTTGGATAAAACACAAATGCATGTATATTTCTTTTGCGGTGTTTTATCATCATTGATAAGGAATATCAAAAAGTATGGAAATCTAGGTCCTTAGCTAGAGTGGCTCTTGCTTTATTAGTTGTAACACTACTCCTTGATTACCTTTCTATTGAATGTAAATTGTTGCGTAAGTGAGAGTCCTGCTGGACTGAATTGATATTGTACAACATTTTACACATAGTGCTATATTGTCTTGGATAATAGTATGTATGCTATTTATGAAGATTACGAATGAAGTTTGTTTAGGCTTTCCATTTAAAAGTTGTCATGCTTGCCTACCTAGAGTGTAGCCTGCTTGTGAGCTATTTTGTTTATTACTCGTTTCCTAATAAGGCTTGCGGCTTGTAGTTTCTTCAATAATCTATTCTGGTATTAGACATTAGGAAGGAAAGAAGGAAGTTTTCATTATTGTCCTCAATGCCCGAAAGTAGATCAATGGGATTCAGGATACAACCTTTAGCAGTAGAAAGTTCTAGGAAGAGAGAATCCTAGTTGCAAACCAAAGAAATTAGAGAGAATCCTAGTTGTTAACGTTTATTACTTTTAAAAGACCTTGTAAGGAAGAGGCGGTAGACCTCTTGTTTAGATTATAACGATGGAATGTTTCCTTCGGGATCATGTATCCCTTTATTGCTATGAAACATCCTCCTGGAAGGACTGGGTAACTATGTTTTATTTCGCGTCTTGATCGTAACTAGTATGTCTTTGACTCTCAAGTTTTTTTCTTTCCCTTTTAAGATGGATGGTTTGAATATTAGATTTAAGTCACATAATCTATACGGTTGCATGATCAAAATTCTCTATACTATTGACCTTTCGTTCCTATCCCATGAGTTCTTGGATTGTTTCTTTGTTTTGTGATATACTGCTTGCTGGAATGTTTGACTTCCTCATTGTTGGCTGGTGTAGATCCTTACCTCGTGTGAAAAGTAGATTAGTGGTTTGTGCTTTGATCCTTTCATGAAGTAGAACATTCCTTTCATGTCAATTGTTAAATGTTAGCTTATTATTTCAATGCATAGACTTAACATGCTCAGTTCTAGCGAACTGACTCTAGTTAATATTTGTGCAGATGGATTATGCGAGTAGACTAGAAGAAAAGAGTGTAAAAGTTTCATCTGTACCATTATGAAGTTCCTTGTAAAAATGTCGAATGTGTTGTAAATTGTGTAACATTGCTTGTAAAGAGAATTGATATGACCTCTTGCCTTGTATTGTTTGGTAATGGTGAAAGAAAGTGTCTTGTTCTTGTGTAGTTAAGCTTGAAATTATCCTTGTGAGAAATGGCTTTCAATCTTTACATTGATATGAGTATTGAAAAACTTTTATCTCGAGAATAAATTGTTAAGTTAAATCTTTCTAAAACTTAGCGACAATATTTTATAAGTAAAGTAAAATGAGTCGGTTAACCCTTAAAGAAGCTAAACAAAAATAATAATTTTATAATTCAAAAAATAAATGTAAAGGTGATCTATTTGAATTCGAATGATTCCATGAGTGATCAAAATGAAAACATCCTTTGTGAAGTAAACATTTATAAATTGATACCCCTAGCTAAACTAGCGAACACTATCCCTTTGGGGTGAACTCTTAAACAAACTTAAAGGAAAACAATGGTTAGTTTTTGGAAGATAATAAGATTTAGTAAGTAGGAGAAGACTTTAAGTGAACTACTCTACAGTGTTTGAGAAAATTAACTTAGTTGTTGAGATGATTTTGTGCGAATCATGTATTGAATTCTTCTGAAAGCTTAAGTCATGAGCCACAGGGAGTCTTGTCAAAATAAATAACGTCCGATCATTTCTTATTGTGGCTTGCCCTAGCCGTGAGTGTGTTATGTGGATTGAACTTTCATGTTGTCTTGTCAAAAGAAAAATAAATTGTCCTTGATAGGTGTGAACATTTCTGTGCTGCCTTTATGGCCATCCTTGTATCAAGTTGTTCACAGTGTTAGTTGTAACCTTGGTGACGACGTGTTGCGCCATGTTATGTGTCAAGCAAGTCAAAAAAAAAAAAGTTATCCTGTATTTCACTGTGTTGTTCTTGTGTTGGTATTTTTGGTGTGTTACAGTTTATTTGTGCCTTAGTTGTGCCATTATCCTATACTTCTTGAACTCTAGTTTTTTTCTCCCTTGAGGAGCTCTGGTTTGAATTTTGAAGCTCTGTATGCTAGAGTGTGCGTATGTTGAATTGGGTATTCGTATTTGTTTTTTTTACATGTTTTTTAGTATAACTTCCATCTGGGCATTAATAAATACTTTGATTTCTTTTTTTAAGCATATAGAATTCATGAGTTTGATATTGACAAGCTCTGAACTTCTGCGGTGGCTTATACATTTCCATTATTTTATTGCTACATTTTCCATTGTTCTTGGCTCACAAGAAGACTAACCTTATCCTTGTAATAATGGCTGCCAAAAAACTACCCTTGTAGAGTATAATCAAGAAACTTGTAACTCAAACAAAACATTTACACAAAAACTCCATGTGCATTATCGAAAACTATATTTATGCTCAGATTGAGACCCCTTCCCTTAAAAATATCTTGGGAAAATAAACCATAAAAGGTAGAAAATACAATGCTTAAAAGCATAGTTGTATTCAGGTACGAATTTCATAAGATATAATTAATTTCATCAAAAATGAAAAACTTCTAAATAGTGATTCCATTAAAACCAAACAAATGGCTCAATAGAAAATGCTAAACAACTATATCCCCTCAAATCTGCCAAGGCACATTGGTAATCAATCGACACAATGAAACAATCATAGTACAATAGGGGATTTAGGTAAGGAACAATAAAAATTTAGTAATGATGTTTCCTTCACTTTAACAAAATTCCCACTTTATAATCAATTAACTAACTTCAGTCATTTACGACACAATCCGAGGAGACCATAAAAAATGGTTTACACTTCACACCACAAAATAAACCATAAGCAAAGGTTCTACACTTTTTTGAAGAAAGAGAAAGACCACATTATACTTGGATTGACAATACATACAAAGTACATAGATAGTGAGTGACTGTTGAATGAATTTTTTGTTTATTCAGTATATTAAGAATTGGTTCTCGGGAGAATCCTCAATTTTTTATTTTTTTTTCATCTTTAGAACAAATTAGTCCATTTCTATCTATCTTTCAAGCATATTAAAACCATTCTCTCTGCAAAAAAAAACTATACAATACAACAAATACAGTGTATCTAAAAACTTTGTAATATTATATTTAAATAGATTTCTTTATCAAAAGAATTTGTATTTACCATGTTCAATATTAAACTAAATTAGGCTAAGAAGTTAATTAAACATATTTCAAACTTCTCTTTGCAACAAAGCCAAAAGAACATGTTCTAATAGCCCTATTTTGTGTATTGACATATGTTTCTCAGATGGACTAAGAGAAGCCAATAACACATTTCAAACTACTCTCTCTACAAAAAAAAAAAATGTTCTAATTTTTCTCAGTATAACACCTCAAAACATATAAAATGTACATCAACATATGCTTCTTAGATGGAGTACTAAACTAAAGCATTGTGCAAAATTAAAACATCAAAGAAACAAAACATTAAAATAAAGAATGCAATTTCTTTGTGTAGAATTTAAATTATCTTTTAAATCTAAATTATTACTTCTTCTTTCAATTCATAAAAATAAGACTACAATTTTTTTTTTTGTGTAAAATTAATATTATTGGAACTCTAAATTGTTACTTGTTCAACAACTCAAAAAAACATGCCAGTGTAATAAATTATTTCTTAGAGCTAGTTGCCCTTCATAAAAATTATATAGAACCACTAGACACGCAACAATAAAGATTCAAAGCAACTCACCTTTTGGAAGTTATACGGAAAACTATATACTTTTAGGTTATTTATGTTAGAAAAAAAAGTTTAATTTTGCCCCAAGAAAAAACAAAAGGCAATTTGTTTTTTGAAATGCTTTTAATTTTTTAGGTAGTTCGCTTTTAGATTCCTACTTTTAGGAAAAATTAATAAAGAAAATAAATCAAAAGCTTTGTATTGCAAAAAAGCATTTGCTTTTTAGCTCTATTTTTGTGAGTTGAATGTTTTTATTGTTAGATGAAGCCATCTATTTATTAGAGGCAATTGTAGGTGTTTTGATATATCAAACACATTCAGAGAGATTGTATTGAGCCGAAGCTTTGGAACTAGAAGAAAAAATATATTCACAAATGTCTTGATCTGAGTTGGAATAATATTTTTTATTTGCAATTATTTATTTTATTTCTGTTAATTGTTACTTTATGTGCCTAATTTCTAAAAATTGGTATCAGAGCATGGGTTTTTTTTAGCAGGTTTTTAATTGACAACAGGTAATGGCTATATATCTGATCTGTGGACACCACAATTTACAGGAAAGAATTACGAGTATTTTCCATTAACCATGAATGCGCTATTTAGATCCCAGGATGTGTGGGAATTGTAGAGAATGGGCACATAGAGCCTGCAAATGTAGCAACATATAACACACTCTCACAGGTAGACAAAGACACTTTGATGGAATTAAGAAAGAAAGATAGAAAATATTTTTTTCTTCATTGATTAATTCATGCATGAAAGCATCTTACCCAGAGTGGTAATAGCCAGTAAAGCACTCGTGTCACATTGCTGGTGAATTCTCTTCATTTATTTCTGTATTTGCACAGTACTTGCAGTTTTTATTCTTTTATTAAAAATACAAAAAGAAATAATGTAAAAATTTAAATCGAAAATCAATACAAAGCAAGAAAAGTGTGTGTGCACAATTGCTAGTTAAATTTGGTTTTCAGATCATTGGTATCAGAGCTGGTTTTGACTAATTTTTGGTTCAGTCTAACGTGTTTGGATTGCAAGTTGTGTGTTTTGGATGATAACAAGGTCTCGATCTAAGAAGGGTGAAGGAGAATTAGTTGAAGGAGATCCCAAAATTGGTACCAGACGATCTCGAAGTCCGACAATGGAGGATCGAGAGGAAGTGGAACAAAATTTTCGTCAATCCTTCCAACAGATGAAGGAAATGGTGGAAGAAATGTACCAAGAAAGGAAAAGGGAAAAGGGGACTAGAGAAGGTAAGAAAGAAGAAAGCTCTAGTTCTGACATTCCAAAAAGAGACTCCTTAAAATCTGATTTTCTTTCATTCAAGTTAGATATCAAGTTTGAATTGCCTATGTATACTGGAGAGCTAAATGCAAAGAAATTGGATAACTGGGTCAAGCAAATCGAAGTATATTGCAGGGTTCAGAAAATTGTTGATGATGAAGCAAAGATTCATCTGGCAATTCTTCGGATGGGTGGAACCGCACTCATTTGGTGGGAGAGTAAGCTTCAGGAAGTGGAAGAAAACAAAGGTAAAGAAATCACTTCTTGGTCTGAATTTGTTTCAAATCTTAGGCAACAATTTTATCCTCTTGGTTATAAGCAACAAGCTATGATGGATTGGCAAACATTAAGACAAACTAAGGGACAAAGTGTTCAAGAATACACACAAGAATTTAGGAAAAGGGCTCTAACTCTGGGAATTTCCCTGAACACAGAAGAAACACTGCTCAAATATATTGGTGGATTGCATAGTTATCTAAGGCATATGATACTTGTTTTAGGTACTACTAATCTTGATGCAGTATGTGTTCAAGCAACCCATCTGGAAGCACGAGGGAAAATGACAAAGGAGTCCTCTTTCTCTTCTTTTAATCAGAAGAACAAGCAATCTGAAGGAAAAGGTTCGAAAGAACAAGGAAAAGGAAAGGGTAAGCATAAAACAAACTCTACT
The DNA here is from genome assembly GCA_019776745.2 of Taxus chinensis. Taxonomy (NCBI): domain Eukaryota; kingdom Viridiplantae; phylum Streptophyta; class Pinopsida; order Cupressales; family Taxaceae; genus Taxus; species Taxus chinensis. The sequence continues at coordinate 194,820,481 of CM034155.1, read as the reverse complement.
GTTAAGAAGGAAGATGAAAAACCATTTTGCAATCATTGTAAAAAAAAACCATGATGAGTCTAAATGTTGGAAATTACATCTTGAAAAGAAGCCCAAATGGATGGTTAAGAAAAGAAAGGAAAAGAAAACAAACACTATAGTGCATGATCTTGGTTCTGATTCAGGTGATGAAACCAAAATCACAGCTATGGGTTTACAAGGTAAGTCCACTCTTTCAATTTCCAACAATAGCGTTTCAGATGTTGCATCTTCTTCTAGTAAACAAAGTACACCGGACGATAAGAAAAGAAATGAGCTTTTCCACATTAGAGTAATTTCAAAGCATACAAAAATTGATACTCTTTTTGATAGTGGATCTCAAGCTAATTTGATTTCAGAGGAGGTTGTTAAAAAACTAGGACTCAAAACTACACCACATCCTAAGCCTTATCCTTTGGGCTGGGTTTGTGATGATGCAAAGCTGCAGGTAACTAAAACTTGTACTTTCAGATTTGCCATTACAGACAAGTTTATTGATGAGGTTGAATTGGATGTAGTTCCTTTGGATATTTGTGGGGTGGTTTTGGGAAGTCCTTATTTGTATGATCGTAAAGCAATCTTCTATAGGGAAGAAAATAAATATTTGCTTGTCAAGGATGGAATTGAGTTTATTATTAGAGCTCACCGTGAAAAGAATAATCTATCCTTGGTGACTGCAGGTCAAATGAAAAGGCTTGTAAATTCAAGCAAAAGTTTTGTGCTCATGGTGGTCAAAGCCAAGGAAAAAGAAAATGAAATGGCTTTTGAGACTTGCGATCTAAAACATAAGGATGAATTGGTAAAAATTGTTTCTCAATTTGATGATGTTTTTCAGGATCCACAGGGTCTACCTCCCAAAAGAGGGGTTCAACATGAGATACAGTTGCTTCAGGATGCACCTCTTCCCAATATCGGAATGTACAGGTTGTCAGTAGTAGAGAACGAGGAAATCAAGAGACAGGTAATGGAACTTTTGGCTCAAGGTATAATTCGTCCAAGTACATCCCCATGTGGTTCACCAATTATATTGGTTCCCAAGAAGGATGGCACTTGGCGAATGTGTGTTGATTTCCGTGCTTTAAACAAGATTACTATAAAGAATCGTTACCCTCTTCCTAGAATAGATGATTTACTGGATCAATTAAGAAATGCAATTTATTTCACTAAGTTAGACTTAAGAAGTGGTTATCACCAAGTAAGAATTGCAGAAGGTGATGTTTGGAAAACTGCTTTTAAAACGAAACAGGGATTGTTTGAATGGTTAGTGATGCCTTTTGGTTTGTGCAATGCACCGGCAACATTCATGAGAGTTATGAATGAAATTTTTAGACCATTCATTGATAATTTCGTTATTATCTACTTAGATGATATTCTTATTTTCAGTAAATCATGGGATGAACATATTAAACACATCCAGAAAGTCTTAGATGCACTAAGGAGAGAGAAATTGTATTTGAAGATGTCAAAATGTGAATTTGGAAAAACATCTTTAATTTACTTGGGGTATATTGTAGGAAATGGAGAATTGAAAATTGATCCTGCAAAAATAGAGGTTATTGTGAAATGGCCTAGACCCACAAATGTGACGGAAGTTAGAAGTTTTCTAGGTGCAGTTCAATACTGGAGGAAATTTATTGCTAACTTCTCATATATTGCATCTCCGTTGCATGCTTTGACAAGTATTAAACAGGTCTTTCAGTGGGGAGGAAAACAACAAAAAGCATTTGACACACTGAAAGAGAAGATAAGTACCGCTCCGATCTTGGCACTTCCGGATTTACAACATTCATTTGAGATTGAGACGGATGCTAGTGACTACGCAATGGGGGCAGTTTTGATGCAGAACAAACGACCAGTGTGTTACCATTCAGAAACCTTTACAAGTGCGGTAAGAAACTATCCAACTTATGATAAAGAGTTGTATGCTTTGGTTCAAAGTGTTAAAAAATGGAAGCATTATTTAATGGGAAAAGAAACAATAATCCATACTGACCATCAACCGCTTCAATATTTACAAACACAAACCAAATTGCAGCAGTCTAGACATTTCAGGTGGATGGGATTTTTGCAACAATTTCATCTTGTAATCAGGTATAAAAAAGGTATTCAAAACAAGGTTGCCGACATGTTGTCCAGACCACCAGTGGTAGTAGCATCTATCCTTTTACAGCATAGTTCTTTGGCTCATATTAGTTACAAGGAACAATATGCAAATGATGTTGATTTTAGAGAAGTGTATGAGGATTTAGTAAGTGGTAAACAAGTAGGAGAAAAAGATTATCATTTGCATGCAGGATTGTTATATCATTCTGGAAAACTTTGTATTCCAGAAAATGAGCGTGTGCATATGATTAGGGAAGCACATACTTCTCTTATTTCAGGGCATTTTGGTGTAAGTAAAACAGTTGCACATTTACAAAAATATTGCTATTGGCCTAGAATGCATGAACAGGTAAACCGCTATATTAAGGGGTGTGTACTTTGTGCCACAAGTAAGCCAAGTAACAGGAAATTAGGACTTTACACTCCTCTTCCTGTTCCAACACGGCCTTGGGAAAGTGTTTCCATGGACTTTGTAGGAGGCTTGCCCATGACACGGAGAAAACATGATTACTTATATGTGGTAGTGGACAGATTTAGCAAAATGTGTGTGTTGGTTCCATGTACTAAACAAATAACTGGTGAGGGAACTGCACATTTATTCTTTCAGTTTGTTTGGGTTCATTTTGGTTTACCTACTTCAATCATATCTGATCGGGATTCTAGATTTCTTGGGGAATTTTGGTCAGCATTGTGGGGGCTTATGGACACAAAACTGAAAAAAAGCACTGCTTTTCATCCACAGACTGATGGTCAAACAGAGGTTGTAAACCGCACAGTGGTACAATTACTTAGGGGCTATAGTAACAAACATCCTAAATTGTGGGATGAACATCTTTATTATGTGCAACATGCTTATAATCGTGCCTTACATTCTTCTACTTCGAAGTCTCCATTTGAGACTTGTTATGGTTATCTGCCTAATTCTCCATTAGATATATATTATGGACATGAAACTGTTGTTAATGGTGCAAGTGATTCTGACAAGGCTAAAAGATTTGTGCAGAGAATACAACAGGTTCATCAGTATGTCCATGAACAATTGGAGAAAAATCCAGGCTAAGTACAAAGCTAGGCATGATAAACATAGAACTGATCACAAGTTCAAAGTTGGTGATTCAGTTTGGCTTCACATCAGCAAAGAAAGACTGACAGGTGAAGGTAAAAAATTGAAACCTATACGGTATGGTCCGTTCCAAATATTGGAAAAAATTGGTAACAACGCTTTCCGGTTAGATTTACCTCCATATATGCAAATCTACTCAGTTGTGAATGTTGAGAATTTAAGATTGTATGAACCGCCTATGATTATTGATCATGATGATTCTAACATAATGCCTTCCATTGATGATTTTGCTCCTGAGTATCTTGATGAGTTGCAGGAAGACATCATTTTGGACAGGAAAGAAAGAACTTCGCGAAGAGGTGATATTGAGTATCTTCGTGTTGGGTTCAAAGGCATGCATCCGAACAAGGAAAAATGGATGGAAACCGGAAAGGTGAGGGAGAAATACCCTCACCTATTCACCAATTAGGTTGACTTTTGGGGTCCAAAAGTTTCTCAGTGGGGAGGAATGATCCAGAGAATCCTCACAGAGAAACACCGATCTAAGATCTTCTCAGAAATTGTTGCAGTCATTTTTAAAACGTGGGGAAAAATTATACGACTCCAACGACAGCTTGTTTGCAGGAAACGGAGCTCGTTTGCAAAAGTTATAGCCCGCTGAAATTTTTGGGCAACTGGCAAATTTTGGGGTTTTTGTGCAGGTTGGACGTGTGCACGCTCGCCAAGTGTTGCGATCGTATTGCGACACGTGGACAAATTGTGTGACGTATTAAAAAAATGGGTTTTGGAACGCCGGTCTTGGACACTCGATCTCGGACAAATGGACCCCGCTATTTTCTGGCTGGGGGCCCTCAGCCAGGTTCGACACACTCGATTTAGGAGGGGTGCCTTGGCCTCCTTCTCATTTAATCATTCAACCAACTGTGTATATAAACCTCTATATTTTCTATTACGCCATGCATGTGGGATATTGGGCATACTTGATTTAAATTATCCACGCCCTTTTAAACTTCCTTGCTTTCCCACGCCTATATTTTATCATTTCCAAGCATATATGAAATTTTCCACGCATTATTCAAACTGTCCAAGCCATATATGGTACTGTCCACCTTTTTAGGGATTTAGGCGCCTAAAATGAATGCTATGCGCCACCCAATGCGCCCCATGGTCAAAGCGCCTAGTATATAGGCTTAGGTGGCTTACTTGCCACTTTAAATGCGCCCCTCCACCTATTTTTAAACCATGAGATATACTCCCAAGCGCCCAATGTGGGATTTTATTCCCAAAAGGATCAGCCAAGGGGAATGGAACTCGGGTGGAGGTGGTAAAAGGATATGCGCCCAGCCATCAGACCAGGAGGTGCACAAACAGTATAAAAAGGGTAATATTTTATTTGTAATGGCATTCGGACTGTGTAAGAAATATTGTATTGCTCATATCTTGAGCTAACGGTGGAATTTGAAGGAGATGTAAAAGGCAACCCCTGTTATTTTCGACAGAGGAAGACTGTGAGAAGGTCTAAATTTTGTAGAATTCTTTGTAAAGGATTATTTTCAAGATTTTAATAGATCGGTCCCATTCAACCGGACCCGGAGACGTAGGCCTCAAGCGCCGAACTCCGTTATCAATTCTCGCGTCACGTTGCTGGTGAATTCTCTTCATTTATTTCTGTATTTGCACAGTACTTGCAGTTTTTATTCTTTTATTAAAAATACAAAAATAAATAATGCACAAATTTAAATCGAAAATCAATACAAAGCAAGAAAAGTGTGTGTGCACAATTGCTAGTTAAATTTGGTTTTCAGATCAAAGATATATCATTTTTTTTATGGACTCTAAAAATGTAGATGAATGCTACAATTTTCAGATCAATTCATGCTTTGGTTTTTAAGATATGTGATTTTTAAGTTTTCACATGCAGCTTTGTTCTGGAGCAAAAATGGAGCTTGGAGCATGGATTTTTGATTTTTGATTTAAAAAATCATAGTGTTAAGATCATTGATGGATGGTTAAATAATTCAAGAAAAGGAAATTCAATGGAGGAATATTAAAAAAAAAATCCATAGTTCCATGTGCAAATGGAGCAAATGTGGGGGAATAGAAAAACTTTACGAAGTGTGGCTTTTCTAGTGTTTGAAAACCGTCAGGGATCGGGTGAATTTTATTTTAACCTTTATACCCTTTGGAAATGGATAATCAGGGCATAAAAGGGAACTTTAACCCTAGGCCAATGTTTGACATTCATTCACGGGCAGAGGAGGAAGCTAGAAAATGTGCAAAAAGAGCTTATCGGAGGTTTCAAAGGCCCTATTGCATGTCCATGAGATGTACGGGATGAGGGGAGAAATTTTTTGTCCCCCATATCCCCTTGGAATGGTTTAGTGGGGAAAATAAAGTGTGCTTTGAGTGCCATGATAACACGTGTCCTTAAAAAAATTGTTAAGTATTGAACATTGTACCTTGGGGAAGCTCTTTAGAAGTGACATATCTTGAGCTACCAGATGATGTTTTCGAAACTTACTTATATGATATTGAATGGAAATTGAATTTTTCAAAGGATGTGATGGTTTTTATGCCATGAAACTTCTTAAAAGACTGTAAAAAATTCCTTTTTCTCTGAGGATCACAAGATTTCTTTGCGAATAATGAGTTGTAGGATAAAATGCATGGGGCTTGACAAGAAACTTAAATTACCACCATGTATAGGACTGAATTATATTTTATATTGATATTATTTTTTTCCCCTAACTCATTATGGATCTCCTGTGATCATCTCGTGAAGTTTAGGTAACTTTTCACAGTATAAGCTCCCTTGAACTCAAAAACCCACTTTTGATGAAATTTCTCCAAAATCACAAAATCTTCACTAAATATTCCAAAACAATTTTCATGATGATATCAGATCACTAATAAAACTTCTTGATGAATCTATGGCTTAAAAAGTCTAAAAATATCCATTCTGAGCCTACTAAAGGATCTTCTCCAAGTGGCACCAACTTGGAAGCAATAGACATTTTAAGACAATGGACCGATTTTGAAACTAGGGTATGGTTTTCCTTCTTTCTAATTGCATTTTTTCCATGCAAAAAGGACATGAAAATACCTATCTCTAGCTTAGGGAAATGTTAGGGATCCAAAATAGGGAGGAAATAACATAAGGAATCCCAAAATCTCAATTTAGTTCATGAACCAGTGCCTTATCCATTGGGTTGTACATAGTCACTTTGCACAATAAGAGATATAATGGAATAAGAACACACACAACAAAAAATGGAACACACACCTAAATCACCTATCGTACAATGCAAGGGACAACCTACTTTCAGTGAAGCAATTTGTATTTTCAAAGGTTACCTTCGAATAGGTAACACTCATTAATGATGTTGCATGAAGTCGTTGACTAGTTCGAGAAAGTATCCTAACTTCCTCAATAGCTTATGAAAGCCAAGTTATTTCAAGAATTATTGTATACTTGGGAGAAGTGATCCTACATGAGATTCTTGATGCTTAGAGCTTCGGTTGGAAATTCCATTCCATTATTTTTCTTGAAATCACTTTCGGATTGCTGGAGGGAAGATTTTTAGTTGAATTTATTGAATATAGTGAGTTCCCTTCTTTTCCTTTTTTATATTTATAAACAACATTTCCATAAGAAACCTTGAATTCATATTTTTGTTCCATATCAACTAGAGGTATTTGGAAATTAAGTTAAGAATCAAGAATAACCTTATACCTATCTTGTATGGAAATAGTTTGAGTCAAGAGGTAAAGAATTAAGTTAGGATATTTAGTGCTTTCTGACATTTCTAAGATTTCTTGCACAAATTCTTTCTCCAGACTTACAAAAATCTCACCCTTACATTCATTCAAAGAATTTTCTTTTCAAAATTCAATATAACCACTTAAAGGAATCACTTCATCATCCCAAATATCACTACACTCCACTACTTCTTTTTCAAGGAGAGCCTCTCCTTCAAATATATAAATTTTTCACCATAGAAACAATATTCTTCTTCAAATGGAAAGAAGAAAAATTAATTTTCATCATTGCCTCATGAAAGGAATGATAACCAGATCGTACCAAGCCAAGAAAAAATATGCTAATCAAACACCATGATCAATAAAATCAAAGAAATTCACCGTAATAGCTTTACATAAAACCTTTGCAAATAAATGAGCAATAATATCATATATTTTTATGGAACTCAATGCAATACATTGAGAATGGGCCTTGCTTAAATAGGCAAGGAATAAAAATGTAAGAACCAGTCAAGGTCATAGATTAAGCCATAAATCAAGGAAATAACTAGTCATCAAAGAACTAGTGAAGACCATAGATTTAGGAGAGAACTAGACTTCAAGGATCTAGTCGATACCATAGATCAAGGAAAGAACTATTCAATACCATAGATTAAGGAAAGAACTATACCTAACAACTAGATAATATTTCCTAATATCTAAATAAGATAAAAGAAATATCCACACACATAAGTGGGTGACGATAAATACAATAAAGGTAAATAAATTACCTAGTTGAACATGAGCTAACATAAATACCTACTCTAACACCCCCCCTCAAGTGAAGCTAGGGGCCAAAATAGATGTGGCATGTCCACAGTATGAGTCCTGACAACTAGGCCTGATGAGGTACTCATGTACAATAACCAGGAAAAAAGGGACACCGTAAGGTACCCAAAACTAGTAACAACAAAGTAAAGAGAATAAAGATCCGCTCCAAGGAATCCTAAGAATCTTAGCTCAAAAAACGTGTAAAATGATGAAGAAGTTTGGTGTGCACTATGGTCTAAATCCACTACTTGATCACAAAACTCAAAATCAACTGACACTGGACTCGACTAGAATAGCTCCATACAAGGAGATTGTCAACGGAGTGATGTCGAAAGTGTAAAAAAAACACCAAACATAATTCGATCAACTACTGTAAACAGGTGTGCCATGATCCAAGAATAAAAACCAAAGCAACAAGGCAAGGCCACAAAATCCAGAGTTTCACGATCCAAGAAAAGCCAAGGTAACAAGGAAAGGACACGAAACCCGAAGAAGAAGGATCAACATGACACCCTCCCATACTGCTGAATGGGTGGAGTGACGCTAAAAATCTATATGAGTTACCCAAAATAATTACTTGAACAATGACAAATTAACATTGGAATGCACCAGAATAGATCCCCCATAAGAGATATTGTCAACATGTCAAAAGTGTTGAAAATACAGATACAAAATCTCTCAACAAACAAGAGAGATACACTACACCTGCTAAAGAAAAATGCTCAAAACAAGAAGCATCACAATGCAGAAGGTATATAAAGCTGAGCAAGAGGTCGAATCTTGGAGGAGCCATGCCTATAGAGTCCTCTCAATGAATGCCTATGTCACCTCCATGAGTGATCAGATATTCACCCCAAATCAACACAGATGGATGAAGAAGATGCCTACATATGACTTGGTGCAAAATGTACAATGGGTACATGCAAAATAACATCAGAATGTGTGTCAGGTCGATCATGTCTGACAGCTAAAATATTAGGTTTCTCAAGCCTGAGTGAAGGCACAAAACTCATGTGTTTCTCATGATCCTCAGAAAGAGTCGAGTGAACAAAAAATGGAGCTATGTAAATGTGTGATCCTAATGAAGTATCTACTCGAAAATCAATGTCATGACGATAATTCCACTTAACATGTGGAATAGATGAAACAATACCCTGTGAATGTCTGCCAATGACTCCGCTAGTGATACCCATATAATGGAGCATGCAAGATCTGAATGTAGTGGTATGCTTCTCAAAAAGGCCGTGCAGCTAAGCAAAAGTAGGATACACAACATGAGGCACTGTGATAGGCACAGATGTGGAAGAGCATGCAGTAACAAGCTTCATAGGTGTATGAGCATCAAGAGCAGGAACAGAATCAAAGACTGACATATCAATGTCGATGGGTTCAGGAGCAATAACTGCAAGTGGAATAAGAGCATGGATATGGTTGTCCACAATATGATGGTGATGTTGTATGCTAGCAAGTTTGTTCTGTAGGAAGTGTATTATTGTATCCTTATCATGAATGAGTGATTGTAGAAGAGAATTTCACTTCTTGAGTAATCTATTTTCTTCCAAAAAATTTTATAATATCCTCTTGAAGTCCACATACTTCATAGAAAAGCATATCATTGTCAGAATCCATGATAGGTTCAAACTGCAACTCCCAAAAATTTAGGATGTCGGGCTCAACTGAAATTACGTCCACAATTGATTACAACACTCCTCCATATTTGAAACTTTATAATTATAGTGTAAGTCTCAAAATAAATATTTCCAATGGAAATAGCATGAAAAAATAAGCACTTTTACAAAAAACGGAACTCAAAACCGAGTTACTGATCAAAAGTTACAAGCTTTTTTATATTTTGCTCTATTATTTATTTTAGTTGCCACTAAAACAAAATCAATTGTTGTTGCCTTCACCACACAAATAAAATTAAAGGGGGCTAAAGCTAAAATTAAAGGGGATTGAAGCTAAGCACCTACTAGTAGGAATCACAAGCTTTAAGCCCTCATATGACCATACCATATGACCAAAGGCTAAGGATTTTAATGGGTGTTTGCACAACTTACTATTCAGGGGTGTGTTATGTGTTTTCGACAAAGTCACATCCAACTGCCTCTTCTAGTACACAACATCCATGGACCCCTGCCGAAAAGGAATGAAAGTCTTCTGCACGTAACCTAAAAATCCAAATAACCTAGGTAAAATTTTCCTTGATTTATCAACCATGTGGTGTGAATCCTGAGGTGAACCTATGTATTTCACTGCAACCACAAAAAACCACAAAAACCAACTGCCCCCAGAAATGGTGAAGACCATAGATTTAGGAGAGAACTAGACATCAAGGATCTAGTCAATACCATAGATCAAGGAAAGAACTAGTCAATACCATAGATTAAGGAAAGAGCTCTACCTAACAACTTGATAATATCTCCTAATATCTAAATAAGATAAAAGAAATTTCCACACACATAAGTGGGTGAGGATAAATACAATAAAGGTAAATAAAGTACCTAGGTGAACATGAGCTAAGGTAACTACCTACTCTAACACCTCCATCACTCATGGGATCACGAAGGACTTTAGATTTTTTATCTTGATTTAGTTTATCATGAACAATTTTTGAATTAGTTGAGAAAGTAGAATTTGATTCATGTTTGTCTTGCAAATCCACATCTTGCATCAGGAGATCAAATTTTAGCATGGGTTCTTTTGTTTCTTGTACAAATTTCAATATTTCTTCTATAGATTTTTCTTTCAAACCTTTTAAGGGCTCATCAAAATTTGGATTTATTTCTTCATGGATGACACGATCAAGAGATTCTTCATCCTCAAATGGGAACAAGAACATCTCCTCATCATGGGTACATAGATTAGCTAATTTCTCATCTTGGAACTCATCAAGAACCATTTCCTCTTCTTCGTGGATCACATCATCCTGAAACTTAGGGAAACCATCTTAGAACTCAAAGTTTCTTAATACTTCTTCAATATCAATTCCATTATGTGAAGGACTACTTGGTCCTATAAATATGGGAATCTCGTATTCCTCTCTGGTTGTTACAAAATGACTCATCGTTCTATTATCTTAGTATAAGATGATGGCTCACGGGCTTCCTGATTTTTACACAGTATATCTCATCCTTTTCATAGGAGACAAATTCTCCATATTTTATTTTACTGGTATGGTTGCAAAACACCAATCCATTTGGATTTTTCCTCACAAATCTAGTAGAAGCTTCTACCTAATAACATTCCAAATTTAGTCAAGATGTTTTCTACCAAGATAGTCATTGAAACCTTCTTATATGAATATTCAACAAAATCCACTTGTTCATATTTTACCTTCCCTACAAGTGAGACTTACTAACAAGAGCCACTATCATGGTGATGGTTATTTTTGGGGAATTAGGGACCTTTGTAGGAATTATATTTTCAGAGGCTTCTGTATTTATTATGTAATTATTTAGTCTATATTCTCTGATGAGAAGGGAAACATAAAAAGGATTGACCTTATCAGACTTTTATATACTCAGGGAAAGCATTCTCTATGATGGAAGTGTTGTTAGGTTTTGTAATAGACCTTTAAGATTAGGATTCCTAATGTTGGATTTCAGACAGTGACTCTCAAAATCATTAGCTAACCTCTTTAATTTCTCCAAGTTTGTTTACAAATACTCAGTTTTAGTAATATAAAATTTGGTCCAATATACATGTTTAATGTAGTCAAATGGAGTAGGTGTTGTTGAGGGGAATAAAGGATGTTATTTTAATGTCAAGTTAGGCTTCGAGAAGGGAATAGATGTTTGGGGAATAGAGGTAAATTTTTTTAAGGTACATTAGGAACTCTTGAAGGTTTATCTCTTGAGGGAGTACAGTTAGACTTAGAAGAGGCATTGGAAGAATTATTTGGGATAGTGGGTGACTTATTTCTTATCACGAGATCTAGTTTATCCAATCCATACTCCATGCAAAGTTGAAGTGTGGATCCTTGACTAGTTATTTTATTTTATAGAGTCATTAGAGGAGGATCTATAATATTATTCTTTGCAGTAGAAGTGAACAAAGAAGATACATTTTGAAATTGAGAACTGGAGAATACCACACATGAGAAATTGGGGGCAAATTTTTCATCGTCTTCATCCCTTGCAGAGTACTGAAAAAATCTGATTTGTACATCTTTCTCGAGCTCTTCAATCTCTAGGGAATCATCACCTTCAATATTTTATTCAAGGATTTCTCCATATTTTTGAGTTCTGTAACTTGTTTTGATGGGTGAAGCCTCAAAGGTAAGCCTTTGGTGTCCTCCTGTAATGTAATTTATTTTATGAACTTCATGTCCTCAATGGAAAACCTCCCTCTTAAATATTTTCATTTAATTTACCTACTTCTGAAATTTCGGATCAGTTATTTCATATTTTAGATGTTGGGGCTTGACATTTGTATGATTCTTGATGTTTCAAGATTGGATGAGATCATCTTCAACCTAAATTACCATTCTTCTTTCTTATGTGAAATTCCTTTGTTAAACCCTCTGGAGAAATAATCTTACATTTGATAATTGAGATTTTATTAAGAATATTTTTATGTTGTTATTTTTTGGCATATCTTTAAGATATATCCTTTTGAGTAAATTTTTATAACAAGCTACAAAGTATCTCATAGTCTCATTATATTCCTTCTTCATTTGAGCCAGTTTTACTAAGATATCCTAGTAGTCCTCGGTCGATTTGAAAATGTAATAAAAAATAGTTGTTATAGCATCCCAATAGGTGATTTATCTATATACTAGAAGGTAGAACCATTTTTCCTCTTTGTCTTGAAGTGATTCCATGAACAATCTCACAGCGATGTCTTCGTGTTTGATTCCAAAAAATCTGCATTATGTGGTGAAGGTGGAGATGTGTTCTTCAGGAAGTTGAGTTCCCACACCTTTGAAATTTGGAAATTTCTTGCATGAATTCATTTGAATATTATTAAGAGGGGGTACAAGACCAAGTGGGTTAGTTTTCCTTCCCCACAAAATGATGGGTTGGGATCTTTGTCCTTCTTGTGCCATTTTTTCTTTTTCTTTTGCTTTTGCAAACTCTTCTCCAAAATATTCATTCAATTTTTTTTCTTCTTTACTGGGGATTTCAATATTCAATGGTGGGTGGAAGGAAGGGGAAGTAAGAGGATTCGCAAGGGGAGTATCCACAATGGTTTGGATAGTGATACCAAGTGAACCAGTTGAAGAATCAGATGGTGATGAAGCTTAAGATATAAAGTACGGATTCTATATTATTTTTTCTCATTGATTTTACAAAGCCTCAAAAGTGGGATTAACGATTCCTCTTATCCTATTTAGTCTAGTTATTTATTTTTAGGCAATTTTGGGAAAATAATGTAATGGAAATATAAAAAGACACTGTAAAATATCCAGGGAGTAGTGCCCCACACAAAAAAAAAAAAATATTAAAGAATTTAATGGAGGCATGATGGAGGGCATTTCTATCTGAAGTTTTTTGTGGTGGCATGTGGAAGGGGTAGGTAGGTTGTAGGTGGTACCTAGTTAAAATTTCCTTGCATAATAATAAAATCACTTTATTTTGAGATCTCCAGGCATATACCACGGCGAAACGTAGTTAACATTGTAAATTTAGCAGAGATTGGATAGTTGCAGAGAACAAGTGCATGGACTGTGTCAAACATGAGCTATAGAACAGGTTATGGATGTCCATCTAAGCATAACAGATAGAGAGATATTACCATATTTTGTAGTTACAAGTGCTCTGGTAGATATGTATGTAAGTGTGGTAGTATGCACTTGGCATATGAACTGTTCGATTGGATGCCTAGGAAAAATGTGGCCTCGTGGACTATTGGATATGCACAAAATGGGTTTGTTGAAAAGGCTTAGAAACTTTCAAGAAAATACTACTGGAAGATGAAAATCTAGCTTCCACAGACCTTTCTAGCATCCTCCCAACCTGTATCAAAATGTGATCTTTGGAGCAGGGTTTGGAGGTCCATCAAAGCATAAAATATAGAGGAGTTTTGTCAGATGTTGTAGTTACAAATTCTCTTGTAGACATAGACTACTGTGATTGCAGGTTATGGTGGAAACGAGGCCCTCAGACTATTCACTTGGGTGTTATTGGATGATGTGATGTAGAACAATTTTACTCTTGCTAATGTTATGAGTTTATGTTCAAAGATAATGGATTTTGAGGATAAGCCTCATGCCTTTTAAAATTGAAATTGGTAGAAGATTCATTTGTATGTTGTATTAATTCTCCTATATGATAAATTTAGATTCTCAGAGGGTGCACTTCGATTATTTGTACGAACAGGCTAATCCAATGCCTTATAATACGCTAGCATGATTAAGTGGCATATAACTGGGATCATGGATGTTCATATGTTGTTCCAAATATTTACACAGTTGGGATCATGCATGGTCATATTCTTCTTCTAAGTATTTATTTTTTCACCAGAAGAAGATGGGAGGGGCTCAACAGGAAGTGACATATGCGGTAGGGTTAAGAGCAAGTGACGGGTTTAAAGATTAGGAGTTATTATGAAAAAGGACCAAAGAAACCATAATATATATAGAAGAAATTGCTAATAATTTTAATATTAAGGATGCCCTTGAAGTGAGAAGAGTGGGGAACATGAGAAATGAGGATGTCAAGGTGGTTGAGTATGTTTATAAAGGGGTACCAGAATCTTTCAGAACTAACCAAGGTACTGGAATTAATGCACTTTTTTTTGCGTTGACATTTAAAAAGAAGGGTGAGGCTATGGTAAAGATTCTCCCAAACTCATTGACCTATGAAGAACACTACAACAAATCTGGATACGTTTTACATTATGGAGGATTAAATAAGATATACAATATGGGCTTGGTGAAAAAGGATTTAAAACCCTTATAACAACTATAACTGGCTCATGGAACCCTAAAAATTCTTATCTTCTATATTAGATCATTCCATGCATGGTTCATATCACCTTGTCCTTTATAATTCTTGTACCTTAGTTTTTCATTCGCAAAAAAATAAATTTAAAACCTTGGAGTATCTCACATTTGATTATTTTATATAAACTTGTTTTGAAAAGAAATAAAATGGTATCTAGCACTTATCTAACCCAAGTAACACTTGGTAGCCAAACATAAATCTAAACCCCTCCTTTGGACACAATTTGGAAAACTTTGTAACCAGACTATTAGCATGAAATAATAAAACTCCTTATGATTTTATTTACCAACTTGTAATTTGATTGTCACCCATGGTTACGACCATAACCTTAGGCATTGTTATACCCAGGGTATCAAAATATAGTGCTCATGTCCATTGGTATTGGTGAGCACTAGTTAAGTCATAAACTAAAATAACCATTATGTCTACCTAGAAAATTTAGAAAAGCATAATTTCTAGAGACATGCAAAACAACATGATGAGCCCATAAAAGAGATGAAAAACATCGTATGTGTTCCTTGATATGAGGAGATTCATATAAATCTTTAGACTGACCCCAAATGACCATTTGTACTCTCTTTGCCACTCCTCTAGGGGCCTTGTTACTCTATTTTGCACTTTTAGGAGGCTGTTAAAACTGAAACGTTGGGTTTCATTTAGGCTCACCATTTGATCCCTAAATAACGAAGTGCTTATGTATCTTCACACACTATTTCACTAGATTCTTGATTAAATTAATGAAACAAATAGAGGGTGATAGACAAAAGAGGAATACATGTTTGTGATGTTAGATGAAGGTCGTGCACACATTCTGATTTCCTGATCTAATGCTGATTACAAATACTCCCTTTTGGATAGGAGGAACTACCTGTAAAATGCAAAACAATACAACCAGATAGAGTTAAATAAAACAACAAGTGGACTGACTAGTAGACGCTAGATCCAGGAAGTGTGGTGCTTCCTGAACTGGCTGTCAGTCCACTTTTTGAATAACAATAGTAATGTTATCCAAAATAAAAATGAGGATACAATCTTATTGGTATTGAAAAATTTAGGTATCTCAATCAAAACAAATAATAAATATTAGGTAAAAGGTGATTGAGGTAAAAATGGATCAAGTGATGGGCTGATATTGGGTTGCAGGTCAGGTACAAGATTTGGGTAAGGTCTTGTCAAGATTAGGAGTGATTATGGGTTGTTAGGAAATGGGTATGAGCTCGCTGGTCTAGGATATGTTGCCAGACACAAAAACTAATGTCAGCTCTATGAATGATGCTAGTTTGGAAGGTTGATCGATGTCAGTTGGCTGACTAGTGTCAGTAGGGGAAATTAATAAAAATCTCTTAGAAATGGTCTTTAAACTCTCTTTGATTACACAAAGACTGAAAATGGTGGGGGTGAGGTTGTGGATTGGTCTAAAGGGTTCAAATATGAGTAGGATAGGGGGAAGACAAGTGGAAGGTCCAGGTATGGTAGGATAATAAGTTTATGAGAGGAAGGGAGGTGTATGGATGCACAAAAGGATAAATTGATGAGATGAATAATAAATCCTACTAAAAGAAAACAAAGATAAATGAAGAGATATTAGGTACTTATTGAAGAATGGGTCTAGAGAGTGTAGGTTATGTGGATGGTGATGGAGGAGATCTGGAGAGAAGAGAAGTTTCATTTGTATTCTTCATGCTTCTATGTGTGAATATGTGCTCATATAGGAGGTGATGGATGATGATGGTTGTTGGTAGCGCTCCTGGGTGCTTTATTTTGCCTGAGTGCTTCAGAAAATTTGAGTGCTTCAAATTCTTTATTTGTATGAGATCTTGAATCGAATGAACAACCTCAATAAATTATTTTGGAAATGTATTTAACCTAATCAATGATGGTTAGGGGACCAACATCGGTTGAGGTATAACCGGTGTTGGTTAAGGCGAGAATATCTAGGTTGACCAAAAATAGCCTGATTGTTGCTATTACGACGTGGTCTTCAATATTCATCTGAGTCTCAAGTGATAGAATCCACAGGAATGAGTAAGAGACCTCTTATGTTTGCTAATAGGAGTCAAGTCTAGGTTTAGACTAATTCCTAGGTGGTTAGGATAGGCTTAGACTTGGTCTTAGGCCATTAATGGGGTTTGAGTGGGTCATGGGTTGAGGTGGCTAGGTGAGGTGATCAAGTGAGGATGTTAATTAAATTAATTAAAGTAATTAATTTAATTAATCATGCGCACTATGGAAAATGATTAGGTAAGGTATGGTTAATTTAATTAACAAGGTTATAAGGGTAGAGTGACCTAATTTTGGTGTCTACATTTTTCCCCTTTTTATCACGTAACTTATATTGGTAAGTGACACTAACTAAAACAGGAAGTAATTTCCCCATGTATGGGTAAGAGAGAGGTTTTTCCATGTGTGGGTGAAGTGATCCCCCTCAAATGAGGAAATTCTGAGGTGTTATACAAAGTCAATGAGTGGTTTTATAAATGTGTAGTCAGTGTAAGTTAAGGTAGGTGGGGAGGAATATGATTACTTTGGGGAAAGGGTAATGGTCAACTGAGGAAATAAGTAATGGGGCAAGGTCAAATTGGGTAATGGGTAATGGTCAAATCAGGTAATTGGTAATGGGCCAGGGTGAAATTGGGTAATGCGTAATGGTAATCAAACACACACACGTATAGAAAACAACACAGTACCAGGTTGATGAGCTTGTAAACTCTACATCATCCAATGTCTGTAGGTTTATCCAAACAAGGTTGAAGTGATTCAGGTATCCAAATTATAGGATATGGTCTGGAAATACAAAGTAGGTTAGATGCAGGAACGTTTAGGTATGATCTGGTATACCACGGGTTTGGTCGAGATAAACAAAACGACAATAGGAAAGGTATGGTTGTTAGGATAAAATAGCATAGATAATAGAATTGCATGGAATAGCGAGTCCATAAGAGAAATGGTCACAAAAGGTAGGTCAGGTCAAGGTAAATAGGTCGTGGCACGGGTAAGGAAAAGGTATAGGGAAAATAACAAATCCGTAAATGTAATTAAGGAATTGTAGGGGTATTTTAGGCTTGTGGGTAGGGTACAATGGGTGTTGGTACTAGCAAAAAGGTATGTGAAAGTAATGAGGTTAGGTCAAAATAAGAAAACCGTGGAGGAAATGGTATTTACAAATGACCAATGTTAGTTATAAGGTAACCGTTGTCATTTTTATATGACCGAGGTCGGTCATGGCAGATTAGGGTTATAAAGTTAAAATTTCATATTTTACGGAATCATTGTGTTTGTTGACTTTGATAAAATGGTGGAGCTAAGTGTTTTGTGCATTTTTTGGGGGGAAAAAGATAGTTTGTACCGAGCTGAGGTGGAGGTGATGGAGTGTTGAGAGGAACTGGGTAGATGGGTCCTCTAGCATAGTTGGAGACTTGTGATTGGTGGAGAGGTACGAGGTATATTTCAGTATTGTAGAGGTAGGAGAGGAGTCAGGTGGACCATTGATGTAGCGGCCAGACATGCCACCGATGCAACGACAATGATATGAGGTAAGGGGTTATTTTCCTTGTCATTTGATCCAATTATGTTATTAAATGAAAAACTTTTGGTATGGGTTTTCATTTTTTAAATATAGTTGAAAAGTGGATAAAATCAATGTTGGGAAGGGGAAATGTAGGATAAATGGGAGAATAAAGGAATATGATCTAAATTGGGGTGTATTGTGGTAGGTGTAAGGGATTAATTAGGATTGTAGGGTGGTTGTTGTTAATTTTTTAGAAATAGAAGAGGGGGATTTGGTTTTAGGGGTTGCAACAGAGACCATCATCGGCCAAGGTTTGGCAGACGTTAGTTAGTTATGGCCGTCATCGGTCAAGACTAAGTTGACCAAAAATGGTTAATCAGAACCAATGTTGGTCAAGGAGAACTAGTGATGGTCTAGGATACCGACGCTAGTTAGGGTGAAAGAGGGATTGGGGTAAGAAGGGTTATTTTGTAAAAGGAAAAGGAAAAGAGGTCAAAAAGGGGAAAGTAATATTGGTTTTAGAGGGGTAAGGGTAGCATGGGGTCATTGGCTAAATTGGTTAGGTGAAATAATGTGAGGGTAATGAGTCATGATTGTAAAAGGGTAGGAGGTTGGTATGTGAATTAGGTAAACATGGTTAAGATGTAATTTAAGGGAGTGAGGTCTTAACAATATTGTGTTTTGTTGGATGCAGGAGACAAAAAAACTACGTATGAGAGATAGATTGCCACCGTTATTGGTAGATATGTAGTTGAGTGTGATTGTAGAGGAGTGGGAGAGCATGACTAACATTGGATTGATTAGGATCTGATGCTATAGGCATGTAGTGCAAGATCCTAGTTTGATGGTCGTACTCATCGTTAGATGGGATTCAGTGATGAACACTTTTTATTTACTGACATGTGAGATTAGTGTCACCCTAGAGGATGTATATAGGATCCTGTAGATACCGATTGTGTGTGAGCGAGTGTATTCTATTTCTTTATAGGCCTCTGTAGATCTTATAATGGCTGTGTTTATGGAGATGATGGGTGAGCTGAGGTACCATAATGCGAGCCTCAACTATGGAGAGATGTACGTAGCCTATCCTCGTGAGATGAGGTTGGTTGTTTTGATGATGGAGGTAGTATGTTGTTTTTCCCTTCTAGATGACGAGGGTGGTAGATTCCCATGAGCATTAATGGGAGTGCTTGAGGACATGGTGGAGGATAAGATTTGTTTTTCATGGGAACTAACATTCCTAGTGTAGCTGTATAGGGAGCTATGGGCCTATGGGAGGTTTCGAAGTTGCAATTTGTGTTGCACTTTTATTTTGCATTGCTGGGCATATGAGCACATCATATGTGTGCATCTAGTTGGTTTTCCCCGACTGGATTGGTTTGGGGGTGGCTTGGTTAGAGTCGGCTATAGACGGTGGGTACCAGTTGGTGGGGAGCACAGGGTGGCAAGGGCTACACATGATTTTTCCTATTACACATGGGTGGTGGAGGGATTATTGGGTGTGGATTTGGTTTAGAGGCCCTATGTTGGATATCCCTCATACTAGGACATGGTAGAGGAGTTAGAGAGGTTACAGTTGCTCAAGTGGATACAGAGGCGTCGTGCTTGCGAGCATGAGATGATACCCATAATAGGGTTAGATGGTAGTTTGGGTTGTCATAGGTCATACCGCCACCCTTCCCTTAGTATAGGAGAGATGACATGGAGAGACCTATGTTTCCACCATAAATAACTATGTTGACAGGGAAAGAGGAGTAGGAGGTAACCAAGTGAATTGTTGATGCTAGGGTCACTGATAGATATAGGAAGTGGTGGGCAGCCCAGCTATAAGTAGAACTTCTGAGGCCAATGTAGCTAGACTTAGCCACCATGAAAGTGGAAAGGGATACCTTGCTAGGTCAGGTGGCCACCCTGTAGGAACATATTATAGTTTTATAAGGGAAGCTCACCTGGTCAGAGGAACAAGTTGCCATTTTACAGGCTCAGGTGTTAGCACTATAATCCCAGGTTGCACATGGACAGGTTCCCGCACAGGGTGGAGATAGAGATGGGGGATATGTTGTTGCCTTACATATGCATGTAGGAAGTTTGCATAGCTAGTTGACCACTTCTCAGGCTCATGTTGTGGCCCTATAGACCCAGGTTACAGTGCAAGAACTATCACATACTACAAGCAACGATGACAGGAAAGGGTCCCTAGGTACAGGGAGGAGGGAAGGGAGCATAAGTACAGGGCCTGAGGCCAGCCTTAACAAGACAAAGCTCACCAGTTGTTATGAGACCCATGACACCACCTAAGATGGTACCAATGGTGAGGTGCAGGGATTCCCTGAACAAGGCACAATATTACCGCGACCATATGACAATCACAGGGATAGATGTCCCTTCCTATACAATATATAGGGAAAAACATGCAATGAGTGAGAGGACTAGATCCCATAGTAATAGCTCAGAGAGAACAGGGGTTTGGAGAGCCCATAGATAGGGTTAGGGTAAGGTGATGAGTTCACGAAGGCCAGACTAAGCCGCAGGCCAGATGAAGATTAGACCGGGACCCATGCAAGGTGGAGAGATGTTGGCATGTCATTGGGATAGAGGTGAGGAGGAGGAGAAAAATGACACATGCATGGATATTATATCGAGTGATGACTAGTCACCAGATATGATCTTTTATTTGTCTTGTTTTGATATATACCAGCTCACGTGCTGATGATAGTGAGGATGTACATGAGAGTTTTGAGATTTTTGATCTTATACCAGCCTGCGTGCCAAATATGGTGAGGATGTATCTTAAAGATTTGAGATACTTATATGTATTTTTATTGGTGTAAATTTGTATTGATATACATACTTTCATTGTTATAGATGATGAGATTTATTATATGGATGATGTACTTGTGTTTTAATTTCCATTATTATTTGTGTATGGATGGAAACTAGGTGAATTAGGCATAGTGGAGTCGAGGTTGTGTAGGCATGATGGAGTCTAGATCAGTTAGGCATGATGGATTTTAGGTCAATTAGGCATGGTGGATTCTATGTCATGTAGGCATGGTGGAGTCTAGGTCATGTAGGCATGTTGGAGTCTAGGTCATGTAGGCATGGTTGATTCTATGTCAGTTAGGCATGGTTGAGTTAAGGTTTGTTGGTTTTGATTTAATTTCCATGTTATTGGTAACATGGGAAATAAATGATGATGCATATGTATATGATGGTTTATATTTCAAAAATATTTGATATCATGGAAATTTTAAATAACGGATGTATGATATGATGAATAAAGAAATAAGTAGATATACATGTCTGTATATTTGTATTTTCATCAAATTTCCAAGTAATGAATAAGATGTAAAATAACTAAGGTAGAATGTGAATAGAAAAATGCAGGGGTGGAAATTGGTTAGGGTAAAGAGTGGTCGAGCTAACCTCTAAGGGCCCCATGCCCTAGAAGTGCTACCTACATAGCCCTACGAAAAGGAGCCTTAGGCTGATGTAGTTCTCCCATAAGCTAGGGAATAATATGATGAGGATAGATGAATGGGAGGGTAGGTTTTAGGCATGTTTTAAGTCTAGGTCATTGAGGCATGGTTGTGTATAGATGATTGTAGGCATGGTTGAGTTTAGGTGATTGTAGGCATGGTTGAGTTTAGGTCAGTTTGTCATGGTGATGTTGGTGAAAGAGGAATTCTTAAAATGTAGGTGTCAATGGTTTAATCTTGTATAGGAAAATCAACAAGTAATGAAGAAGGTGAAGGGTAGGAGGTGACCAAAAGAGCCACCTAATTGGTAAGAACCATAACAATTCTACCATACCAAATGTGGGCTTATGAACGTAATACCCTAAAGGCATTGCATGACTGACTATGCTAAGTGTGAAGAACATCACGTGATCAAAAAATGTCATTTTTGTGGAAATTCCCTTAAGAAGGTAGGAAATTAGGGTAAAAAAGAAAATGAGGTGAATATGGTTAATGTTTAGCATCACCTCATGTAAGAAAACATGCCTACTTAGAAAGAGACCTAAGATCAAAATAGACAAGCCCATGATAAAAAAATTATGATTTTCTTCTTCTTATTGTTGTTTTGATAGACTGATTGATGTGGGAAGTCTATGAGGGATGTGTATATTATATCATTGAGGTATTCGTGAAGTTGGTCGATGTGGGAAGCTTCTGAATCTATTATTTTATTTTGTAAGAATAGTCCTCTTTTGATGAGAGACTATGTACAATATGGCTAGTTTTGCATAACTTTCCTTCGAGGGAGTAGTCTATTTATAGCAGCAAGATCAGAGAGAATAGATGTCCTTTTTGAGGGAATCATATTGTTTCTAGATTTTTGACTCAAGGAGTTGAATCCCATTGTATTTTCAAGATTTTTTTTCTTTTTGGACTTTTAAGTCATGGACAATACTATAGACAAAAATAGGCTCTTGGTTTGAAGGAAAAACCATAGCACACAGAGGCTAACTATGGAAGAGAGAATTGACGTTATGAATGACCATGGGATTCTATCTTGAGAAAAATGAAAAGTATACATGAGAATCATGCCATGAGTAGTGTCATGGTACTCATATTGAAGATAGGGCTGAAAAAGTGATGGGTAATCACATGATCCTTGTTTAGTCATTGATCCTTAAGATAGGTAAAATAAAAGATGAAACGTTCTCAAAGGACGAGCATTTAATATAAAAGAGGTGATATAAGAATTAATTCAATAGTAAAAGGGTATAATATGCAAGGCATTGAGGGGCTCGGGTTTTGGTTTACCCTCGAGTGAAGAGAAATGATTAGCACCTGATCCATAGGTATGAGTAACGATATAAGGTCAAAGCCAATTAGAAGAGAATTTTCCCTATTTAATTTTCTACTCTTTGGTTACATGCTGGTTTTCCTTCAGGGCAAGGTCGCGGACCTGAAAGGTTTGTTCATGGACCTGTTTATCATATGCATGTTTGATACATTTTTGGTACATTTGGAGATTATCAAGAGAATTAAGATTATGTTCATCTAATAACTCAAGTTGTGTCAAACGGTCCTTATGAAAGTAATAATCAGTAAACATCTCTTTGAGTGAAATATGAAGAGATGGAATCTGAACCTCGAGAGGTAGGACACCATCTCTAGTGTAGACCAAAGAAAAAGGTGTGGCCATAGTTGAGGTAAGAATAATAGTACGTTAAGCCCATTAAACAACAGGAATGTGCATGTGCCAATCCTTTCCCGTGTCGTCAACCACCTTCATAAGAATTTTGTTCAATGTTTTGTTGGTTGATTCAGCTTGGCCATTTGTTTATGGGTAGTAAGGTGAAGAAAAACTAAGTTGAATGACGAAGGCATCACAAAGTTTCTGTAGGGTCTTATTTTTGAACTATTTAGCGTTATCGGTGATGAGGTAGTGAGGGACACCAAAGCGACAAACAATGTGATGGTTGATGAATTCACAATTTTTCTCAGATTTTGTAGAGATGAGAGGGATAGATTCTACCCATTTAGTGTAGTGTTTGGCTGTAGTAATAATCCATTGATGGCATTGTGAAGAATGAGGATTGATCTCTCTAATAAGATCTAAACCCCATTGAGAGAAATGCCAAAGATATTGTGCGACCTATAACGTGTGACTAGGTGTGTGATTAAGATTAGCATGTTGCTGGCATTTCATAAAACATTTGACACAGTCACAACAATCATGGTTGAGGGTGTGACAATAATACCCCAGGTGAAGAATGAGAATGGCAACAACCAAGCCACTGAAATGACCTCCTCAAATTTTGTCGTATACCTCCCTGATGTTGTATGGAATTTCAGAACTTGTAAGCCATCGTAAGAGGATACCATCAAAGCCACATTTATAAATAAGGCCACCCATGATGACATAGTGAGAGATGTATTTAAGAAAGGAGCGTTGCCCATTACGAGTAAGGTCAAGAGGTATAATTGACAGGGAAAGGTAGTCTGTAAACTTATTATAGCAAATGTTACATGGGTCAGGTGTAATGGTTCCGATGAGGTTGACGTCCCAAAATAGATAGGAAGGGGATTGCAGCCTTTGTACTATGAAAAATATTTTCGAGTCAGAAGGCGAGGTAGAAATCTGGGAAGCAAGGAAGGCCATGGTATCCAAAAATTTGTTAGTGGAACATGGAGTGGTTTGGATCTCATAATGGTCAAAAGTAGTCAAAAGTATGTCTACATGATGTTTATACTTTTGAAGTACTTCGTTACGACACTGGTATATACCATTGACTTGATTTATAACCAGTTGAGAGTCGCCAAAGATATTAATTGATTTGATGTCTAAGGAGATGACATTTTCAAGACCTAATATGAGTGCTTCATATTTGGTGATATTATTAGTACAAAAAAAATCTAGTTTGAAAGATAAAGGCATAGGTTCACCATCAAGAGGAATGATGATAATGTCTGCACCACCCCCACACTCACATTTGGAACCATTGAAGAATAAGGTCATTTGGTAAACATTATCATCTCAAGAGAGGGTAGCAATCGATTCATCTGGGAAATCAAAGTTAGAAGATTGATTTCCGGAGAGGGGTACGTCTGCAAGTTGGTAAGTGATAGTTTGAGCTTTGATATATTTTTGATGGATGAATTCAAGGTCAAGGTCTATGAGAAGCATTAGCCAATGTGCAGCACAATGATGTTGGTACGGCTTGGCGTACATGTAATGTAAGGGGTCGATATTTGTGATGACAAAGGTTTTATGATTGAGTAGGTAATGACAAAGTTTAGTGGCGACAAAAACTAAGGCTAAGAAATGTTTTTCGGTGTGGGTGTATCCATTTTCATAGTCCAAAAGGGTAAGGATTATGTAATAAACTGCTTGATCCCCATGTTGATCATCGTGATGTGCGAGCATGGCCCCCAAGGAATGATCCGTAGCATAAATGTAAAGGTAAAATGGTTGGTTATTCTTAGGAGGAATGAGTACAGGTGGTTAGAGAAGGTACTTTTTAAAGGCCTAAAAGGCTTTGTGGCATTCATTATCCAATTTGAAAGAGATGTACATTTTGAGGAGATGATGAAATGGGTGGCAATGATCGAAAAGCTTTCAAATAAAATGACGAATAGATTGCAACTTACCTTGAAAACTATGAAGTTGGCGAAGGTTAGTAGGCAGAGGAATTTTGAGAATAGCCTTGATTTTAGCAGGATCGACTTCTATGCCACGCAAAGAAATGGTAAAACCAAGGATCTTGCCTGAGAGAACAGTGAAGACACACTTCTTTGGTTGAAGAAGAACATAATATTTGATGAGATGGTAAAAAATGACCTTAAGGACTGTCAGGTGGTCAACCCGATGTTTGGATTTGGTAAGAATATTGTCAACATAATATTCCAATATGCGATGCACGATGTCATGAAACATATAGGTCATAGCCCGCTGATATGTAACAGTAGCATTTTTAAGGCCAAAGGGTATAACGCGATATCAGAAGGTCCCCCAAGGAGTGATGAAGGAGGTTTTGTTTTGATCTTTTAGGGCAAGTAATATTTTGTTATAACCCGAGAAACCATCCATGAGTGATAACATCTCATGACTAGCAGTAAGATAAACTAGTTGGTCAATACTAGGTAGAGGAAAGTCATCTTTGGGGCAAGCTAAGTTTAGGTCATGGAAATCGATGAAAATGTGAAGTCCCCATGTTTCTTTTATAATATGAATGATGTTAGAGATCCATTGGGGATAATCAATGGGTAATATGAAGGAAACCAAGAAAGGGCACTGAAGTTCTTCTTTGACAAGAAGGGAAATGCAAGGATGCATTTTTTACATCTTCTATTTTACGGGTTTGGATTCAGGAATAGTTATAATATTGTGGACCAAAATATTTGGGTCAAAACAAGGCATATCAGCTTAGGACCAAGAAAATGTGTTGTTATAATCATAGAGGAAATAAGTGAAAGCTTCTTGTTCAACAGCATCTAAAGATTGACCAATATTTAGAATGTCCGGATTTTCCTGAGTGTTAATATTGATTTTGATGGTTGACTAATTTAACATGGTTTGCATCTTAGAATGTAATGACCGATGAATATAATAATCTTCCGCACCAAGGTAGGTGAGAATAGACTCATTGTCATGATAATGAATGATGTTAATGGATGTCGTATCATCAGCGATCATATCAAGATATAGGAATGGAAGAGAAGAGGGAGCATTACCATCGCATTGATAAGTCGAAGGTCCCAAGTAAATGTTGTTCACGAAAAGAAAAATTTATTAGGAATAGATCCAGGATGTATAAACTTTGTGGGGTAAGATGGTGATGTTGGTGAATGGGGTGGAGAAGGATTTTCATCCTCGATGAGGTCGATGCGGGCCCTCTTGGAAGATGGTTTGGGAAATCCAATACCACTGTGTCCAATTGAATTCGTTTAGGGCATACTACTTCAATTTAATCATTTACTTTGTTATTTCCTTATTGCAGGTCTGAACCGTGCATTTTGGATAAAGTATTTCCCAGTTTGAAAATACAAAGCAAAGGCCAATTTTAAACAATCTATTTGCCATTTTCATCATCCAAGTATTAGGATTCATTCCAATTCTAATCTAATACATTTAGTAGATTCAAATCAAAATATTCAAAACCAAAATGCAATTCTGATTTCCAATTTTACATATTTCAAAAGACAAAGTTCTATATTTTCCTCACACGCATTTCTTCCTTTCAAATAGAGATTTCAAATACAATTCAAACTCAAATTTTAACCAGCAGTAGTTCCAATCATGGAAAAGAATGTAACTTTTATTCAAAAGATAAGATTTCCTTCTTTTACAACTTCTCTTTTCTGTTGATTTTCACAATACAATATACAAAATACATCTCTTTCTTTCAAAATAGAAAATAGAGTATATCTCTCCTTTACATTTCAAGATTACAACTTTCATGTTCAATACAACATATTTCCATTACAAAAAATATACAAGTTCATCCACTTTGAGTGGGAAAGGTTACAATAAGATTTCCTTTCAACAAGGGTCTGTCAAATTGTTTCTTTTTTTTTATCCTTTGCTCCAAAACAACATGTAGATTTATCATTCTTCCAATTCGAATCACAATAAGAGTAGGAAAAAGACAACACTCTCCACCCAACTAAAACATCCAATGACAAGGAGAAGTCATCCTTCCTCATTGGCCCCAGAGCCCCAACCACAATGCAAGAAAAGATCTGTTTCAACTCATGGCAACAACAGGATTCCACAGACACATGCAAATTTCACATTTAAAACACTGTTCAAAATAGAATGTAGTTTGCAACCACATTAAAACATAGAAAACAAAACTCAGGCTTCATCATGTAAGCCTAAGGAGCAAGAAAGTATGGGGGATGTTACTTATGCCTCCCAAAGGGGAAATGGGTATTACCACCTGATTTCAAACCACCAAAATATAGTATATCAAAGCCCTGACATGCCCTTATGCCTCCCCAACCTCTTATGGCACCCCATAATGAGTGAAGAAATGCAAGGTATTTATTTGTAAGTTGGAACTCGAATCCCTACTCCATCCACTCTTAAAGCTCCCAAAAACACTTGTTCCTCCAACAAAATAAACCCCATAGTCTTCTCCTACACCATTCATAGGCCATCTACCCAACATCCCACAAACATGCCAAAACATTCATGAAAAAAAAAAATTCATAAACAAAAAGAATCATTTCAAGAGCCAACTTCCTACCTCTCCATGATGGAGTTGTCTCATGTTCCAAAACAACAAGCTTTATACCAATGTAAGTAATTCAAATCAGCCAAGCACAAGCATGCAACAATCTTCCAAAATCTTCTCCAAAGCAAGAGCTCCAAAACAACAAAAAAATTCACCCCAAAAAGAGTTTCCCGAAAGTGAAGCAACCCAAAACAAAGCAAGAAATTCAAATTTTATTGAAGAGGGAAGAGAAGAGGATGACATCGATCCATGTAGGATGACACATCACACATCCTCAACCTCAACCCAAAAGTCAACTTCATTATCCAATGCATAATAAATAGGTGGGTGAATAATATGATAGTTTACTTACATACTCAAATCCAACCCACACCTCAAAGGACTGAAATTAAACCATGTAAGAAAAGTGCAATTAAAACATTCAACTTGACTTACAAAAATGCATAATGAAATTCAAAATTTTAACCCCCAAACCATAGGTATTGTTGGTAAGTAAATTTAAGAGGTATGGGACAAGTTAAACTTGTCCCACAAGCCTCCAAAATCATCCTCCAAGGACAATTTCAAATTTCTAAGAAGGTGGAGTGTTTCACACTCCAAAATCAACTTACACATCACTTACGCATCTCTTACAACACTTTAATTCAAGGACAATAACTCTATTAATTACTTTCTTATGACATATTTTAATTAATTAACTTAACAACATGGTTACTCACAATATTACACAACATCTAATAAATAAATAAAGGTTCAATGCACCACAAAATAAACTCATGCAAACACGCACAAACAAAACAAATGTCATGGTGACCTAGTTGAATTCATCTAGAATTCCAATGTGGTGTGGTCTCCAATCTCCCGGTGTTTTTTGTGATATTTTAACCTGCAAAACACAAATACCTCCTTCGTGATGGCGCTCTAATAATGTTTTATATATTGCTATATTTATTAATACATGGAGCACGCCTTTATATAGGCTGCGCGAGAGGGAGGAAGGAGGAACAGTTACATAATTGTTCACTAACTATTCACTAACAACTAATTAAGCTAACAATGTATTAATTAATCTAACATTCCCCCCCTTAATACATTGCTCTTACAGATGTACCCCCTAAAAAAATCAAACTTCACCTTTCCGAGAGGCTTGGTGAGAATATCTACAACCTAAAAATCAGTAGGGCAGTACTAGAGCTGAATTTGGTGGTTCAAGACCTGTTCATGAATGTAGTGACATTCGACCTCAATATGCTTTGTTCGTTCATGGAAAACATGATTCTTCACAAGCTTTAACACATCTTGATTGTCGCAGTGAATGATGGGAGGTTTCTCTTCAGGAAACCCTATATCTACAAGAATGTGACGTAACCAAATTGATTCACACATAGCTCCTCGTGCAGCATGGTATTCAGCCTCAGTGGATGAGAGAGCAACAACAGTTTGCTTCTTGCTAATCCACAACATAGGTATAGATCCGAGATGAAAAACATATCTTGAAGTGGATTTCCTGTCATCAACAGAACCTGCATAGTCCGAGTCTGTATATCCCTGTAAGAAGAACTGAGTGTTCTTCTGATACTCCAGACCAAAGTCAATTGTACCTCAGACATATCTCAACACATGATTTGCTGCTATCTAATGACATTTCTTCGGCTCCTACATAAATCTAGCGAGATAGCTCACTGCAAAGAAAAGATCTGGTCTAGTATAAGTCAAGTAAATGAGACTCCCCACAAGCTGCTTGTAGTGAGTGCCATCTACCTACGGTGAATCCTGGAATCTAGATAATTGCAAACCTTTTTCCATAGGTGTGGACATTGGTTTAAAATCTGACATTCCATATTTTTCCAGGAGTGTCTTGGCATATTTCATCTAGGAGACGAAGATATGATTCTTTTTCTGCCATATCTCTAAGCCAAGATAATAGTGAAGTAGCCCCAAATCAGTCATGTCGAAGGATTTCTTCATATCATTCTTTACATCATCTACAAGATTGTCAAAACTTCCTGTGATCACAAGATCATCTACGTACAAAACCAGAATGATAATCTCTGTTCCTACCTTCTTGATATACAAATTTTTATCTAAGGGGCTACGAGTGAATCCATGCTGCAATAGGTGATCATCAATTTTTATATACCATGCCCTAGGTGCTTATTTGAGTCCATAAAGAGACTTTATCAGATGACATACCTTGTGTGATTGACGCTCATCTACAAACCCTTCAGGTTGGGCCATGTACACTTCTTATTTTAGATCACCATTTAGAAAATCACTCTTGACATCCATTTGCTGAAGTTTCCATCCATTTTGTGCTGCCAGTGCACAAACAACTCTAATGGTTTTGATCTTTGCAGTGGGTGAAAAGGTCTCATCATAGTCAATTCCTTCCTGCTGAGCATATCCCTTTACACACAAGTCATGCTTTGTGTTTGTTGATTGAACCATCTGCCTTATATTTTTGTTTTGAAAATCCATTTGCAGCCAATGGATTTCTTACTTGGAGGTAGATCAACAAGTTCCCATATCCGATTCTAAATTAGGGAATCATATTTTGCATCCATAGCCTATTTCCACTGTGGTTGGTCTAATGCCTCACGAATAGTGTCAGGTTCGGTGCTCTCAACAACTGAACTCATTAGTGCAAAATTTACCTCATGTCTGGATTAACTTCATGATCTGACTCCCATAGAAGTACCTGGAAGTGAGTTCAGGTTTGCATCCCTAATAGTATTCTGGACCCATTTTAGACATTGGTGCAGCTGCTTTTGATGTGAAGATGTGTTTTCCAGTGTGCCAAGATCAACAAACAAGTCTCCACTCAGCTCTTCTTGTCTTTGAGAAAAATCATCTTGCCCATCATCTGGATGTGTGAGCAATCTATGTGATGAGGTCAGTACTGGATCTTCATTATGTGGCAAGAGATTCAAAGGACGACTCATCACATACCACATCTCGAATCTCGTAGATCTTCTTCGTCTCAGGATCCATTAGATGATATGCCTTTGAGGTAGTACTATACCCCAAGAAAAGACATGGCAGTGTCTTTGGATCGATCTTCTTCCTTCTCTTATTTGGAACATGCATATATGCAGTACAACCAAAAACTCTCAAATGATGAATAGAAGGTTTACGAATAGTCCATACCTCTTCCGGTGTCTTGTTCTACAAGATCTTCATGGGTGCCCGGTTGAGTAGATACACTGCTATCTAAACTGCTTCTACCCAAAACTGATCCTCCAACTTGGCGGTCAAGAGCATACAACGAACCATCTCCATGACACTCCTGTTGTGGTGCTCAGAAAATCCCATTCTGTTGGGGCGTGTAGGGTGCAGTCAAATGTTGCTGAATGTCATGCTGCTTCAGGTATGCTAAGAACTTCTTTGACAAAAATTCCCCCCCTCGATCTGAGTGGGGGAGAAGAAGAGGCTTCCTAGATTGCTTGGTGGCTTACTGTTAGAAGGTTTGAAAATTTACAAATGCCTCATTCTTCTTTCGGAGGAAATATACCCACATTTTCCATGAGTAATCATCAATGATAAGCTGGAAGTACTCAAAACCTTGGAAGCTAGCTGGCATGGGTCTACATATAGATCGATGTGAATGACCTGAAGATGCTTTGTAGAATGATAAGAGCTCTGTTTGAATGGACCTCTATGTTGTTTTTCCCGCAAGACATCCCAAGCAAACAAGTAAGGAATGGGAGAGTGGAGGAATCCCTCTTACCAGTTCCTTGGCACTGAGCTAATGCAGAGCCTCGGAAGAAAGATGACCATATCAAAAATGTCATAGTGCAGTGGACTCCGTCGTTGAAGTAGATAGAGCAACGCTAGATGAACTGACTGCATCCAGTGCAAATAGATGGCCCTTCAGAAATGCTTGAGCAATGACTGAACTCTCCCTGGGAAATGATGCAGTACTTGACCCCCTTTCTCAACAAATAATTCAACCTGTCATTCTGATGGTTAAGAATTTGACTCACAGACAAAAGATTTGAGGTCAAACCTAGAACATATAGCACCTTCGTGAGTGTACATCGTCGTGTTCCAAGAGGAATGATGACATCACCAATCTCTGCCACAATATACTCTTGATTGTCTGCAATGGTGATTCTGATCTCCAGTGGGCTGGTCACTTAGAGTATGAAACAACTTCTTATTTCCAGTCATGTCTTTGCTGGCGCCTGAATCAATCAACCATACATCTTCTAATGGCTGCGAATTCTGTGAGACTAGAACAATGTCAGAATGAGTCGTGTCTGGTACCTCTTCATCAAAGGTGGCATCCTGCTGAGCAGCAATGTGGCCCTTCTGTCTCTGATTACAAGCACGCCATCGAGATTTCTTGGAATATCCTTGTCCAAAAGTGCTCTCTTCGCCAGAGGTTGCCATACTTGCGACCGTTGTAATAACTAGTTCACAGTCGTGTGCATATTCGTGGAGAAAATGTGGCACCACCGATATGCCTTGTGATTATGCTGCTTCTGGGGTGGCCGCTGTGGTGGCCGATGTGAAGATGGTTGCTAAGGATGCTGCTTCTGATTCTGGGGGGCTGACTGCCCTTTCTGAGGCTTATGTTTCTAGCCACGTGATGAGAGCCATGTCTTCAAAGGCTTCTGGTACATTTTGCATGGCTTCTTCCTGCTAGAGATAATTCACCAGGGTGGCAAAACTCACCTCCTATTGAGTGATGGTCAACGTGGTGATCAGTGTCTGAAACCGGGAAGGGAGATCTTGCAAGGTGAGCGGGACTAACAACTTGTCATCTACTTGGTTCACCGAGAGCAGCGAGTTCTGCACGTAACTTAGCCACACACCGCAAGGAGGCTTCTACTGATTCGCCATCATGCATACTCATTGTATGAAGCTTTTTCTGAAGATGTAACTTTATCGTCAGATTATTAGCTTCGTAGATGGTACATAATGCGCTTCATGCTTGAGAAGAATTGGTTGCTTCCCGAATGTATGGTTGCACCTCATCAGAAAGGCTCAGGGTGATAAGCATTAGTGCTTTTGCATTAGCCTTTTCATATTTTTCCAACAGATCAGCTGTCTGTGGGAGGGGGCGTCTTTGCCAGAAATCGATCCCCCAAATATCTTTGAACTGAACAATCGTCTGCATCTTGGTTTTCCATGCGGCAAAATTTGTCCCTTTCAAGAGTTGGGCATCAGATAGCAATATTTTTGGAGCAGACATTTTCAAAAACTCAAAAATGTATTTTATTTATTTATTTATTTATTTTCAAAAATGGCTACAACGCTTACTGAAGGAGTCTGTCCCAAAGATGGACTCTATAGGCTCGTGTAGTGAGACGTCGACGCTCTTGTGGGCGTTCTATTTTGCGTTCATCATTTACATCATAACCACGTTCAAGTTCTACATGAATCTATCGTGCTTGACATCGAACGTCAAACCAAAAATATTCCAACAGTCCTTGGCGCACAATCTCGTCAAAGAGAATGTTCCCAGTGTTGTGTAGCTCGTTGACCAAGGCAAAGAATAGCCCAGTGGTGTCTTCATTGTCACTCAATTCCCAAATATTTGGTGCATTGCTCACAGTGCTTTGTGCATCTGAGATTTGAGACATATACGCACACATAGTTTTGTAATTTGTTGGCTTTGCTTACATGTACAGGGGTTTGGATGGTCTTCCACGTGGTTCTACAGGAAATAGTGATTCATTTGCTGGCTAGGTCTCCTTCCACGCACAATATACACGCAGCAAGTTTCCTCCAATTGCATGCAGGCATAGAAAAAATAGTCACTGGCTTGGGCTCCTTCCACACACAACATAGGACAGATAGTTTTCTCTCCTTCTCCACGCATAGCATACACTGGCACCAATCTTCATGGCAACAACACTTGTCCTCCAATGCCAAATGAGACGTCTGCAGGCTGCCACGCACAAGGTCTGGTCGCTGCACCTTTTGTACAGTATTTGACAACAAAAATGCCACGTTCTTGTGGTCTTCCAACGTACTGGGTTTATCAAGAAAATAGGCTGAGTCTCCACGCACAGCATAGCCACGCACTGTTCCTCCACGCACAGAACTGTTCCTCCACTTCCTTGGTCGCCTCTTCCAGCGCATGGGTCATACACAGGCCATTTCCTTGGTCGCCTGCTTCCAGCGCACAGGTTCATCCAAACTGATGGCTCAATGAGAATTGCAGAAGATGTCTGAGTTTCAAACAAAATGCCAAACAAAATGCCCAAGCAAAAACGCTTCCTCCTCTAGATTCTTCACGCACGCAATCAACAGTCTTTTCCCTCCAATAATGTTTTATATATTGCTATATTTATTAATACAGCCCGGAGCACGCCTTTATATAGGCTGCGTAAGAGGGAGAAAGGAGGAACAGTTACATAACTGTTCACTAACAACTAATTAAGCTAACAATGTATTAATTAATCTAACACTTTGGCCTCGTGGCCATATCAGAACATCATAATTAATATGAATACAATTCCAAAATAATCTAGATATATGAATCACAACAACATCCAAGCAACTAACAAGATCATTATCAATTTTACTCATCAACTATATCATCATCAAATAATTTCCATTTCTTAGTCTACTCACAATATCCAAATATCACATGTCTGAACAACATCCATAATATAACCATGTCAAATAGTATATCAACATCAATATCCAAAATGGCTCTAATAATCATCATGCATCATAACTGAATCAAGGTCAACAATAATCCAAGATCTAACATCTAACATCATACTATAATAAAGTTCATAATCATGTCCATAATATAATCAACAGTATCATGATCAGTATCAACATGTGTCAAAGGGAAGTGTGCACTACAAGAAACATATATCTACCATCAAATACCTCTAGAGTGTTACCATGAAAATTGTAAAAAATCTTTAGTTTCGACAAAACTACTTTAGAAACTAGTTTTATAAGTAGATGTTAATCTAGGCCACTTGTCATTCCGCATCAAAAACTAAGGTGTGAGATTTCCATAGAAAGATTTTTCCAATTGCAACTTTTCCTATCTTGCACTTTGTAATGTTGCACAAAAATATGTACATAGTTGTATTTACTTATAAGAAATTAATATTAATCCATCCCAAGGATTTTATATGAAAAATGGTCTTTGTATCAACCAAGATTCATCCTACAATGATTCTTTGTTTCCTCCCACTTACACCTACTTCGGAAGATGTCTATGTTGTAAACTAGGTTGCTCTAGATTAAGGATCCTTTAAGAGGATTACTTTGTCTAAGAAGGGACTAATGGATATGAGTCTAATTGTTTTGTTCACTCAACAGTCACCATTTACAATATATTTATTCATTAGTGGCGTAGATATAATACCTATTCTTCTATAGGATTTTGGGAGGAACACCTTTTTCATACCACAAAGCTATATCATATTATGTCCCTTTTTCCTCAACATTACGAAGGTTTCTTGAATTTATTTTAAGCATTATTTAATCTCACATGGAAGTTCAAATAGTGATAGAAGATACATTAGGAGATTCTGAAGATAGATCTTAAGTAGATAGATAATTTTAGCATATGAGAATAATTCATTTCCGACATACCAAATTCTTAATAAACATATAAAGAAAATTCATTAAGCTTGTTACACCAAAATATTTTAATTCAAGGATCATGGAGATTATTTGGTATATATACTCTTTCATAAAAATGAATAAGATCTTGTTGTTACATTGAGAACAATTGAGAACAATTGAGTAGAAATGCACTTGTTAATCAAATACCTTATCTCTAGTTGGAAACCCATTTTTTTGCATTTACGTAAGGAAGGTCCAAGATAATCTATCATATTCCTTAACCATATCGATCTTAACTTGATGAATCCATATTTAGAATTTTTATGAATGGAATGAATTTCCTCCATGGTTGTTATAATACTATCCAGGATTTGTCTTCCCACTACAAAGGCTCCTTGCCAAGAGGAGAGGTTTATGTTTTGGTGATAGTTATAGCCCGTGCTATTTTTATGGGAAAAAATAGGGACATGACAACATGTAAATTAATCCCATGTTGGTCCAACACAATTGTTATATTTGATAGTTCCAAAAAAATTTAAAGATAAGTGTTTTTGTAACAAAATTATTGACAATATATTTATATTAATCAATCGAACCAATAAAATGCCAAGCCTTTACCCACAAGTTGGTTGTTATAAAAGTGTTTTGGTTCTTATAAAGAAAAAAATTGACTTGCAATTGACATTGAGGAGTAGAAGAAATATATTGCTTTTATCTAGATAAAAAAACATATACATTTTATATGTGTTTATACAATTATACATTGAATAAAGTTTTATGTTCACCTAGTAACATGCATGACAATAAATGCCTATAAATTTTCTATATCCTACAAGATTTTCTTAACATTCATTCTTGAAGGTAAAATTTTTCATATTATCATAAAAATTTCTTTTTTTGTTCTTATGAAAATCAAATGAAAAAATTGTTTTCTAAATAAAGAAATAAATTATATATATACATAAACTGCATTTACACACATTGCAATCGACAAATTTCATTATTATAGTGCAAGAAGGTTTCATTACGAAAACAACTCTCCAGATTAACAAAGTA
Organism: Taxus chinensis; assembly: GCA_019776745.2. Taxonomy (NCBI): domain Eukaryota; kingdom Viridiplantae; phylum Streptophyta; class Pinopsida; order Cupressales; family Taxaceae; genus Taxus; species Taxus chinensis. Next base: position 194,783,978 of record CM034155.1, on the reverse strand, counting down.
AAAGAGATGGAATAATAGAGTGAGAGCGGAGTTCTGTGAGTTCAACTCAGGTTTCAAATATCAATAAACATAAACTATCAAATAGATTATTTGTAGGATGCTTTCTCTTTGAGCAAAGAGATAAAGTTATCGATGTTTTTTTCATAGGTTTGCCTTGTAAAGACACAACTAATGTCTTCAACATTTGATCTTATCTGTCTGCCTTCCTCTTGCACCATCACAGAGCGAACAGCTTTACAGATATCTTCTTTGGTGAAAGAACCATCTTCCTTATTTCTCTTGACTTCCACTCCCACCTTCAGTTCCTGGGCTATGAGCTTAGCATTTAAGAATTGCTCGTACTGCATTGGAAGCGCAACAAGTGGGACACCAAACCTCAAGCCTTCCGTCACCGAATTCCACCCGCATTGAGTGAGAAAAACTCCCGTGGAAGAATGAGACAGAATATGTAACTGAGGCGCCCACTCCGTCACCAAAAGGCCTTTCCCTTTTCCTTCCGTGCGACTCGCAAAGCCTTGAGGCAACCCCGCAGCCATGTCGCGCAGAAGAACACAGAGGAATGAGACTTGACTGTCTTCCAATCCTAGCGCCAATTCGCCGAGCTCTTCGCTGGTAAGAGTTGATTCGCTGCCAAATGACACAAACACAACCGAACGAGGCGCCTGCCGGTCGAGCCACGCCAAGGAACGCTCAGCAGCAGGTCGCGGCAGGATAGTGGGCATCAGAATTCCCACTGGAAGCATGGGCCGCCCTGTGATTCTTTGCAAATATTCCAAATACGCCCCTTCCAAATCGAGGCACGTATTGAAGATTGTTAGCCAACTACCTTGGATACACATGCTCGAGCGCTCTAGCACGCTGATGTGCTCTCCACCCTTTTCGTATAAGGGAAGTTCCCTCCGCGCTTGAAAGGGTGAAGAGTGTATGAGCGATCCGGGGAAACCAGTCGGCGACACTGTCAGATCTTGGACTGTTATGCTCTTCTCTCGTGCGGCTGCCTGTTGGCCTACCACGAAACCCAGACTGGCCGCCGATGAAATGTGGAAATATATGGTGGGAATGCCCAGAGCAGCAGTAATACGAGGAGCCCAATACTGCGTCATATCATGGATTACAAGGTCCGGTGAAAGCCGCAGCAACAGGGCTTCAAATGGCTTCTCCCAGCCGTCCATGGCTTTCATAAGTAGTGGAAATGTCCCTCCTCGCTTCAGATCTGCTGTGGATTCCACTCCATTTGGCAGATCCTCTACAGAGGGAAGCGGCAGCTCCACCAGATCGATTCCTGCGGAAATTATCTGCTGCTTAATCCGTGTAATATTAAGTGGAGTGGATACGAAAGAGGTTCTTACACCGTTACTCTCCAGATTCTTGGCCAGCTGAAGAAAGGGATTTATGTGGCCGTATGCAAGCCAAGGGACCATGACAACATGAAGCTGTTTATTACCCTCCTCCATATATACCTTACTGAAATTGAATTGCAATTCGGCCACTCTTGAGAGAAACAAGTAGTGTCCAATCCTCCGAATTTAGCAGGAAATACAGAGGAAACCGTTAGCTCAACGGGATGGATACCTAGCGGAATTATCTAGTGCCTAATCCGTGTAAAATTCATGTGAGAGGATAAGAAAGAAATTATTTGACCGCGACATTCCACCTTTTTGGCGAGCTGTAGAAAGGGATGTATGTGGCCGTAAGCAAGCCAAGGCACTATCAGAACATGAAACAGTAATGTGTCTCTCATGACAGAATGAACAATCGCTTCCTTCGTCCTCCGGATTAAGAAGGAAATAAAGATTTCTCCCACGCCTGGCCTACATGTGTAATTCGTTATGATTGTGTCGGTTTAACTAACAGCTACAAAAATTAAGCGCCGGTGGAATTGTTGGAAATTCAAATCAGAATTTAATGTGCATCTAATATCTGTCTTCCCGGGATTTAGTTCCCTGAGATATCAGATTTGCATTTAATTATGACTGCTGCATATTTATTTTTGGTTGATTATTTTATTTAATTATCTCTTGTCAGAGATTTTGTGTTGACTTGCAAGGCAAATCTTTTGTGTAGGTGTTTATTATTAATAACACCTTGTTTTATTGGGAGAAGTAGAAAAGAAAGAAGGAAGAAGAAGAAGAAGAAGAAGAAGCAGAAAAACCAATTTTGAGAGAAGAAGAAAAATGCGCAGTCCCAACTCAAGTCTGGACTAGTTTTGTTGAAAGAATTCCTTCATTTTCAATGTTGTATGAATGAATGTTTTGTGTGCCGCTGTAGCTGCTGTTCATTATTGACAAATATATATGTATTTCTGAAGCAATTTGTTGCCTAGATCTGTGTTATTTGCAGCCAAGAGTTTTATTTATTTTGTTGTTATAAATTTCTGTAGCTTCCCTTTCTTTTTCCCCTGTTTTGCATCATTTAAATCCCTTGCATTTTATTTTCTATTGCTAACCAAGGATTCTATAGATTCCGTAGACTCTGTAGTTTTCGTAGATCTGCGTTTTGTTTCCCTTCAGGGTTGACAGCTATAACTACTCTTCTCTTGAAGTGACCAAAATCTTCACGTCCCAAAGACAACTCCCAAACCAATGTGATAATTTTTTTTTACTAACCAAACATTAGTGACATAAAAGGAGTAAGGACCATCGACATGTTTGTTACCACCACACACTTGCAATTCAAATCAATGAACATTTGCACATACTAAGAACACAATACAAAGGCCCATCCTATTCACAAAAAAAACATGTTGAGAGATCCTTGAGTTCCAAGTAGATACGAAGTTCAAGGAAATCTTAACTAAGTATAACTTTCCAAAAATGCATTCAAGCTATACTCAAGGTATCTTCATAGGAGGATTATTAAAGTATAGATTGAGTATCACCTTACACATTAAACTCGAACCTCAAATCAAATAGTGCATATGAATGTGATGTGTAACGGTACAAGGCTTCTTGAGCTTAAGCATGTAAATATACATAAGACACTCATGTCCAAAGCATGGCAATACGTATATGGAGGCACAAGTGTGGTAGAGTCTCCTCACATGTGAAGCTTCCTTAATGGGAAGCTTCCTTAATTTCTTGAGAGTTGGACAAACTAGGGAAATGGCTGCGTACTTTCTGACCATACAAATCCAACCTTTCGTCACAAATAAAGTGCTTGTATTATTACACAAGGAAGGCAACAGGCCTGCAGGGTTGTTTTAGGTTTCCCACACTCCACGCCAACTCTCATCCACCCCCTCTGCACTTCTGTCCTTGATGAGCTATCAACTACTACTAAGTTGTCAACTTTAATTTGGGGTCCAGCATGGTCAACGCCTCTGGATATTTTTTAAAAATGCTATTGTATTATTCGACAAGGAAAAAAAAATGGTGGCACTACAGCTTGTTATGATTTTAAGAAACCAACAATACCATATTTGATTATAGACAATGATTTATAAAATGTTGTAAAGATATGAGAATTAGTAGAAGCCAAAAACAAAATGACAATAATTCCAAATAATAATTCAAAATTTATGGACATCCAATCCTAATAAAGGTATATTCTACTCGTCGAAATGTCTTTGGTTTTAGTCATCTAATGCCATTAACTTCTCTCTCAGAACAATTAAAAAAGTACAAGAATTGGTATGTTATGAAAAAAGATGGGGAAAAGGTTCTTTGCTATGTTTTTATTGTATTTGTTATTGCATTAATATTTTCCAATCAATGGTATTTATTTTTAAAATAAAATAAATATGTCACAAAACATAAACTCATTGACCCAACATAACACATTTTATAGAAAAATTAGAAATCACAAATCAATTTCTCAAATTCATTAGCTTGAAATGAACTAAGCAAGAAGAAAAAAGATTGTTCTTAACATAACCCATTATATCAAATATGCTTACATCAAACTTATAATTGAAATTTCTTAATCTCAGAAATACTCCATGCAAGGTTCCATAAATAAATGAATGGAATGTTGGGAAGGAAAGAGTGAGAACTAAATACATGCAAAACCCACAGTTGTTACGTGTTTTACCTCAATGTCCGACACCTATGGCACAACTTGGATTGTTCAAACAACACCTATCCCAATGTCTTTATCAGCATTTGATAGAAGTGATAGACGAACTTTCTTATATGTTTCAAAGGAACAATTAAAAGAAAAAAAATGCAAGAGAGGTATTTTGTTCCACGAGTCTTATTGGAAATAAGCATAAATATTAGATGGTGCAAGAAATATTATGGCATGAAAAGAGGGAAACCAAGGTAAGAATAGTATCTCGACAACAAAAACAAGCAAGGTCTTTCATAGCAGTCCACTTTCCAAAGGATAATTCATCTTCGATGGAGTTTTCCAAAAGTATTATAACTGGAAAAAAAAAACATTTTCATCAATGACATTTTGATGGGCGAAAAACAAGTCTAGATAGTATTACTTAGCTTGTAAATAAGTTGACCGCGGATTCCCAACATGATGACATTGGTTGTGGCCCAATATTATGAGGTCTCATTAAACATGAGAATAATTTTAATAAATAACTAGTCGTTTTTTTAGCTTTATGACCATTATTATAACAAAATGTGAGTACTAAAATGAATAGACAACTTATGTTACTCAGCTTTTAGCTATTTTATGTTTTTCTCTGTTAAGTTTATACATCTCTACTAGGTAGGCACATCAAATTCTCATATTATGTACTTTTCGATTATATATTTTCTTCAATTCCGTTGGCCATTCTTAGCCAATATTGTACATTAATATATAAATTCGATTTACAAAGATTGAACTACATGTTCTGGTTTTTCCTATACATATTCATATAGGCATTCAATCTAGTTGATCCATACTCCCAAGTGTAGCACAAAGATTCCTAAACTGCACAAATGTATACATGTCATTTCAAATCCTCTTCATGCTCCCACCTCATGGACATTTTATAGAATATTAGTTGAACATAGAAAAAGAGACAAAAAATTATATAGAAAATAAACTCAAAACAATATAGTTGTGCACTTCTTCTATTCGCTTCTTCGCTTCTTCCTACTGGCTTTGTTGCCTTACATCGCCTGCATCAATTACATTGCATTCACACACCTATCATATATAGATGGATTTACATCTAAAAGTAAATCATCCCAAATATAAACTGATTCATATCTCAAATGAGTAAATTTGGAAAGTGTAACCATTATTTGTAAGTCAAATGCAGGAATTTGTATGAATGATTTAACGTGTTTTACAACAATGTGCAAAACAACTCTCTAACTCCGATAGTGGAGAAGTCAAGGTTTAACTATGTTTCATGGTGATGTGGAATGTCACATAAACCTTAACAACATCTTCATATGATCATTTTATCATTTAAAACTATGCGTATCAAAATCCACTAGGCCATTTCGCAACATGAAAAAACTACCAAGAGTTAGAAATTTGTTTTAGTTTTGGCTTGTGGTTCAGGGATCTGTTTTCATAAATATATGTCTACCACCAAATACCTCTAGAGTGTCACCATCGTAACACCCACATTTTACACACACAAATACAATAGTAAAAAATACCAGGATAGTGTTTTTTTAAACTTACATTGCTCAACACACAACACCACAAGAGCTCCAAGAAGAGAAACTCAACAATGCATACGACACTTACATAGGTCATCGACTCACATAGACACACAACAACACCATATATATGTCGATGCCACACTTTCCCCAATTAATGAATACTAGCAATGACCAAACCAAAAGGAAAGGACTCAAAGATTGGCAAACCCCCAACACATCATTTCCTTAATTGCATCTAATTAGTTACGATTGACATTCCAAGAACATTATTATGCAAGGATAATTTTATTATTTTTCCTCCTACGGATTCTTAAATTCATTTCACATTCAACTTACAGTTCAACCATTTAATTTCACTCTTTATCTCTTACGAGAATATCCATAACTTACATAATTGTTTGTCATATTTCAAATTGCATTGAAATTTCTTAATGCTCTTGTTATTATGTTAAGAATATGCTTCTCTAAAGTTTATTCAGAGTTTAAAATTCACCCTTGCTACACAAGGGAATTTGGCATGATGTCATAAACAAAACTTAGGAGTTAAGGGATATTTAGATTCAAGATACCTTTCTCCCATAAGCATTCTTTGATCATGGTATCTTTATTTCCCTACCATAGTTAAAATAGTTCGATAACTTGTTGAAGTCGTTCAATATTTCCACATCAAGAAATTTTATTTAGATTATAAATATCTTTTGTTTTCTAGAAGTTTGGTCTCACCAAGACTATTCATATTCTTTGTAATACCTGAAATTGTTTAATTGAATTATAAGGATTCGAAGAGTGACATTATTCTGAACCTCAAATCTTGTTTTATTCTAATATGCTTTCCTCTTACATTGCACTATGGTCTCACTATTAGCATTGTTTAAAAATGACCACTACAAGAAAATGTTCTTTTTTCCACAATTATTTCACAAAATTTCCACAATCGGAGAGAATTGTAGAATATTTGTGGCATCTCTATTACAATCTAAGTTTGTATTTCTTAAGTATTGTGGAAGTTCCACAATTCAAACAAAATGTTAGTAGTTTGTAGAAAAAGCATAGAAAATCCACACTTCTTAAAAAATTAAACAAATAACTATTATTAAATTATCCATCACACATTTACTTATGGAATATTATAAGAAGACTAATAAATCAATGTTGAAATTCTACATTAAATAGTTTATAGAAATGCCACATAATCAAAACTTAGATTTTTTACATATTATAAAATGAATTATATAAAAATAAATCTAAAATACAATGGAAATTTAACTTTGCACCAATACAACAAATACTCCTTTTTTCATATGATTATTCCAAAAAATCCACAATTTAAATATAGTGATAATAATTTGTAGAGAATTCATATATCCCACCCTTCTTAGCACAAAATTTTCATTTCTTAAAGATAATAAATATAATTACTCACCTATTTATATTTTTAGACAATTATTTCATTTTTTAAAAATTAATAATAATATGGAAATTCCACATTACTTAAAAACTTGATTATTTTAAATATATTAATATGATTAATATAAAATTATGGAAATGTGACATTATCAATAATACATATGTATCATAATATATTATAATAAAATAGAATCTTTTAAACTTTATATAATGTAAAAAATTTACATTAATTTGTTTTAAATAATATATGTCATATTTATATTTATAAAATTTTATATAATCTAATTTAAAATAATAAATCTAATAAATAATAATTCCAAAATTAGTATTCCTCTATTAAATATGCAAATCTAAAACAAGCAATAATCATCATTGTTTAAAATCAATCACTAAAAGGTTCAAAATAATCAATTTTTCTCTTACATATAATTATTAATATATTTAAAATCACTTTTACTTATTTTTATTATTTATATTAGCATGATTAATTTCCTTAAAAATATTGTTACTTATTTTATTATAAATAAATATATATAATAGTGTTCCCAAAAAATTGTTTGATTGTAATTTATATGTATTTATTTTTTGATACTCTTTGGACAAATAAACTATTTCGCATGTGATTTTATTATATCCCCTTTCATAAATATCTTCTAAATTTTAGGTATTTCAGTCCACAAATCATTGCATGATTTATGGGTATCCCCTTCTTTGCATGATTTGTGGACATGTGGTCATATAATTCCATTGTTATTTGCATCAATTTTTATTTTAAAAAAAACTTGTAACTATCCTAATAATTCCGATAGCATGTGAACATTCAAAATGCATGAAGAAATTGAGATTAAATCGGCATCGATGTGGGATGTGGCATGAAGATTTTTAAGAGTTCTATTTTGGAGGATTTTTAGGAGTTTAATTTTTGGAGAGTTCGATTAAATGGGCATCCACATGGGATTTGGCATAAGGAAATTTTTTTTAACAAGCGGTGTATCACGGTTGCTGCAATTGCAGGAGGAGAATGCAGCCCATCCGGGAAGTGATTAATGATAAACCGAGAAGTAGTACCAGTGTTATGCCACATTACGAGGGCATAGAGGTGAATGTGAAGGCACTGGCAGTAATCAGAAAGAAAGTCAAGGAGGATTATGATGGTTTTGTTTGTGATTATTTTATTTGTTGTTGCAGTAACCAAGTCTAGAAAAACAAGTGAAGGATCTACTCTCAAGGATTGGTGGCAACAAACTACTACTGTGGAGTGTAGAGCAGATTTTACAGAGGTGCTTTTCATTAAATGCAGCATTTCTACTGTGGAGTGTAATATATGAAGAAGATTATAATTGCATTTCTCCCATCTTAGTTTGTGTTTTATATTGCATAGGGTGGACATGATGCTATTTTCGAAATTAATTTATTATTTATGTTCACATCAATAACTTGTGGGTCTCAAACTGTAGGGTTGATTTTATGGATTTATATGGTGGTGCACAGGATTTTATAATATACTTTTATGGTGGAGAGGATTTATTGTTGAGAACAACACAAAAATTAATTCCACTAAAAGATTTGAAATACTTTTTCTTTGTGGCGTGCATTTTTACTGGTTTATATGAGAACTTATTTTAATGTGGTGGTATGTAGATAAATATTTTTATAGTGGTGCAGCTAGAATGTTCATAAGTAACGGGATTGTATATCTTGGGTTACCTGCCTTCAACATTGAAAATTTCTTGAGAGGCATCAGATTCATTTGAAAAGAAATGGGCACTGGATCTGACAAACTTGCACAATGATAGCATCTATAATCATGTATTTAGATATATCTATGATATATCCCTTTAATGATCTAAATTCAAGTATAAAAAAGAATATTAAGGTTATTTATGTTTTGAATTATTTCAACTACACAAAATTAAATAGTTATATTTTATATAATTTGATCGATTTCTTTAAAATTAAATAGTTATAACGTAATCACGTTTTAGGCTTGATAACAACCAAACCTAATAATTCGAAATGTGCTTGCATTTTGATTAAAATCGGATTTTGGTCTGGTTAGTGGCCTCCCATATTTGTGCATAGGCCCCATTGCATCGTCTTAATATTTGATAAAAAAATGATATTATTTATCGAAGGGGCCCACTTATTACAAATTATATTAATAAATGTTTTGAGTACTAAATCTGAAGAGGAAGTAGAGATGCATTGATTTTTGGCTCATTGGGCAGTACATTCTTAATCCGAGATTTTATTATAGACAATGATTTATAAAATGTTGCAAAGATATGAGAATTAGTAGAAGCCAAAAGCAAAACAACAATAATCCCAAAAGACAATTCAAAATTTATGGATGTCAAATCCTAGTAGAGGTATATTCTACTAGTCGAAATGTATTTGGTTTTAGTCATCTAATGCCATTAACTTCTTTGTCGGACCATTACAAAACTACAAGAATTTGTATGTTTTGAAAAATGACGAGGAAAAGTTTCTTTGCTATGTTTTTATTTTATTTGTTATTGCATTAATATTTTCCAATCAATGGTATTTATTTTTAAAATAAAATAAATATATCACAAAACATAAACTCATTGACCAAACATAAAACATTTCATAGAAAAATTAGAAATCACAAATCAATATCTCAAATTCATTAGCTTGAAATGAACTAAACAACAAGAAAAAAAGATTGCTCTTAATTTAACCCATTATATAAAATGGGCTTATATTGACCTTATAATTGAAATTTCCCAATCTCACAATTGCTCCAAGAAAGGTTCCATAAATAAATGAATGGAAAGTTGGGAAGGAAAGAGTGGGAACTAAATACATGCAAATCCCAGAGTTATTACGTGTTTTACCTCAATGTCCCACACATTCCCCAAACCTATGGCACAACTTGGCTTGTTTAAACCACACCTATCCCAATGTCTCTATCAGCATTTGATAGAAGTGATAGACAGACTTTCTATTTTGAATCCATTCAAAAGAAAAATTAAAAGAAAAAAAATGCAAGAGAGGTATTTTGTTTGACGAGTCTTATTGGAAATAAACATAAATAATAGATGGTACAAGTTATCTTATGGCATGAAAAAAGGGAAACCAAGGGAAGAATAGTAACTCGACAAAAAAAACAAGTAAGGTCTCTCATAGTAGTCCACTTTGCAAAGGATAAATCATCTTCGATGGAGTTTTCCAAAAGTATTATAACTGGAAATAAAAAACATTGTCATCAATGACCTTTTTATGGTCAAAAAACAATTCCAACTAGTATTAATTAGCTGATAAACAAGTTGACTACGGATTCCCAACATGATGACATTGGTTGTGGCCCAATATTATGAGATCTCATTAAACATGAGAATAATTTTAATAAATAATTAGCCCTTTTTTAGCTTTCTGACCATTATTATAACAAAATTTGAGTACCAAAATGAATAGACAACTTATGTTACTTAGTAAAGGTGCTCAAAGTTTGTTTCTTAAGAGTTTTTAGCTATTTTATGTTTTTTTCTGTTATGTTTATACATCTCTACTGGGTAGGTACATCAAATTCTCATATTATGTACTTTTCGATTATATATTTTTTCAATTCTGTTTGCGTAGTGCCCACTTCCCTTTGACACTTTTGATATTGATCATGATAATGCTGACTATTTTATGGACATTATTATTGTTTTGGTTTAGTATGGTGTTAGATGTCAGATCATGGATTATTGTTGACTCTGATTCATATATGATGCATGATGACTGTTAGAGATATTTTGTATAGATGTTGACATTCTGTTGGACATGGTTATATATATTTATGGATGTTGTTAGGACATGTGATATTTGGATATATTGAGTAGACCGAGAAAAATGAATTTAAAATTGATGATTATATAGTTGCTGATGAAATTGTAAGTGATATTGTTGATTGTCTAGATGTTGTTGTGATTCATATATATATATATATATATATATATATATATATATATATATATATATATATATATATATATATATATATATATATTGATGATTTTGGAGTTATATTTATATTATTTTGGACGTTCTGATAGGGACACAAGGCCGAAGGCGGTATTTGTATTGTGCAGGTTAAAAATATCACAACAAACATCGGGGGATTGGAGACCAACCACATTAGAATTCTAGATGAATTCAATAAGGTCACCATGGCAACTTGTATTCTTCATGTGTGTGTGTTTTATTGTTAGGGATTCCAATGGGGGGATCACCTTTAAATGTGACCAAGGGTTATGTGTATTTATTTATTGTGGATTCATTTTTATTAATGTTTGTATGTGTTTATCAAGTGATGTGTTTACCCCTTTCATTATTTATTAATTGTGGTAAATTAATGAGAGTAAACATGTTGTTAAAATTAATTAATAAAAGTTGGTTAGCATAAGAAAGTAATTAAATGTGAGTTTTTGGCCATGTTTTAAAGTGTTGTAAGAATGTGTAAGTAATGTATACGCGACCTTGTAAGTGATGTGTAAATTAACTCTTGAGTGTGAAACCCTCCACCTTATTAGAAATTCAAATTTGTCCTTGGAGGTTGTTTTGGAGGCTTGTGGGGCAAGTTAAACTTTTCCCATACCTCTTAAATTTATTTAACAACCATACCTATGGCTGGGGAGTTTAAATTAGACTTTTATATGCATTTTGGGAAGACTTATTGTAGGTTTTAATTGCACTTTTCTTACATGTTTATTAATTTCAGTCCTTATGGGGTGTGGGCTTGGATTTGGAGTGTGTAAGTAAACTTATCATATTATTAACCCACTTATTTATTATACATTGGAGAATGAAGTTGAACTTTTGGGGGTTTGGAGTGGAGAATGTGTGATGTGGCATCCTACATGGATCCACTTCATCCTCTTCTCTTCACTCTTTTATAAAATTTGAACTTGTTTGCTCTTGTTTTGGGTCGCTTCAACTTCTTGGAGACTTCATTTTGGGAAAAAAATTATTATTGTTTTAGAAGCTCTTGCTTTTGGAGAGAGTTTTGGAAGACCTGTTGCATGCTTTTTGCGCTTGACTGATTTTGGATTGTATTTTGGCATTGGGATAAAGCTTGCTATTTAGGAACTTGGACATGACTCCATCATGGAGAGGTAGGAGCTTGGCTATTGGAAATATCTCTTCTTGTCCCTTTATGTGAATATGTAAATGTATGTGAATGTTTTGGTATATGTTGTGGGTTGTTGGGTAGATGGCCTAGGAATGGTGTAGGGGAAGACTATGGGGTTTATTTTTTAGGAGGCACGAGTGTGTTTTAAGGACGTATAAGGGTGGAGGGAGTTGGGATTTTGGTTCCACACTGTAAAAATAAATATCTTGCATTTATTTACTTGTTATGGGGTGCCATAAGCAGGTTGGGTATAAATAAGAAAATGTGAGGAATAAGCGGGTACTTGGGGGATGCATAAGCGCATGACATGGTTTTTAAATGATATTCATATATATATATATATATATATATTGGTGGGTATATTCTCAAGTGGTGATACCCATTTTCCCCATTTGGGAGGCATAAGGAGCATCCCCCATAGCGTCTTTCTCCTTTGGTTTGCTTGATGAAGAATTTGTATTGTTTGTCATGTCTTTAATGTAGGTGTACAAGCTACAATTTTGTTTTGAGAGTATGTGTTCTTTAATTTGAAAATGTTGCTTGTTGAAAGATTTCTTTGTAATGTGGAAGCCTATTGTTGCCATGAGTTGAAATCACATCTTCCATTCCTTGCATTGTGGTAGGGGCTCGAGGGCCAATGAAGAAGGATGTATTCTCCTTGTCATTGGATGTCTTGGTTGGGTGGAGAGCATTTCCTTTCCCCTACCTCTTGTTATGATCAGAATTGGAAGAATGATAAGATCTACATGTTTTTGTTCTGGAGCAAAGGAAATTGAAATAAAATAGTTTGACAATCCCTTGTTGAGATGAAATCTTATTGTAGCCTTTCCCACTTGAAAGCTGGATGAACTTGTATATGTATTTGTAATGGAAATATACTTTGTATCGAAGCTATGAAAGTTGTAAGTATTTAAAGTGTTGAAAGAGATATACTCTGTTTCTGATTTTTTTGAAAGAAATAAATTGTAAATTTTGTATGATGAATTTGAAGGAATTGAAAGATGTAGAAGTTGTAAGAGTGTCTTTTGTGAACCAATGAAAATGATTTGCTATGTACTTATGATGTTCTTCAAATTGGACATCTGTGGTATTGCATACTCTATGAAATCATTGTTGAAAAGTGGTAAAGTGGAAATATGTGAAAATAAAATGTATTATTATGCCCTGTGTTCAATAAATGATTTTGGAAGAAATGAAAGAAAGAAGTTGTAAAATTGCATTTTGAAATAAATAAATGAATGTTAAATTTTTCTCAAATTGCATGGTAGTGTTGAATCTGATCCTTTCAATGTGTTGGAATCTCTGTTTGAAAGGAAGAAATGTGTGTGATAAAAATACAATATTTTGTCTCTTTTGAAAATGTGTAAAATTGGGAATCAGAACTGCATTTTGGTCTTGAACGGTTTGTTTGAAATCAACTAAAATGTGTTAGATGTGGCAGAGTACCCCTATTGGTGGCCATGAAGGGCTACGAAGTGTAATACGGTAAGTTAAATTTTCATAGTTTTACCTTTCAAAATTTTGTGTTATATTATCAAGGACCAATTTCTTAGTTTATGTTTACTGATTGAGAAGCTTTGAGGCTCTTTTAGTTATTTATATTTTTGCAAGGATTTTTAGAATCTTCAATCAAACAATTTAACCCTTGAAATATATTCTAAAATATTCCAAGTAAAATCTTCCATGCCTGTTTGGCAAGTGGAAAAATAATTAATGAAAAATTTGAACAAAATTGATAAGTTAAAAATACTAGTTCACTTTCTAAGTGACATAAAGACTTTTTTCTCAAAATTGACCCTTTAAACTATCAAGGAGGTATAAATTTCCTAAGTTTTCCTAAATTGAACCTCCTTGGAGTAGAAGTGTTTAATTTTGGGTTGATGAATTATAGTGGGATCAATTTTCTTTTGGCTAGTTGTGGATGTTAGTGGAAAAGTGTTTGTCTGGTAGTGGCTTCTCTTCTATGGCATGCTAGTTTTATCAAGAGTTCCTCATTTCATTTTATTAAGTAGTGACTTGAGGATTGTATGCATCTTAGTAATTATGGTTAGATTTAATCCCATTTGAGTATTGTGTGTAAATTAAATGTGTCTGTTTTCCCTCTTGACCTATAAATAAGTCTACCCTTTCCTTAACTTTTTTTTAGTTACTATGAATAATACTCTATGACCTATTAATTTTGGATTACGTGAAGACACTTATGGATGCTTTGAGTCTTTTGGACCATGACGTTGGTGATGATAGTGTAATTAGACCTTAATAGTTAATCTCGGCGGTGCTTATATTGTACTTCCTCTTTTAAAAACTGTAACTCTTGGTTGTAAAGTCCATGATTTGGAAAATTAGTTGGTTGCCCCAATGAATTTGATGCTTTCTAGTGTGGATGTGGTGTCCTTGGAGTAAAGTTGCATTGTCATTTGGTTTCTTGGATGGTGGTATCTTGTGGGGACATGAGAATTGATTGGAAAAAATTCTTTGGTTATTAGGGGAGTAAAAATTTTCTGTCCTAAACAACAAAAAAATTGTTAAACCTGAATAGATTCGTAAAAGTAATAATATACCTCTTTAATGAGCCTTCCTTGAATTTTTTTTGTGAGACCTATGGATACCTACTAAGAATGTTTAATGATGCTTGAATTTATTTGGTAAATCATTGAAATATTAGTGTGATTCATGTTGGTTCATTGTTTCCTAGTTCTTCCAAAAATTAATGATGTGATTTCTATGACGAATGTCTCTTGTTCCTTAAGAATTAACAATGTGGTGTGTTGATTTATATCTCTTTCCCATAAAAGTAATTATGTGATATGTTTGAACCATCCTTCTCATTAATATTTGATTGATAATACAACTGAACCAAAAAACCATAAAACTATAATTAAGGAGATTTGACCTTGAAACTTAACAGATAAACTTCAGCATAGAAAAAGGGAAGTGATCCTTGTTATACCCTTGGTAGATTAATAAAAGAAAAAGAAAAAAAAACATGTAGAAGAATAGAAAGGAAAACTTGTCCATCCACCTTCCTTACGAGTAAAATAAATGCTCTCTTCCTATACATAATGGTGAGACATCATCCCCACCTTAGTGGTGCTCTTTATAATGTAAACTGGTGATGTCATAATAGAAGGAAGTTTGTAACTAAGGAAACATGAAAGGAATTTTCTTAACAAGAAAAGCTACAACTTTTAACTTAATGAGTTGATTTATAAAATAAGTAAGATTTATGTGTATTGAGTGCAATGTATAGTTGAACCTATAGTTATGTAACCTACCTAAAATTGTGAAACACCTGGTGGATAGGAATGTGTTCTAGTTGCTTAGTACTTCTTGTTCATAGATGTATGTGCCTTTCTTGTGGGAATTTTGGGTCATCATACCCTTATCGTCCCATATCTCGACGAATGTGAGTTGTGGTCCTTTTTGATTGAGACTTAGTTGTTGTCTGAGAAGCAACCTCCTTGCATGTTGTCTTGTCCTTGGAGACCTAAGTTATTGTAATTTTAAGGCAACATATGTTAAGGATATAAAATAAATTTGGAAAGTCTTCTTTTCTTCATATTTTCTTCAGTCACCTTGTTGTTGTTGCCCCTTTTCCATTAGGATGGAAATTGCAAGATGATGTTATTCACTTTTGATACGATGCACCCTTGGATTTTAATTGGATCCCATGTTACTTGTTCTTCTCCCTAGAGACCTTGAGTGGTCCTTGGTGTTTCTTGTGCTCTCTTTATGGCTATTCCGAGCTTGAGTAGGAAATAAGATAAATAAATCCCATTGTGCTATAATTTATATGACTTGTATTGATATGTTAGTTTCTAGGGGAGATATAAATATACATACATACATACATATATATAATATATATATATATATATATATATATATATATATAATTTCTTTATGCTAAACGGTTGACTTGTTTAGATTTGGTTGGTATGGTGTGTTTGATTCTTAAAAAAAAAAGTGTAAAAATTAAACTATAGGAAAACTTGTGGTCTTGACTTCACTTTTAATACCATGAAAAGTTAATTGTACCCTCGCGAGTTATAGAAGTGATTTCCTGGAATAGTTCCTTGAAATCATATGTTTTTCTGATTTAGGTATCCTTGTTGATTCACCTCATCCATGTGTGATCCTCAAATTGTGGTACCTTAAATAGACTTGTTCCTCGTACAAATTTGGTCATACTTGATTTTTGCTAGCCTTATCTAGACAATGAACCTTGAAATCATGGCTTAAACATGTAGATTCCTTAACTTTTATTAATGTAGTATGTTGTATTCCTTGGGAAACTATGTGGTAATTCTCAAACTCACAGAATTCTCCTTATTATTCCTCTACTTGGTGGTTACTCTTAAGACTCTTTTGAAATCTTCATGTTATATTGTTATGCGTGGTATCTTGGTTGATAGCATAAATTTACTCTCAAGATTTAAGTGTTCATAGCCTTACATGTAGAAAGTTTAGAACTCATCCCTTGCAATCTCCCTTCTTCTTTTTGAACTACATTGGACCAAACTTAGGCTCTATGTAGACCCACACTTGTTTGAAGCAAGCAATCCAATAATGGAGTGATCCTTTTTCTATTGCATTTGTTCCTATTTATCTTTCCAGTGACTTCTAGAAGGAAGTCGAGTCTAAGGAGAGGGGGATGTATTGCCCACTTACCTTCGACACTTTTGATATTGATCATGATACTGCTGACTATATTATGGACATTATTATAGTTTTTATTTAGTATGGTGTTAGATTTCAGATCATGGGTTATTGTTGACTCTGATTCATATATGATGCATGAGGATTGTTAGAGAAATTTTATATAAATGTTGACATGTTGTTAGAAATGGTTATATATATATATATATTTATATATATATATATATATATATATATATATATATATATATATTTATGGATGTTGTTAGGACATGTGATATTTGGATATATTGAGTAGACCATGAAAAAATTGAATTTAAAATTGATGATTATATAGTTGCTGATGAAATTGTAAGTGATATTGTTGATTGTCCAGATGTTGTTGTGATTCATATATATATTGATGATTTTGGAATTAAATTTATATTATTTTGGATGTTGTGATATGGCCACGAGGTCGAAGGGGGTATTTGTATTGTGCAAGTTAAAAATATCACAAAACACATCAGGGGATTAAAAACCAACCACATTGGAATTCTAGATGAATTCAACAAGGTCACCATGGCAACTAGTTTTGTTGTGTGTGTTGTATTTTGTTAGGGATTCCCATGGGGGGGATTACCTTTGAATGTGACCAAGGGGTTATGTGTATTTTATTAATGTGGTTCCTTTTTATTATTGTTTTCATGTGTTTATTTTGTGATGTAATCACCCCTTTCATTATTCTTTTAACTATGGAGAATTAATGTGAGTAATCATGTATTATTAAAATAAATTAATTAATCAAATTTGGGATATAAGAAAGTAATTATAGAAGTTGTTGGCTCTTGTATTAAATGTGGTAAGTGATGTGTAAGTAATGTGTAATAATGTGTAAGTTTCCGTAAGAATTGTGTAAGTCAAATTTTGGATACTATGAAACACTCCACCGCCTTGAAAATTTGAATTTGTCCTTGGAGACTGATTTTGGAGGCTAGTCGGACAAGTTAAACTTGTCCAATGCCTCTTAAATTTATGTACCAACCTTTCTTATGGTTGAAGGATTAAATTTAGACTTTTATAATGCATTTTGGGAAGACAAATTGTAAGTTTTAATTTCACTCTTCTTACATTTTATCAAATTCAGTCCTTATGGGGTGTTTCACCTAATTCTTAGATCATTTCTTTGAAGCGTTGACGAAACAGATAGGGTAACGGGCGTAGGAGGAATACCTGTTCAAATGTTGGTTGATGGGTTGTTGTGTGCGTATGACTTCTGGATCCACAGCTGATCGTGAGAGCTTCCTTTTGGCTAGGAGGAACTACCTGTAATGAAAACAAGACCACTAGAAGGAATTAAACAATATGGGTAGTGAACTGCCTAGCGTATGCTAGATCCGGGAAGTGTGATATTTCCTAGATGGTTGTCAATCCACTATTTTAAACAATTTAATGTTGTAAAAAAATCAAATCCTATTGTAGTTTGAAATGATTTAGGTATCTCACTTAAAACACAATAAGAAGTAGATCTAATCTAACAGGCTAAGCTAGAATAGAATGCAAAGGTTAAATTATTTGTTCTGGGTTCTGCAGGTTTGAAAGAGGTCATAGGTAGATCATAGGTGAATGAGGGTAAGATGAAATTTTGTGGGTAGGTCTCTGTTCTAGGCTGTGTGGGAAAATACAGAGACCAGTGTCGGTCAAGGGTGACTAATGGTGGTTAGGTGTAACCGGTGCTGGTTACTGTGAGATCTGGAAATATCACAGAACAAGTTGTGGTCTCCTTTGTGATTACACAAAGGACTTTGGTGGGTCGAGATGAGGTATTGGGTGACTAGAGTAGGCTTTGGCGAGGTTTTAATGGGTATATGGAGGTGAAAATGTTAGAGAAGGTCACTATGGGGAAATATAAACAATGGATGATAAAATGATGATGAAATTAAATAAATCAGGAAGGTATGATTTTATACTTACTTGGATTCCAGTCCTGAATGCCTATGTGTGAGGGATGGGGGTGCTGATGAGGGGTCTGAAGGTTGTAATTGATCATCACCTGAAAGAAATCTTCTGTATGGGTTACATGTACACTACTCTTTGCTTGGATGGATCAGATCATGGATGGGATGGCTGTGTAGGAGAAGATTCTCAATCTCCTTCCTTGGAAGTGGGTTTTCACTAGAATTTTCTCTCTGAAGATGCGTTATCTCTCTGAGATGTGTTCTTGCTCATCAACCTTCTCTCAATGTTTTCCAACCTTGAGAATAAGGTAGTTTAGGGGTTAAAAGGGGTAACTGACGGTGGTCTGGCTTAACTGGCGACAGTTAGGGGTAACCGACGTCGGTCAAGGTGGGATTTCCTAGGTTTACTAAACTAGGGAGATCCTCCTGATTTCCTTGGATCTCATGCCGTTATCCCACAGATTAGAATGGGAGCTTCTTGTGAGTATGCAGGGATGTGGTTAGAGGGAATGTAGGCATTGATTTTTAGGGTTTGGGTAAGTCTTAGTTAGTTATGGCAACTTACTAAGAGTAGGTTTTAGGTTGAGTTGGCTTGGTGAGGTGTCTAAGTGAAGTGTATGTGTGGATATTATTTAAATAAGATATTTAAATAATAAATATAGTGAGGATAATGAATTAATTTAATTAGATTAATTAAATTAATATTAGTGGGGTGAAGGGGGTCATGGCTAGGTAAATGTAATAAAGGGTGCTTATTTGTCAAGGGACCAAAGGGGAGTGTGACCTGATTTTAGTGTCTACATTTTTCCCCTTTTTGTTGTGTAGCTTGTATTGGTAAGTAGACGCTAACAAAAATAAGATGTGGTTGCCCCATGTGTGGGTGAAGGTGACCCCCCTCAAACCCGAAACTGATGAGGTTGAAAGATGAAGTGGTGAGTGGTTTGATAAAAGGAAAATGTGGGGAAAAGGTAAGTGGGTATAGGGGAAAAGGGGTTAAAGGTCCACGTGGGAAATCTAGGTAATGGGTTTGGGTCAAAGGTAGCAATAGTCAAATGCACGAACATGTATAAACTATAGCACGCTACTCGGTTGAAGAGTAGGAAAACTCTACATCGTCTAAGGTCGATAGGTTTATCTGAACAAGGTTGAAGTGAATCCGGTATCAAAGGTATAGGATACGGTACGGAAACACAACGTAGGTTAGGTGCATGAACATTTAGGTATGTTCTGGTACACCAAAGGTAGGGTAAGGATAAATGGTCATGAAAATAGGCTAGGTAAGGTCATTAGGTCAATCAACATAGGTAACAGTGCCACAAGGTATAGTGAACACATGAGGTCAAAGGTCACTAGCGATGGTCCAGGTCCAAATATCTAGGTCACAGCACATGGGTAAGGCCAAGGTAGGGGTAAAATAATAAGAAGTCCTCAAAGGAGGAAAAATGGAGGTAGGAAGTGACGAGGTCAGGAAAGGTAAGGTAATGGGTTGGGTAAAGGTTGGATGGGGTAAAGGAGCAAGGTAAAGGGTGGGGTAAAATTGAAAAGTAAGGGCAATGTGTAGGTGAGATACATGGTATTTATTGATTTGTTGATGTGTTTATGAGACATTGGTTTATGGATTGTGTTAGATGAGATATGGAGTGTGGAGGTTGGTTTAGGCATGGGATTAGGTTGATTTAAGCATTGAGTTAGGTTTTGGTTCAGGCATGGATCTGAGTCAGGTGGTTGAGTCAGGTTAGGCATGGTCGAGTTGAAAGTAGGTTTAGTTATGATTCATTATTTTGGCATGATGAATGATACTATGGGTCATATGTGAGACGTTCTATAATCTATGCATAGTGATGATAGAGAGATGGTAGTTATAATAAATGTATGCTTTGGTAAGCAACTTGTTATGTATGTGGCTTAATTTCCAATTTTGTTATAAAAGGGGAACTAAGTGAAATGTGATGTAAATGGTGAGTTAGGCCTGGTTGATGAATTGTTTTAGGGTAGAAAATGGCCGAGCTAACCTCCAAGGGCCCCATGCCCTCAGAGTGTTGCCTACATAGTCCCGAGGAAAAGGGACCTCAGGCCGATGTAGTTCTCCCATGAGCTAGGGAAGAATATGAAAATGAGTTGGTAGGTTTTTGGGCATGTTGTGGGTTTAGGTTTAATAGGTGTAGGTAGATTATAGGTAAAATGATGTAGGTGAAGGTGATTATGGTGAAAGGGGAGGATTACCTAAAAGGTAAGCATCGAGGACCAAGTCCTATATAAGGTAATCAAAATGTAAACAAAGATGGTTAAAAGATAAGAGGGGGAAATAAAGCCACCTGATTGGGTAGGATCATACCGAGTAGATCATACCTTGGAGGGGGTGATGAACATAAGACCCGAAAGGCATTGCATGATTAACTGTTCTATGATGAAGGTAGTCATAGGATCACCAAATTTCTAAATTCCAAGATGTCCCTTGAGGTAATTGAGATAATGAGAGTGGAAGGTGTAAGGAGGGTGAAAGGTAGTTAATTTTATATGTTTTGAGTGAGAGGGCTTTTAGGTAAGGGGTCCTAGGTCATAATGGGCAAGTCCATGACTAATTTTTTTTTGTTTTGATAGACTGATTGATGCGGGAAGTCTATATGGGATAAATAAAATGGTACTCCTTGAGGTTTTCGTGAAGATGATCGATGCAGGAAGCTTCAGTTTCTCTTGTGTTTTTTTTTTGTTAAAAGCTTCAAATAGCTGTCCTTCGAGGGAGATGTTTATTTATAGCAACAATTTTGTCAAGAGGAAGATGTCCTTTTGAGGGAGTCATCTTTTTATTAGAAGTTTGACTCAAGGAGTTTGGTCCCATGTGAGGTATTTGAAATCATGGACAAGACCAAGGTGGAGGATAGGACTCTTGTTCAAAAGGCAAGGTGGAATGACCATGGGATCTCATCTAAAGGTAGATGAAAAGTATCCATGAGAATCATGCTATGTGCAGTGCCATGGTACACATATTCAAGAAGAGATAACAAGTGACAGGTACTCACATGATTCTTGTTTAATCGTTGGGGAGGTGTATGGAGTGGGTAGTGCTCAAGGGATGAGCCTGGAAAGAGACAAAGGGTGAGGTAGGATGACGAGTCAACAATAGAATGGTCGAAGATGTAATGCATTAAGGGGCTCAGGTTTGGGTTTACCATCAAGTGAAGATAAATGATAGGTACCTGATCTATAGGTATGAGTTATGATGTATGGTTCAAGCCAATTAGGAGCAAATTTTTCCCGTTTACTTTTTTCTGCTTTGGTTACGTGTTGATTTTCTTTCAAGACAAGGTCACTGACTTGGAAGGTTCATTCATGAACATGTTTGTCATAAGCACATTTGATACGTTGTTGGTAAACTTGAAGGTGATCCAGAGTGTTAAGATGATGTTCATCTAATAACTCTAGTTGTGCTAAGTGGTCCTGATGAAATTCATCATCAGTAAGCATGTCATGGAGAGAAATGTGGAGTGAGGGGATCTAGACTTCGAGAGGTAGAACAACCTCTATACCATAGACTAGAGAAAAGGGTGTGGCCACAGTGGAAGTGTGAATACTAGTGCGGTATGCCCATAGGGAAAAAGGAATGTGCGTATGCCAATCCTTCCCAGTATCGTCAACCACTTTCATGAGAATTTTGTTGAGGGTTTTGTTAGTGGATTCAGCTTGGTCATTGGTTTGTGGGTAATAAGGTGATGAGAAACTAAGCTGAATGCCGAAGGCATCGCAAAGTTTTTACAATGTTTTATTTTTGAATTGTTTTCCATTGTCAGTGATGAGGTGATGAGGGACACCAAAGTGGAAAATGATGTGATGGTTAATGAACTCACATATTTTCTCATCTTTCGTGGAGATGAGTGGTATGGCTTCCACCCATTTTGTGTAGTATTCGGTAGTAGTTATGATCCATTGATGGCATTGGGAAGAATGGGGATTGATTTCTCTGACAAGATCCAAACCCCATTGAGAGAAGGGCCAAAGATCACGAGCGACCTGTAAGGCATGACTGGGTGTATGATGAAGGTTGGAATGTTGTTGGCATTTTACACAACATTTGACATAGTCACAACAATCATGGTTAAGGGTCGGCCAGTAATAGCCTAGGCGAAGAATACACTTAGCAACAACAAGGCCACTAAAGTGACCTCCACATATGCCATCATGAACCTCCTTAATGGTATAAGGAATTTCAGAACTTGTGAGGCATCGTAAGAGAATACCATCAAAGTTTATGCTTATAGAGGAGTCCCCCCAGAATGAGGAAATGAGAGACCTTTTTAAGGAAGGCACGTTGTCTATTATGGGTGAGATCAGAAGGTAAGATGGAGAAAGAAAGGTAATCAGAGTATTGTTTATACCAAAGGTCACTCAGGTTTGGGGTGTCGGTTCTCGATCAGTAAACATCATGAGGTAAATAATAAGGTGAATGGAGGCATTGTACGGTGATAAATATTTTGGAATCGGTGGGGGAAATGGGTATTTGGGAAGCTAAGTAGGCCATGGTATCTGCAAATTTTTTTTGGTTGAACGTGGGATGGTTTGAAGGGTGTAACGATCAAAGGTGGTCAAAAGTATGTCTACATGATGTTTATACTTTTTAAGTATCTTGTTACGAAATTGGTACATACCATTGACTTGGTTTAGGACCAATTGTGAATCACCAAAGATGTGGATTGATTTGACATCTAGGGCATATGTGACTTGGACACCTAGTATGAGTGCTTTGTACTCGGAAATATTGTTGGTGCATTCAAAGTATAGTTTGAAAGACAAAGGCATGGGTTCTCCATCCAAAGGAATGAGGATAATACCAGCCCCGCCCCCATGCTGACACTTAGAACCGTCGAAGAAAAGTGTCATTTGGTAAGGGGGTTCGTCCAGGGAAAGAGTAGTAATTGACTCATCTGGGAAGTCAAAATTAGAGGGTTGATTCTCATAAATAGGTGTATCGGCCAGTTGGTCAGAGATAGCTTGGACCTTGATGGAATTTTAATGCATGAATTCGAGGTCAAGATCAGCTAAAAGAATAAGCCATCGAGGTACGCTGATTTTGATAAGGTTTGCAGTACATGAAGTGTAAGGGATCAGTGTTGGTCACGACATAGGTTTTGTGGTTGAGTAGGTAATGGCGGAGTTTGGTGGCAATGAAAACTAAGGCTAAGCAAAGTTTTTCTAGATGGTTGTATCAGGTTTCATAGTCCAAAAGAGTATACGGCTTATGTAATAAACCACCTGCTCCCTATGTTGTTCATCGCGATGAGTGAGCATGGCTCCTAAGGAATGATCAGTAGTGGATATGTATAGGTAAAAATTTTGATCATCTTTAGGTGGAATGATTATGGGTGGTTATAGAAGGTATTGTTTTAGGGCCTCAAAAGCTTTGTGACAGTCATTATCCCATTTAAAGGAGACATCCTTCCTAAGAAAATGATGAAATGGTTGACACCGATCAAATAATTGTGAAATGAAATGGTGAATGGACTGTAATTTACCTTGCAGGCTATGTAGTTGGTGAAGGTTAACAGGCAGAGGCATTTTGAGGATGGCCTTGACTTTAGTAGGGGTCAACTTCTATACCATGGAGGGAAATAATAAATCCCAG
Organism: Taxus chinensis; assembly: GCA_019776745.2. Classification (NCBI taxonomy): domain Eukaryota; kingdom Viridiplantae; phylum Streptophyta; class Pinopsida; order Cupressales; family Taxaceae; genus Taxus; species Taxus chinensis. Next base: position 194,759,663 of record CM034155.1, on the reverse strand, counting down.
GAGCTTTCTTGAGAGAACTGACGAAGACGAACTTTTTAGGCTAAAGGCGAACGCAATATTTAATGAGGCGGTAAAATATGTTATTGAGGAAGACTAGGTGCTTGGAGAAACATTTAGATTAGGCCAAGAGATCATCCACATAACCTTCCAATATGTGATGCATGATATCATGGAAGATATAAGTCATAGCACGCTGATATGTGGCACCAACGTGTTTGTAAGGCCAAAGGGAATGACTTGATAGTAGAAGGTTCCCCAAGGGGTGAAGAATGTCGTCTTGTGTTGGTCTTCTAGGGAAAGAAAAATTTAGTTATAACCTAAGAATCCATCCATTAGTGAGAGCATCTCATGACCAGTGATGAGGTCAACCAGTTGATCAATACCAGGAAAGGGAAAGTTCGTCCTTTGGAGTAGGCTAGGTTAAGCTCACAGAAGTTCTTGTAAATGTGAAGTTCCCCTGTTGCTTTAGTAACAAGGATAATCAATGGGTAAGATGAAGGAAACGGAAAGAAGGTGTTAAAGTTCTTGTTATCACCGAATCATAGCACCCCTATGCATATACTTGAAATCATGGTGTGATTGGATAACATGGGTACTATCTCCAAGTTGTGGGACTTGCTACTTGAGATAGACCTCCAGAGAAAGCTGGTTCTTGCTCCTAAACTACCTGCCACAATCTACTCTAATGCAAGATAAGCTAACTGTTCTAATCTAAATTTCCAAGGGACCAGGGAGAGAGAATGCATAAAATGAAAGCCTACACTAAAGCGGTGATACACCAGAAAAGGAGGGTGTGAGAGTAGTGCTCCAAATGTGTGAAATACAGAGGGAAAGTGCACACTAGAAGAGGTGATGATAGTTCACCATAATCTAGCAAAATGCATTCACAACAATATTCTAAGCATACACAATGATAATGAATCCATGCAAGAACATAATAAATAGACAAAATATTCTTATAGAAATATCAAAGGGGCAAGAAGAATGCAAGAAAACACAGCAAGGGAAGATACATCCACAAACTGGTATTTTATTGCTTCATGATATGCACAGTTCAATCTATTACTAGATAAGGACCTAGATCACCACGCAAGGAGTCCACTAAAAGGGCCTGCAACACACTGGCTTCACAAAGAAATTTTGGTAGAGCTTTGCTACCCAAAAACTCTCCCCTTTACAATGAGCCCAACACTCCAATTTATAGAAAAAATGAGAAGGAGAAGAGAAGGGAAAATGGAGATCCCAAAATCTGTCCTTCAACCACCTGTAAGAGGCATTAAATTGAGTGAAATGGTTATACATTACTTGCAAAAGGCTCCTCATACTGTCCCATGTGCTGCAGCAGAGAAAGAATGATGACCATGCCTCTTAATTGCACTCCCAGCTACCAAATAAAACACTGTTCTGAACCCGGCCACGTTTTCTTAAAAATATCAATCAATTTCTGATCAAATCTGGAATTTCTTGATTTTTTCGTGCATCGGGCTTGGAACCACGATTCCAACGGTACCAATTTTGTGTGATTTCGTTGAGAAATGCAAAAGTTATGCCTTCTGAGTGCGGGCAGCTATTTTGGGTCTGGCAGGCGTTTTCTGTCATGTTGACGGGGAATGAGCATTGACTGACTGGAGCCGAATATGTTTATTTTATTTAAATATATCTACCCTCATCAAAAAATAAGAAATCTAGTGTTTTTTGGCGTAGAGGACATCATGCTCGTTCCAGAAAGTTCAATTTTGTGAAACATCGAGCTCGTGAGTCAAAAGTTATGGCCGTTTGAAGTTTCTGGACCAAATGTTTGACTTTTCTTCTTCTCCTTCAGCCACTTTGGGCTTTCGCGTCCCACGCGTCCCTTGTCCCAAATTTCCCAGTGCTGAAGTTCCCTGTTTCACCCCGGGTTTCGGCCGGTTCGCGTACTTTTTGTCCCGCGCATCCCAGACTATTTCGGGGCTGCCTTGACTCATTTCACCCGTTTGGCCGGTTCGCGTACTTTGTCCCGCGCGTCCCAGACTGTTTCAGGCTTCCTTGACTCATTTCACCTAGTTCATCCGGTTCACGTACTTTTGTCCCGCGCGTCCCAGACTGTTTCGGGCTGCCTCGACTCATTTCACCCAGTTCGGTTGTTTCGCGTACTTTTGTCCCGCGCGTCCCTAGGACCGCCTGGACTAGGACTTAGCCATTTTTCATGATTTTTTCTGGCCCGAGCTTGTTTATTATGCAATATTTTACATTTTCTTAGAACTTTCTCTCTTCTACTTGGACAGGGGAGTTAGAAAAATATGAGGGGACCCTAGAAACATGACCTTTCACCCGGACTCAATATAATTGCTTGGGACTAAAGAATTTGATGCATGTTATCAAAATTACCTTGAGGGGTGAATTTTGGATAACAGTTCTTCTTTGACGAGAAGAGCAATGCAAGGGTGCATTTTCCTCAGCTTTTGTTTGATAGGTGTGGCATCAGGAATGGTTACAATATTGTGGACCAATATGGTGGGGTCAATACCGGGCATGTCTTCATAAGACCAATCAAAAGTGTGGTTATGATCTCAGAGGAAAGAAGTGATAGCTTCTGTGTTAGCAACATCTAAAGATTATCCAATCTTTAGGGATGGAGTGCGGGTCTTCATGAGTATAATGTTGAATCTCGATAGTTGATTCATCAACATGGTTTTGTTCAGAGGGTAATGACGATGGAATATATGAGTCTTCTACCAAGTTAGGTGGTATGGATTATTTCCCATCCTGACATTGAACGACGTTAATTGTAGGTGTGTCGTCATGATCTTCAGGATATAGGATGGAAGAGTGGAATGGGGTCCTGACCTTAGGTGGAGAAGCAAAGGCCCAAGGAATGGGTGGTTTATGAATTTTTTTTTTAGGGGGGATAGATCAGATCCATCGACTCGTCGGTGAGGGTGGTGATGAAGGTGAGGTGGCGGTTCAAGGAAGCGATACCACATGAGCAGTTAGGTTTGGGGTTGTGGTACATGGAATAATGGTATCGAGGCCTTGCTCATAAAATCAAAAACCAAAACCTTCGCACATCACATCGGTTTAGGATTGTTGTTTGTTGTAGGAAGGTGTGGGTGAAACAACGATATGGTTAAGGATTGTAAGTCAGTGGAAAAATGGGGTGGGTTTGTGATGGTGGGGGTCAGGTGTGTAAGTAGTAGTATCAAGTCCCCCGATAAGTGAGACTAGTACGATAGATGAGGAGGACCATAAAGGAGGCATTCTCCTATACGGTGATCATAGCGAGGGTGTTGTGAAGGGCTTCCATATTCCTGCGGAGTAAGGAATGTGTTGACACTATATAGGCGTACTCCCCCAGAGTGAGGCGTTGAAAAACACCTTCCAAGGGATTAGTGGTTAGTATGTAGGTAGCTGGAATGGATGATGTGTCAGATATCGATGCGGAGGTGGAGTTAATGGATTGCGTAGCTAATGGGTCGGCCAATGGAGGTTATATAGTGGTGGTAGGAATGGAGGAGGTATGTGTGGTGAAAGTAGTGTTGTATTGGTAGGGTGGAGGGGTGTAGGTGAAGTGGTAGTGGTTGCAGAGGTAAGACAGCTTGACAGGTATGAGCAACATCATTGGGTTGGTAAAGTATGTTGCATGTTTTGAAAAGGTGATGGGTCAGCTAAAATGGTATAAGTGTGTCTTTTGTGTTCAAACTTTACACAATGATGCAAAGAGGAAGGAATGTAACCCATGACACAGATCTAGTGTCTACCAAACAAGTTATATTGGAATTCCCCCTCCAAAACCTAAAACAATTCTGGAACAGTGTGGGGGCCCACGTGAACATGAAGGATGACGGTGCCTAGTGTGGAGTTGATAGCATCGTTGAATGAACGCAACTTGATCAGATGTTTATGCATGCAATTGTCAGTTATGTGCATTTGAGAAAATGCATGGAATGAAATGATGTTAATGCTAGCACCTCCATCAATCATCACACGGCGTACCTGTATGTCATCAATGTGGACGAAGATGAAGAACGTTGGGTTTGGGTCATCATTTTGGTGTGGGTGTGATCTCCTCTCTGAGAAGCTAAGGAGGCCACTTCATGAACAATGTGGGGTGAGGATGAAGGGTGGTAGTTTTGTGAGAGAGGCTACATGATGGGGTGTGATAATGGAGGTACGGGTGTAGGTTTATGTGGGTAAAACCTCATAATAGATTGAAAAACCTCATGAAGATCTTGACTGATGGGATTGTCGAGTGTTGAATGAGGTCATATAAGGACATTTTGAGGGGAGATTAGTGTAATTGTTTTGAGCATGGGTTGATGTGTGACACCATTAGAGATGGGGTACATGGGGACCACAAATAGTTATTTAGGTGATGGTGAAGATGGTATGTTGGGTATAGGATTGGTTGGTAGGTTAGTTGCCTTTTCTTTGCCCTTACGTGCACCTGTAGTGATATGCATCATGTTGATTTGAGGGGAGTTAGAAAATAGAGAAGGTGTAGGATGAGTGGTGTAACGACATAAAGGGAAAAAACCTACTGGAGGATAAAAGCCTTGTGAGATGAGCTGGGCACGAAAGAAGGTTTAAAGTTCTTGTTATCACCGAATCATAGCACCCCTATGCATTACTGACCATGGTGTGATTGGAGACATGGGTAAATATCCCAATTTGTTGGACTTGCTACTTCTAGATAGCCTCCAGAAAAAGCTGGTTCTTTTCTTTGCTCCTAACTACCCTGCCCCACATCTACTCAATGCAAGGAAAAAAATTTTAACTAACTGTTTCTAAATATAAATTCCAAGGGACCAGGGAGAGGATGCATAACATGAAGCCTACACTAAAAGCGTGATACACCAGAAAGGAGGGTGTGAGAGTAGTCTCCAAATGTGTGAAATACAGAGGGAAAGTGCACACTAGAAGAGGTGATGATAGTTCACCATAATCTAGCAAAATGCATTCACAACAATATTCTAAGCATACACAATGATAATGAATCCATGCAAGAACATAATAAATAGACAAAATATTCTTATAGAAATATCAAAGGGGCAAGAAGAATGCAAGAAAACACAGCAAGGGAAGATACATCCACAACTGGTATTTTATTGCTTCATGATATGCACAGTTCAATCTATTACTATGATCCGGACCTAGATCACACGCAAGGAGTCCACTAAAGGGCCTGCAACACACTGGCTTCACCAAAGAAATTTTGGTAGAGCCTTTGCTACCCAAAAACTCTCCCCTTTACAATGAGCCCAACACTCCAATTATAGAAAAAATGAGAAGGAGAAGAGAAGGACAATGGAGATCCCCAAAATCTGTCCTTCAACCCACCTGTAAGAGGCATTAAATTGAGTGACATGGTTATACCTTACTTTGCAAAAGGCTCCTCATACTGTCCCATGTGCTGCAGCAGCAGAAAGAATGCTGACCATGCCTCTTAATTGCACTCCCAGTACCAAATAACCCACTGGTTCTGAACCCGGCCACGTTTTCTTAAAAATATCATCAATTTCTGATCAAATCTGGAATTTCTGATTTTTTCGTGCATCGGGCTTGGAACCACGATTCCAACGGTACCATTTTTGTGTGATTTCGTTGAGAAATGCAAAAGTTATGGCCTTCTGAGTGCGGGCAGCTATTTTGGGTCTGGCAGGCGTTTTCTGTCATTTGACGGGAATGAGCATTGACTGACTGGAGCCGAATATGTTTATTTTATTTAAATATATCTACCCTCATCAAAAATAAGAAATCTAGTTTTTTTGGCGTAGAGGACATCATGCTCGTTCCAGAAAGTTCAATTTTGTGAAAATCGGAGCTCGGAGTCAAAAGTTATGGCCGTTTGAAGTTTCTGGACCAAATGTTGACTTTTCTTCTTCTCCTTCAGCCACTTTGGCTTTTCGCGTCCCACGCGTCCCTTTGTCCCAAATTTCCCAGTGCTGAAGTTCCCTGTTTCACCCGGTTCGGCCGGTTCGCGTACTTTTGTCCCGCGCATCCCAGACTATTTCGGGCTGCCTTGACTCATTTCACCCGGTTTGGCCGGTTCGCGTACTTTTGTCCCGCGCGTCCCAGACTGTTTCAGGCTTCCTTGACTCATTTCACCTAGTTCATCCGGTTCACGTACTTTTGTCCCGCGCGTCCCAGACTGTTTCGGGCTGCCTCGACTCATTTCACCCAGTTCGGTTGTTTCGCGTACTTTTGTCCCGCGCGTCCCTAGGACCGCCTGGACTAGGACTTAGCCATTTTTCATGATTTTTTCTGGCCCGAGCCTGTTTTTTATGTAATTTTTTACATTTTCTCAGAACTTTCTCTCTTCTACTTGGACAGGGGAGTTAGAAAAATATGAGGGGACCCTAGAAACATGACCTTTTGCCCGGACTCAATATAATTGCTTGGGACTAAAGAATTTGATGCATGTTATCAAAATTACCTTGAGGGGTGAATTTTGGATAACAGTTCTTCTTTGACGAGAAGAGCAATGCAAGGGTGCATTTTCCTCAGCTTTTGTTTGATAGGTGTGGCATCAGGAATGGTTACAATATTGTGGACCAATATGGTGGGGTCAATACCGGGCATGTCTTCATAAGACCAATCAAAAGTGTGGTTATGATCTCAGAGGAAAGAAGTGATAGCTTCTTGTTTAGCAACATCTAAAGATTATCCAATCTTTAGGATGTGCGGGTCTTCATGAGTATGAATGTTGATCTCGATAGTTGATTCATTCAACATGGTTTTTGTCTCAGAGGGTAATGACCGATGAATATATGAGTCTTCTACACCAAGGTAGGTGAGTATGGATTCATCATCCTGACATTTAACAACGTTAATTGTAGGTGTGTCGTCATTGATCATTTTAGGATATAGGAATGGAAGAGTGGAAGGGCCTCACCTTCGTGTTGATAAGTCAAAGGCCCCAAGGAAATGGTGTTTATGAATTTTTTTTTTAGGGGGGATAGATTCAGAATCCATCGACTCCGTCGGTGAGGGTGGTGATGAAGGTGAAGGTGGCGGTTCAGTGAAGCCGATACCACTATGAGCATTATGTTTGCGGGTGGTACATGGAATAATGGTATCGCAGCCTTGCTCATAAAATCCAAAACCAAAACCCTTCCACACACATCGGTGTAGGAAGGTGTGGGTGAAACAACGATTGGTAAGTGATTGTAAGTCAGTGGAAAATGGGTGGGTTTGTGATGGTGGGTCAGGTGTGTAAGTAGTAGTATCAAGTCCCCGATAAGTGAGACTAGTACGAAGATGAGGAGGACCATAAAGGAGGCATTCTCCTATACGGTGATCATAGCGAGGGTGTTGGTGAAGGCTTCCATATTCCTGCGGAGTAAGGAATGTGTTGACACTATATAGGCAGTACTCCCCCAGAGTGAGGCGTTGAAAAACACCTTCCAAGGGATTAGTGGTTAGTATGTAGGTAGCTGGAATGGATGATGTGTCAGATATCGATGCGGAGGTGGAGTTAATGGATTGCGTAGCTAATGGGTCGGCCATGGAGGTTATAGTGGTGGTAGGAATGGAGGAGGTATGTGTGGTGAAAGTAGTGGTTGTATTGGTAGGTGGAGGTGTAGGTGAAGTGGTAGTGGTTGCAGAGGTAGACAGCTTGACAGGTATGAGCACATCATTGGGTTGGTAAAGTATGTTGCATGTTTTGAAAGGTGATGGGTCAGCTAAAATGGTATAAGTGTGTCTTTTGTGTTCAAACTTTACACAATGATGCAAAGAGGAAGGAATGTAACCCATGACACAGATCTAGTGTCTACCAAACAAGTTATATTGGAATTCCCCCTCCAAAACCTAAAACAATTCTGGAACAGTGTGGGGGCCCACGTGAACATGAAGGATGACGGTGCCTAGTGTGGAGGTGATAGCATCGTTGAATGAATGCAACATGATGATATGTTTATGTGTGTAATTGTCAGTTATGTGCATTTGAGAAAATGCATGGAATGAAATGATGTTAATGCTAGCACCTCCATCAATCATCACACGGCGTACCTGTATGTCATCAATGTGGACGAAGATGAAGAACGTTGGGTTTGGGTCATCATTTTGGTGTGGTGTGATCTCCTCCTCTGAGAAGCTAAGGGAGGCCACTTCATGAACAATGTGGGGTGAGGATGAAGGTGGTAGTTTTGTGAGAGAGGCTACATGATGGGGTGTGATAATGGAGGCTACGGGTGTAGGGTTATTGGGTAAAACCTCAATAGATTGAAAAACCTCCATGAGATCTTGACGATGGGATTTCGAGGTTTGAATGAGGTCATATAAGGACATTTTGAGGGGAGATTAGTGTAATTGTTTGAGCATGGTGTGATGTGTGACACCATTAGAGATGGGGTACATGGGGCCACAAATAGTTATTTTAGGTATGGGTGAAGATGGTATGTTGGGTATAGGATTGGTTGGTAGGTTAGTTGCCTTTTCTTTGCCCTTACGTGCACCTGTAGTGATATGCATCATGTTGATTTGAGGGGAGTTAGAAAATAGAGAAGGTGTAGGATGAGTGGTGTAACGACATAAAGGGAAAAAACCTACTGGAGGATAAAAGCCTTGTGAGATGAGCTGGGCACAAAGATATTGGGGTGGTGGTGTGGCAAGCTATTTGGTGTGAACCATGTTAATTTCAAATCTTGGGTGTGGCTCTAGGTGTTGTGAGGGTGGAGGTTGTGGTTGTTGAGTGGGCAGTGTTGAAATAGGTGTTGGTGAAGTAGGATCCTCGTCGAGAAGGTCTTCTTCGTCAAAGTTGGTTTCTGGTGGACAAAATTGGATAAGGATTATTTTCAAGGCCTTGCAATTCTCCACATCGTTCCCTGACACACGATGGTATGCACAAATTTTAGTATCGTCAAACCCTTTTGGCTTGGGTTTAAGGGGGTCATAAGGTCGGAGTGGCAGTAATGTGATAACAAAATTCTCGAGGAGGTTGGTTAAAATATTGGCATAGGTTCTTGCTAGTGGATCACAATGGGAAGTGAACGTGGGTTTGGGTGTAGGTGTGGTTAATTGTCAAGGAATTGTTTTTGGAAGAGGAGGAACGGGTCGAGCTATGGGTTTAGGTACCGGTGTGGTTTTAGGTATCGATCATTTTTGTTTGGGTAGGCGTACAATAGATGAACAGGTAGGAGGGTGTGTGGTTGTTTTGAATACTTTATTGTGGGGTAGTGGGGTTTTGTTTTTCAAGTTACACCTTCTTGGGTAAAGGTGATGTGGGTGTACGAGGTCTAGAAGGAAAATTAGATGGAGGAAGAGGGTGAGTTACCCATGGCTATAATGGGCGTGGTGTGAAGGTAGATGATGCGGGTCGTACTTGGGGTGTGAGGGATAATGACTGAAGTGTAGTGGGTAGTGAAGCAATAGCTTAAGGTATTGGAGGTATTGGTGGTAAAGATACTGGAGGTGCGGGTGTAGGTTGTGTTGTGTGCCTGGGTAGGTTAGAGGTTTGTGAGGAAGGAATGGGTTGTTGTGTTAGTGGTTTATGGATGGGTGAAGGTCGCTTGACCATGTAAGGCACCTGAGGTCTTAAGAAAGATGGGACAAGTGCGGGTGTGATTTGTGTGGTCGGGGTATGAGGTCGATGAGTTTGTTTCTTTGGTTTGGGTGTTAGAGTAGGTGTGGTATTGACATTGCATAATGTAGCTAAATCTAGTTTAATAGGTGGATGAGAAAGGCTGTGGTCGGGGTGACCCCTAAAGTGGTAATAGGTTTAGTTGAGGCAAATGTTGTAGGTGTGGGTTTGGGTTTAGATGTAGGTTGGGTTATGGGTAAGGGTGAGGTTTGAGTGATAACAAGTATTGTGGAAGGGGTTGCAATAGAGGTGGTTGTGTTTGGTTTGATTGGTCAAATTTTTTTTGGGTAGATAGTGGAGATATCAGCGAGGGATCTCTGTATTTGTGTTGAGACGAGGAGTAAGAGGCACCCCCATAGTAAAGCCCTATCCACATAATATAGGTGGAGTTGGTGAGGACCTAATGGATATTCCCATAAAATGTGTCTTAGAGACAAGGAATTGGCTAGCTCCAGCTTCCATGGGTAAGAGAGCCAAAAGTACGTCGGTGGGGTTATGGGTAGTTGATCGAGAATGCTCGCCAAGAGGCAAAGGTATCTCAACTAGATCTATGATAGGTGGAGGAGATGATGGGAGCTCCTCTATAAGTGGAGGAATAGATGGGTGCTCCTTTTCAGGTGGAGGAGGCAATGGGTGCTCGTCTTTGGGTGGAGGATATAATGGGAGCTCCTCTATGGGTGGAGGAGGTATTGTGGGTAAAGGTTCTCTAAGTGGTGAAGCCAGGGGTGAGATGGGCTCAATGTTAGTGGAAGACCCCTCTGTTGGTGATGAAGGAGATGAAATGTGTTCCTCTGTTGGTGAAGGAACATGGGAGGTTAGTTCAAATGTGGAAGGAGGATTTTGGGCTCGGATTTCCTCTATAGAAGGAATATGGGGTAATTAGAAGGTGACAAGTACCTCATTAAAGATAGTGTGAACCTCGCGGGTATGGGTATCGTGAGTTAATGTCTCACTAGTTTGATTGGATGAAGGGGCATGGTTAGGAAATGGTTTTTTGAAGATTTGTAGATTTTGGTTGGGGGTGGCATTGGGATTATCCATAGTTAACTCACCTTTCTTGAGTATTTATTAGACAATATTTTTAAAAGTGTTGCAGTTGTCGTCACTATAACACTTTACTCTATGATAGTTACAGAAATCATGTTCTTTATACCATGTGGGCATGGGGCGAGCAGGGTCAAAATCAGTGTGTGGTTTTATAGGTGGAAGGGCGATGGCTCTGGCTTTGATAAGATTTTCTAAGACAGGAGAGTAAGGTTCCCTGATTGGGGTATATTTTCACTGCTCTCGTCTGAATTGAAAAGTCTGGACAGGTGAGAGATTAGATAAGGGTGTAGCCTGATTTGACGGATGAGCTGGGTCGGCCTTGAGTACCACTGCGTTAGCAGTGCCCTTAGATTTTAAATAATGTGTTTGTGGTTTGGAAGAAGAAGAGGTATCATTCGACTTGAATGCCGAATTCTTATTGCGTAATTGGATTTTCTTCTCTTCGATGGCCCGAATCTCTAACTTTTGTGCCATAGTGAATGCCTCATTGAATGTTCGAAAGGTTTGGACCTGTAAGGTCGGTGAAATATGTCTAGCGCAAGCCCGTGTGAAGAGCTCGATGAGTTCAGTTTGTGGAAGTTGGATGGTAAGTTGATTTATTAGGCTGCGCCAATGAGTGACAAAATCTGTGATAGATTCATCCTCATATTGACGTGTGGAATATAGATTAGTCATGGTAACCTTCTTGATGATATTGACAGAGAAATGATCTAAGAAGGCTTGGGCTACCTGATTGAATGAGAATATAGAGTGTTTAGGTAACCCGCTATACCAATCTAATGTAGGTCCAGTGAGGGACATGGGAAAGGCTCTCAAAATCAAGGCATCATCATGAGTGATCAGATAACACCCATGTTTGAATGACCAAAAATGCTATTGTGGGTCTTCTTTGCTATTGAAACGATTGAATTTAGGAATTTCCCAATGCACAGGGTATGAATGGATAGGAATGGATGGGTGAATAGGCTCGTTGCAAATCTCGTCATAGGTGAGAGTGTTGCGGGAGCCAGAAACTGATGCCTCCAATGTTTACATCTTGTCCAACAGCATTTTAATTAGGTCATTGGTGGGTTGTGATGATTGGATGCCTCCCGTAGTGTGATTTTGGGTATATAACAGGGGTGGCACTCTAGTGTATGGGGCTGCCATGTAGGGTGGTGGAGAAGAGGGAAATGAAATAGGGGGTACGTACTTGGAATGAATAATGGATGAAACAAGAGGTTGTTGGTAGTATGTATATGGGGGTGGAAGGGTTGTGGTAACCCTAATGGTAATAGGGGATAATGATTGTGGAATAGAAAGAACCACATTCTAAAATGGGGTAGGAGTCACCGACACTGGAGGTGGTAATGTAGCTACAGGTATGTGTGAGACATTAGGGGTGAATGAGGTTGTGTTTGGGGTAGTTATTGAGGGTATGGTGGATGTAACGGGTGCCATAGAGGTAGCAGACGCGGAAGTCATAGTGGGTATAGGACCTAACTGCGAAACGAATGGGGGTAAGGTGGATGCAGGAAGCACGGAGCTAGATGGGGCTGATGCAAGAGTGGGTGCACGAGTTGGAAGGATAGATACAGGCATCTTGTATATCAACTGACCCAAGGCATCTCGAGTGGACGAGTGGGAAATGTAAAACTACAAGGTGGCAGGGTTTTGGTCAAGGAGTCATGCAAACTCCTCATTTCTGGTATCAATAGTAATAGGCTAGATGGGATCCATGGCTGGTGATAAAATGGAACGTGGTGAAGGACTAGGTGGGAATGGTTGACAACTGGCATGAAATATGAGTGCACTTGCTTTTCGTTGGGTCAGCACCATGTGAACCAGTACTGATCAGGTAGGGCTGCTTCTCTGTAAATGACACAAAGAACAACAGGAATAGGTGAATCTGGTGACAAAAAGTGGGTTAAGTACCAAATGGTGGTTGGAATGTGAAATAGGCTAACTGATGCTGGTTAGGGAAAATTGATGCCGGTCAGGGGTAACTACTGCCAGTTACTGTAGAAAATTACAGTGAGTAAACAATGAGGCACAAGGTAAAATTTGACAGGTATGCCAAATCTAAAGATGTTTGAAATGCCAATGGGAATAATAACAGTGATAGGGACTGTGAAAAGTGGAAGAAAGTGAAGTAAAATGTCCTTTTGAGTAGGTTAGCAAAATGACCTAGAACCGATGCCGGTTGGGCATAACCGATGGCGGTCGGAGGTAACTAACAACGGTTACTGTGAAATTTAAATAGTGATGAAAGAAAGTGGTTGTGAATTAAAATAAAATGTAGAATCAGACCCATAATTCTGAGAATGATGATGATATGGCCCAAGCACACTTAGTTGAAGCTGGAATACACCAACTGTGATGAGGAGCATGCAAGGATGAACAAAAAAGTGACGAACATGATCTCTCACCTCAAAATTTAACCCAAGCAAAAACACTAATAAAATGTGATCCTAGGAGTGCCTTTTCTATTATGTTTGTTTAGTTTATGCTATTTAGGGATTGACACATGAATTGTGAAATAGATTTTTTGGTGAGGATGGCTTCCTACAAAGAAGGAGATCTAAAAGGTGAGGTTTTAGGTATGTTATGGTGGGGGTGGACTTCACTCTGAAGTATGACTCGACAGAGCAATGAGCTGGGTGCCCACTGTTCTGTGATCGTGTGATCACCTACAACTTCTTCTAGGTAGGATGTTGTTTAAGAATGTATGTATTTTGAATATTTGTGAGGTTTGGTAAGACTCAGAGAAATAGAAAAGGACAAAAGTGATTTTCTACGATTCATTTGTCAACCATCAGCTGGGCATGAATTCCAGCATATAGGTTGCCCTTAATTAATGTGAGCTGATGCAATAAATTAGAATGGAATGCACTTTTTTTAAACTTAAATTGAAAATGTGAAATTGGATGACATAATAAGATGAAGAGGAAGAGGGATGTTTTTTCACTACAATGCAAAAAACATGAAGAAATGGTTCCTTTTAATTACACCAAAAGAAAAGTTTCCTTTAGAGCAAATAGAAAGAAGAGGTGGGTTACCAAGGAAGAAAATTAGTGTGTATGATTTTTACAAGGGAAAAAAACACACAATGTTTTCCTAGGAATGAATGAAATGCAAGGAACCCCAGATGGATCCCACTGGGTGTGCCAAAATGTTTCACCTGATTCTTAGATCGTTTCTTTGAAGCATTGACGAAACAGATAGGGTAACGGGCATAGGAGGAATATCTGTTCAAATGTTGGTTGATGGGTTGTTGCACGCATATGAATTCTAGATCCACAGTTGATTGTGAGAGCTTCCTTTTGGTAAGGAGGAACTACCTGAAATGAAAACAAGACCACCAGAAGAAATTAAACAATATGGGCAGTGAACTGCCTAGCGTATGCTAGATCTAGGAAGTGTGATACTTCCTAGATCATTGTCAGTCCAATGTTTTTAAATATTTAATGTTGTAAACAAAGTAAATCCTATTGTAGTTTGAAATGATTTAGGTATATCACTTAAAAACAAAATAAGAAATAGATCTAGTCTAATAGGCTAAGCTAGAATAGAATCCAAAGGTCAAATGATTGGTCTGGGTCTTTGGAGGTTTGATAGAGGTCTCAGGTAGATCAGAGGTGAATGTGGGTGAGATGAAATTTGGTAGATAGGTCTCTGTTCTAGGCTGTGTGGGAAAATAGAGAGACTAGTGTCAGTCAAGGGTGATTGATGACAGCGAGGTGTAACCGGTGCCGGTTACTGTGAGATCTAGAAATATCACAGAACAAGCTGTGGTCTCCTTTGTGATTGCACAAAGGGCTTTGGTGGGTTGAGTTGAGGTATTGGGTGACTAGAGTAGGTTTTACGAGGTTTTAATGGGTATATGGAGGTGAAAACATTGGAGAAGGTCAATAGCCCAGGAAAGATAAATAATGGATGATGAAATGAAATAGACCAGGAAGGTATGATGTTATACTTACTTGGATTCCGGTCTTGAATTCCTATGTGTGAGGGATGGAGGTGTTGATGAGGGGTTTGAAGGCTGCACATGATCACCAACTAAAAGAAAGCTTCTGCATGGGCTACATGTACACTCCTCTTTGCTTGGATAGATTAGATCATGGATGGGATGGTTGTGCAAGAGAATATGCTCAATCTCCTTCCTTGCACGTGGGTTTTTGCTAGAATTTACCCTCTAAAGATGCGTTATCTCTCTGAGATGTATTCTTTCTCGTAAACCTTCTCTCAATGTTTACCAACCTTAAGAAAATTTAGTTTAGGGGTTAAAAGAGTAACCGACGATGGTCCAGCTTAACCGGCAATGGTTAGGGGTAACCGACGTTGGTCAAGGTGGGATTTCCTAGGTTTACTAAACTAGGGAGATTCTCCTGATTTCCTTGGATCTCGTGCCATTATCCTATGGATTAGACTGGGAGCTTCTTGTGAGCATGCAGGGATGTGGTTAGAGGGAATGAAGGCATTGATTTTTAGGGTTTGGGTAAGTCTTAGTTAGTTATGGCAACTTGCTAAGAATAGGTCTTTGGTTGAGTTGGCTTGGTGAGGTGTCTAAGTGAATTGTATGTGTGGATATTATTTAAATAATATATTTAAATAATAAATATAGTGAGGATAATTAATTAATTTAATTTAATTAATTAATTTAATTTAATTAATTAAATTAATATTAGTGGGGTGAAGAGGGTCATGGCTAGGTAAATGTAATAAAGGGTGCTTATTTGTCGAGGGACCAAAGGGGAGTGTGACCTGATTTTAGTGTCTACATGGGTGTGAGATTTTTGCAGTGTGTAATTTTATTGTCATATTATTCAGTTACCTCTTTATTATGCATTAGAGAATGAATTTGACTTTTGTGTTGGAGTTGAGGATGTGTGATGTGGCATCCTACATGGATCCACCTCATCCTCTTCTCTTCCCTCTTCTATAAAATTAGAACTCTTTACTTTGTTTTGGGTTGTTAAAAATTTTGCATACTTCCTTTTGGGTGAAATTTTGTTGTGTGGAGCTATTGCTTTTGGAAGGAGATTGGATATCTTTGCATGCTTGTTGGTTGTTGATTTTGGACTATATTTTGGCATTAGAAAGTTTGTTGTTTTGGAACTTAGACAAATCCTTCATGGAGAGGTAAGAGCTTGGCTCTTGGAAATACTCTTCTTTTTCCTTTTTCTAAATATGTAAATGATGGTATGTTTGATATTGTTGTGGGCTATGGCTAGATGGCCTAGGAATGGTGTAGGAGAAGACTATGGCGTTTATTATGTGGGAGGCACAAGTGTGTTTTAGGGAGGTATAAGGGTGGAGGGAGTTGGGATTTAGGTTCCAACTTGTGAATTTTTTTTTTTGCATTTCTTTACTCATTATGGGGTGCCATAAGAGGTTGGGGGGTATAAGGAAATGTGAGGAATAAGGGGTAATTGGGGGAGGCATAAGGGTATGTCAGAGATTTAAAATGATATGTATTTTGGCGGTATGTTCTCAGGTGGTGATACCCATTTCCTCGTTTGGGAGGCATAAGAAGCATCCCCCATAGTTCTTGCTCCTTTGGATTGCATGGCAAAGCTTGAGTTTTGTGTGATGTCTTTCATGTAGTTAGAAACTGCTAGTTTGTTTTGGACTACGCTTTTTATTTGAAATGTGCTTGTTGAAAGATTGCTTTGTGATGTGGAAGCCTGTTGTTGCCATGAGTTGAAATATATTTCTTATTGCATTGAGGTCGGGGCTCGGGAGCCAATGGAGAAGGATGGATTCTCCTTTCATTCGATGTCTTAGTTGGGTGGAGAGCATTGCCTTTCCTCTACCTTTGTTGTGATCAAAATTGGAAGAAAGAGAAGAATGCATGTTGCTGTTCTGGAGTTGAGGAAAGATAGTTTGATAGTCCCTTGTGAAATGAAATCCCATTGTAACCTTTCCCACTTTGAAGCGGATGATCTGTATATTATTTGTAATGGAAATATACTTTGTGTTAAGCTATGAAATTTATGTATTCCATGTTTTGAAAGAGATATACTCTGTTCTGAGAATCTAAAAGAAATAAATTGGAAATATGTTATTTGCATTCAAGGAATTGAAAGATGTAAATTTGTAAGAGTTCATTTGAATTAATGAAAATGGTTTGCCTTGTCCTTATGATGTTGTTCCATTGGAAATTTGTGTTTTTGCATACTTTATGAAATCTCTGTTGAAAAGTGGTAAAATGGAAACACGTGAAAATAAAATGTATTATTCTACCCTCTGTTCAATAAATGATTTTGGAAGAAATGAAAGAAATAAGTTGTAAAATTTCCTTTGAAATCCATAAAAGAATGTAATACTTTTCTAAAATTGCATGGTAGTGTTGAATCTTATCCTTTCAATGCATTAGAATCTCTGTTTGAAAGGAAGAAATGCGTGTGAGAAAAATACAGTATTTTGTCTCTTTTGGAAATGTGTAAAATTGGAAATCAGAATTACATTTGGGTCTTGAATGGTTTGTTTGAAATCAACTAAAATGTGTTAGATTGGGATTGGAATGAATTTTAATCCTTAGAAGAAGAAACCGGAAATAGACTTGTTAAAATTTGATCCATGTTATTGGAAACTTTAAACTAGTAATTATCTAAACCAAAAATGCACAGTTCAAACCTGCAAGCAAGAAATAACAATGACGAATTAATATTTAACATGCTAGGGTATAAAAGAGTTCAAATGGACTAAAACATTTAAGGAAATATTTCAAAACTTAGCAAAATTGAGCTTAAACCATTTTGCAGTCGTCTTTCTGTCAATCAATGAAAATGCTCAAATTGAAATCAATCAGACAAATTGAACCTTGAATCCTTCCTTAAATTCATCTAAAAACAATCCTTTGTCTATTTGACATGTTGAGAGAGGAGGGAGGCCAAATTGAACAAATCTAACAAGTTAAAAATTACCAATTCACATTGTAAAAACATGTAGGACGTTTTATTAAAATTGACACCTCAAACTTTATCAACACCAAAAATTAATGATCTCGGTGCAAATAGGATGTCGCGGTCTTTCCAGAAAGTCCTCATTTTCCTTAAACCGAGCTCTATATCAAAAATTATGGCCTTCTGAAGTTTTCTTCACTTGGCGTAAAACTTTGGGAAAAATTTCCTTGGTGGGCCCGCAGCTTGAATTTTTACCTTAGGCGCTTAAGAAAATTTTTGGGAAAATTTTATAAATTTTCTCCACTGGCCTGCCGCCAATTAGAGGCTGCCACATGACACCATGAGGTGCCAGTGATAGGACGTATCCCTTTTTTAACTTAGCACTTTTGAAAAAATTTGAGAAAATTTTTCACGTTTTCCCCGCTGGCCCACATCTAATCAGGTGATGCCACATGGCGTCATGAGGAATCGATGGCGGAACGGGTTCCTTTTTTTCATTCGCATCTCAGATAATTTTTGGGAAATTTTCCAATTTTTCTTCGTTGCTCCATCGGCCCGCAGCCAATCAGGGACTGCCACATGGCATTGCGAGGTGCTAGAAGAGGTGTGGGTCTTTGTACCCTCTTAGCCCTTTGGGGCATTAATTCCTATCCTCAGGGAATGCCTCATGACAGTGCCTATTCTTGCAGTGCTAGATCCTTAGTGTGATTTCTACGTTTGCACAGATGCTTCTTTGGGAGGACTTGGAGGTGTGTTGATATAGGAGGGCAGAGTAGTTACCTTTGAGTCTCGGAAACTCAAATATTATGAGCTCAATTATCCGACTCATGATCTTAAGATTATAGAATTTATGCATTCCTTAGTGCAGTGGAGACATTTTCTTCTTGGTTGGATATTTATACTTAAGATTGATTACTTGAGTCTTCACCACCTCTTCACGCAGCCCAATCTCAACGCTTGTCAACAGCGATGGATGGAGTTGCTTTGTGAGTATGACATAGTGATAGAGCATGTGAAGGGGAAGGAGAATGTGGTTGCACATGCCTTGAGTAGATGAAGACATGTGGCTATGGCCACCTTAGTGGGAACACATTTGCGGAGTAGGATTTTGCAGCAGCTTCCTTATGACAGCTTCTACCTTGCAGCCTAAGTAGAGATTGAGTCACAAATACCCCTTGAGGGGAGATTTGATGGATTTTGATTAGAGCTAGATGGCCTTCTCAGACACAGTGGTCAGATATATGCTCCTAGAGATGGAGGCTTAAGAAAGGACATTTTGTTAGAGGCTCATCGTGCGCCTTATTCAGGCCATCTTGGGGTGAAGAAGATGCATGCCAGCGTGAGAAAGTTATATTTTTGGAGAGGACTTCAGAGAGATGTGGCCTCATTTTTCTCAAGTTGCTTAGAGTGCCAAAGGGTGAAGGCCGAGCATCAGCATCTAGCTAGCCTTCTCTATCCTCACACCATACCGTAGTGGAAGTGGGACACCATTTCCATGGACTTCATCGTTGGGTTACATACGTCAAGATACCACCACGATGCCATCATGGTCACAGTGGATAAATTGATGAAATTAGCTCATTTTTCTCTGGTGAAGACCACCTATATAGTTAGTGCAGTGGCACGGGTATATCTTGATGAGATTTTCAGATTATATGGGATTCCGCAGAAGATCATTTGCAACTGTGATCCTTTGTACAATTCCCATTTCTGGACCACCATGCAGTATGTTCTCAGGACGAGGATCAATTTCAGAACAGGATATCACCCTAAGATAGATGGACAGAGTAAGCGAGTGAATCAGATCCTGGAGGACATGCTTAGGATGTATGTTATGGATCACTAGTCGAGATGGGAGGAGTATCTGTATTTGGTGGAGTTTTCCTACAATAATAGTTTTCAGAGTTCAATAGGCATGGCTCCTTTTCAGGAATTATATGACAGATACTACAGGACACCTCTTAGTTGGCGGATAGGGTTTGTATTCGGATAGCATTATTGCAGAATATGGAGCAGTATGTTACCTTGATCAAATAGAGATTGCAGTAGGCACATGATAGACATAAGAAGTATGTGAACTAGCATAGGAAAAATTGTAGTTGTGAGGTGGGCACGAAGGTGTTTCTTCATGTCCGACCACATAAGAGTTGTAAGGGGAAATTGTGATTTGCATTGGAGGAGTTTGGGTGGGCACCCATTCCCATTGGGAGACATAAGTGGCCTCCCGATAGGTCTTACTCTATTGGCTTTCTTGATAAGCCTTGTTATATTGTTGTTTTGATTGTTTTCTTCTTGTTGAGTTGTTATTGTGTTTGTATGAAAATGGAATGAATGTGAAATTATTTTTAAAGTATTGTGGAATCTAGTAGTTTCCTTGAGTTGAGATCTTCTCCCATTATAATGTGGTTGGGGCTCATGGGTCAATGGAGAGGATGGCTTCTCTTCTCCATTGGGTATCTTGGTTGGGTGGAGAGTGTTGCCTCTCCGCCTATTTTGTTGTGGATCAAGAAATTTCTTGGAAAAGCTACCTTATTGGTGTTTTGAGCATTGGAGTCTTGTTGGTGACCATGTAAAACTTCCTTTTATTTTTACCCACTTAGAGTGGATGAAATTGTAAGTAGGTTACCTTGATCAAATAGAGATTACAGCAGGCATAGGATAGACATAAGAAGTATGTGAACTGACATAGGACAGATCGTAGTTTTGAGGTGGACACGAAGGTGTTTCTTCATGTCAGACTGCATAAGAGTTGTAAGGGGAAATTGTGATTTGCATTAGAGGATTTTGGGTGGGAATTCATTTCCATTGGGAGACATAAGTGGCCTCCCCATAGGTCTTACTCTTTTGGCTTTCTTGATAAACCTTGTTATATTTTTGTTTTGATTGTTTTCTTCTTGTTGAGTTGTTATTGTGTTTGTATGAAAATGGAATGAATGTGAAATTATTTGTTAAGTATTGTGGAATCTAGTAGTTTCCCTGAGTTGTGATCTTCTCCCATTGTAATGTGGTTGAGGCTCGTGGGTCAATGGAGAGGATGGCTTCTCTTCTCCATTGGGTATCTTGGTTGGGTGGAGAGTGTTGCCTCTCCGCCTATTTTGTTGTGGATCAAGAAATTTATTGGATAAGCTAACTTGTTGGTTTTTTGAGCATTGGAGTCTTGTTGGTGACCATGTGAAACTTCCTTGTATTGTTACCCACTTAGAATGGAAGAAATTGTAATAATGTATTCCTTCTTGTATTTACATTTTGCATGGATTCTCACTTTGAGGGGAGGAAATTGTAATGACCTTGTCAAAGAAAGTTGTAATCCAATTGTTGTTATTGTTATTGTATTGCATGTGGAAAGAAACAAATGAGAAAAGAAAGAAGAAAGAATTTTGTTGTAAAGTTAGTTTGCAAATAGAAAAGAAATTATTTTCTCCTTGTTGAAATCTTGAATGTATTGTGAGAAAATTAGTGCTTGTATTGAAAGATTAATCTATTTTAAAATGGAAAAGAAAGTATATTTTCATTAAGTTGTTATTGTATTATAAACATGTATTATGAGAAAAAGAAATAAATTGTTAGTAGTTGAGCTTGTAAGTGTATAATAAATTTGAATGGAAAATTAAAGTTATTTCAGTTATATTGAATGTATGCACATTGTAGAAAAAAAAGAAAGAGAGAACAAATTAGAATATATTGCATTTAGAACTATTGATTGTAAAGTAAGGAAATGAAAAAGTAGTGAAATAGATTCATGTCCTTTTCTCTCTTGTAATGGAAAGAAGATTTTAGTTAAACAAGTTGATATTATTCTTGTAAGTAGATGAATTTTATTAAAGATGGAAACACTTTAAAATGACTAGAAATAAATAAGAAATGAGTAAATGAGCAATAAATCTCAATTCAGGGACTTTCAAATGAAAAAAGACAACTTATAATGCATTTTTACATCCTTTGACAACTTTAAGTTTTTCTAAAAATCTCAGCATTATGGTTCTATTTTTCAGACATAGGACTACCACCCTGTGCAGAATGGCAGTCCCGTAACCACCGCTTAGGTAGTGATGGTGGTCTCAAAACTATCTGTCAGTAGGGCAGTGGTCCTGTGTTTGTTGCCCTGGTAAGGTGGTGGTTTCACAACCGCCACTCTGGAAGGTGGCGGTCCACTATTTGTCACCCTGGCAGGGCGACGGTCCTAGGACCGTCGGTCTGCTCTAGGCGGCGGTTCTATCACGTATGATAGAATTCCATGGACCCGTGGCTGTGCGTGAAATTTATCCATTTTTCACTAAATTCCAAGTTGTAAATTCTAACCTATTACTACCAACAAGTAAAACAAAGAGAAATACTATGGATTGAAACAACAAAACACTCAAATGGTGAATCTAAAAGCATTCTTTCATTTATATCAAAAGGGGTAGGGTTTGTGCCATATTTAAACCCAATACACTATAATATTGGAATGAAAAACTAGATTTGAGGAGGAAATCACTCCCAATCTTTAAATGAAATGGATTACATAAATAAAATACAAAACTAAACTAAACCTAGACTAAATCTTCATGCAGAATCCTCCATGGCTGCTTCCCTTTTGCTCTCATGGCTCCCTCCTCTCCAACCTACAATTTTACAAAAGAAAATGAACCAAATGAGAATAATAGAATGAAAAATGGTTTTAATAGACTTTCATAAGGATTTTTAGGGCTATGTTGAGAACCCTAGGATCTAGTGGCTAAGATAGATTTAATCCAAGGGTGGAGAATTGACCCTACATTTATTAAGAAGAAATGTATCTTAAATTTTTAATGTAATATCCCAAGGGTATATGTAGAGGGGTGAGTGGGGCCATTTAAGTACCTAGGGGTGTGATGTCCCTTTTGAACCCTTAGTTGTGTAAAATTTAATAAAGGACAATTTTAGCTATTAAGGTAATGAATTTAATAATTTAGCGTAAGGTTGACCTTTTTAGGATTGAACTTAATTGAAAAGAAGAAAATATGTATTTGAGTGAATGTAAACACTTGTTATTTTCCTATAGAACTATCGATTATTGTACCCTAGAGCTAATGGTGTTAAAATGTAACTCTCAACTCGACCTGATTCTTCAATCGTAAAACTGAGCTAAGTAGTGTAAGTAAATTAATGAACCCTAAAGGTTAAACACCCTTGTAACATCCTTGTATCGTGACCTTCTCCTTTAACATAAACGAAAAAAATTAGTCATATTTTCGTGTTAAGTGTTTGGTTGAAGCGAGTTTGTAGAACATCATTTTTATGGGTGTTACACTTGGTATCAGAGCTGTGGGTTAAAAGCTTGGACCCTTGGGCACACCTAGAAAACATGAAATATGCACATTTAACCTAGTGCAAAGTTGATTCTTTTAAATCTAGAAAACCACAATGTCTGATAATTATATAAAATAGAAAACTGAAATAAGACCTAGAACAATGAACTAGCTCTTGCCTTGATCTGTGTAAGAGGCACAGATTAGGAGAGGGGTCTTTTCATATAGACCTAGATATACCACTGCCATAGTAGGCTGTAGTGGCCATTCTACCTTAAATTTTATAGACGCTTTAGGACATCAATGTTGTTATACACGGAGAGCTCTTGGAAGGATGATTTGATAGACATGACATGGAGCCGTCAGTAGAGGCGCAGGTATCCCCTCGACACAGCGAGGAGTATAACGAAGAGAACTTCTGCACAGATTCGGCTAGGGAAAAGTCACCATAGAGAGGACATGGGGACAGGATCTTAGGTCATCGGGACAGGTCCCGGAGCCCTATGTAGAGGGAGGAGTAAGCAGAGAGACCTCAGGGTCATCAGACATCAGTAGCATACCATATCAAGGAGATTCTGAAGCTAGGACCATCTCACTATTTGGGTGATACAGGTAGTTTGTTAGGAAGAGGCTTGGTTGGTGAGCTTGAGCAGATGTTTCAAGCTCTATCCTTATATTAACAATATGAAATCTTGTGTTGCGATCCATCGTGTGAGGGATGGAGTGGAAGTCTTGTGGAGAACCGAGGAGCAGAAGCTCCACTTTGATTCAGAGACAGTCACCTGGGAGCTATTTGTGGAGCATTTCAGGAGCAAGTATTTTCTTAGGAGGTTTATATAGCAGCGGATAGATGAGTTTCACGACCTCCATTAGGCATTGATGACTGTAGCCAAGTATGAGAGTCGATTTCTGGACCTATTGTAGTACGTCGACTATATGCAGGATGAGCAGGTATAGATTCGTAGGTTTATTCGGGGCCTAAAATTGTATTTGGGTGGTGCAGTGCACATTCATTGCCAACAGACCTTAGCAGAGGCCGTGGAGAAGGCCTATATTGTAGAGGAGACATGGGGGAAGACACAACAGGCTAGACATAGAGTTCAGAGCCATATCCAGCAGATGTAAGATGGTAGGTCGAAGGGTTTAGTTCCTCGTCCATGGGGTGGACAGAGTTCAGGTTAGGATTCATTTAGGCCACCACAGTAGCAGTAGCAACAGACCCACCCACCTTACAGACCTCCTCAGAGATTTGATGCACAGAGAGGACGAACTATGGAGCCTTCTCCTATGGGTCCCACCAGGACACAGGGTGCGCTGAGAGTTTAGTTAGTAGGAGATCATTAGCAGAGACCTCAACAGTCCATAGTCGGATCATCCAGATCCATAACTCACACATCTAGAGTACCGGTAGGAGCTGCATCCCACTAGAGATGACCTGGAAGCTATTATGGTTATGGTGTTAATGGACATCATTGGAGAGATTTCCCACATAACCCTAACAAGGGTAAGATGTAGATCTAAGAGCCTACTATTGGTGATATGACACAGAGTCATCAGATCTACTCATCAGTCGAGAACTGTCAGGATGAGCACTAGAGTACCATGATTGAGACGACATGTAGTATTGGTGGTATTTCCGTTTCTATAACATTTGATTTCAGTTCTTCTGATGCATTTATTGCACCATCCTTAGTAGAGCATTGTAGGATGGTGGCAGTTAGGTAGGGTCATAGTTGGTATTTTGAGATGGCATTTGGAGCTAAGTTTTTTAGACTCCTTAGTTAAGGAGTGTGTAGTGGGTTTGGGAACATTCACCACTACCTCGGATCTTTGAATCCTTCCATTAGGGTCTTATGGTGTCATTTTGGGCATGGAATGCTTGCTTGCTCACAGAGCTAGAGTTGACTATTACCAAAAGACTATTACTTCCATAGATGATCTTGGAGTGGAGTCAGTGATATCAGGGGTTAGGAGAGTCATTTCCATTTGCACCATCTCCACTATGTAACTTAAGCGGTGTGCATGACAGGGTTGTTAGTTGTATGCTATTACGGTTAGTGACAAATCAAATGATGAGTCTAGTGGACCCTCCGTTGATGACCATCCCATCTTGAGAGAGTTCTTTGATGTGTTTCTAGAAGATCTATCAGGGATACCTCCCCTACGTGAGATAGATTTCCACATAGATCTGATTTCAGGCGCAGAGCCTATCTCACGATCACCTTATTGGATGACTACTCCTGAGTTGTGTGAGCTCAAGTTGCAACTTGAGGGCTTTATAGAGAAGGTCTTAATCCATCCTAGTGTATCCCCTTGGGGTGCACTGGTGATCTTTGTGAAGAAGAAGGATGGATCTCTAAAGTTGTGTATTGATTACCATCAGCTGGACAAAGTAAAGATCAAGAATCATTACACCCTTCCACACATTAATGATTTGTTTGATCATTTAAAGGGGGATATAGTTTTCTCCAAGATAGATCTTAATTCAGGTTACCATCAACTTAGGATTATGGAGGTGGATATTCATAAGACCGCATTTCATGCGATATATGGCCACTATGAGTTCACAGTGGTGCCTTCAGTTTGACGAATGCCCCCGTAGTGTTTATGAGTTTGATGAATAGGGTATTTAGGAAGTTTATAGATCACTTCATGCTCTTATTCCTTTATGACATTCTGATTTACTCACGTATGTGTGAGGAGCATGAGGAGTACCTTTTCTAGGTTCTTCAGTATCTTTGTGAGCAGCACCTTTATGGGAAATTGGAGAAGTGTGTGTTATTTCAGATAGAGGTGCAGTATTTGGGCCACATCATTTCTGGGGAAGGTATCACAATCGATCCTTCCAAGATTCGAGCCATAATGGATTGGCTAGCACCCACTAGTGTGACCGAGGTGCACAACTTCATGGGTTTAGCAGGATATTACAGGATATTTGTTCAGGACTTTTCTTGTATTGTGCACCCCATTAATTCGTTTCAGCAGAAAGGGAAGAAGTTTGTATGGTTAGATAGATTTGAGAAGGATTTCAGTACACTAAAGGAATGCCTCACGATAGCACCTATTCTTACAGTGCTAGATCCTCAGGGTGAGTTCTATGTTTGCACAGATGCTTCTTTGGTAGGACTTGGAGGTGTGTTGATGCAGGAGGGAAGAGTAGTTTCCTTTGAGTTTCGTAAACTCAAAGATTATGAGCTCAATTATATGACTCATGATCTTGAGCTTGTAGCAATTGTGCATGCCTTAGTGCAGTGGAGACATTTTTTTCTTGGTCAGATATTTACACTCAGGACTGATCACTTGAGTCTTCGCCACCTCTTCACACATCCCAATCTCAATGCTCGTTAGCAGCGTGGGATGGAGTTGCTTTATGAGTATGACATGGAGATAGAGCATGTGAAGGGGAAGGAGAATGTGGTTTTAGATGCCTTCAGTAGATGGAGACATGTGGCTATGGCCACCTCAGTGGGCACAGATTTGCAGAGTAGGATTTTGCAGCAACTTCCTTAGGATAGCTTCTACTTTGCAACCGGAGCAGAGATTGAGTCATAGAGACCCCTTGAGGGGAGATTTGATGGATTTTCATTAGAGGCAAATTGCCTACTCAGACACATAGGTCAGATATATGCTCCTAGAGATGGAGGCTTGAGACAAGACATTTTGTTAGAGGTTCATCATGCCCCTTATTCAACCCATCCCGAGGTGAAGAAGATGCATGCCAGCATGAGAAAGTTGTATTTTTGGAGAGGACTTTGGAGAGACATGGCCTTGTTTGTGTGATGATACTTAGAGTGCCAAAGGGTGAAGGTTAAGCATCAACGTTCAGATGGCATTCTCTATCCTCACGCCATACTAGAGTGGAAGTGGGACACCATTTCCATGGACTTCAATGTTGGGTTACCTACGTCGAGATACCACCATGATGCCATCATGGTCACGGTGGATAAATTGTACAAAAGTAGCTCATTTTTCTCTGGTGAAGACCACCTATATAGCCCATGCAGTGGCATGGGTATATCTTGATGAGATATTCATATTACATGGGATTCTGTAGAAAACCATTTACGGCTGCGATCTTTTGTACACTTCCCATTTCTCAACCACCATGCAGTTTTCTCTTGAGATGAGGATTAATTTTAGCATAGCATATTACCTTGAGACATATGGATAGACTGAACAGGTGAATCAGATCCTGGAGGACATGTGTAGGCTGTACGTTATAGATCACCAGTCGAGATGGGAGGAGTATTTGCATTTGGTGGATTTTACCTACAATAATAGTTTTCAAAGTTCGATAGGCTTGGCTCCTTTTCAGGCATTATATGACAGA
Organism: Taxus chinensis; assembly: GCA_019776745.2. Taxonomy (NCBI): domain Eukaryota; kingdom Viridiplantae; phylum Streptophyta; class Pinopsida; order Cupressales; family Taxaceae; genus Taxus; species Taxus chinensis. The sequence continues at coordinate 194,732,570 of CM034155.1, read as the reverse complement.
GAGTGCAGGATGCGTCTTAGTTGGGATAGGATCGAGGACATGGTTTCTCTTGGGCCAACATTATTTTAGGATGTGGAGCAGTAGGTTACCTTGATTAAATAGAGATTGCATAAGGTGCAGGATAGAAAGAAGAAGTATGCAGACTAGTATAGGATAGATCATAGTTTTGAGGTGGGCACAAAGGTGTTTCTTCATGTCAGACTGCATAAGATTATTATCCGTTACAGAAAAGGTTCTAAGCTTGCTCCTAGGTTTATGAGTCCCTTTGAGATCTTAGAGCACCTCAGTCCCTTAGCCTACCATCTAGCATTGCCACCTAGCTTGTCTCACGTCCATGATGTGTTTAACATTTATGTGCTTAGGATATATATTTCTGATTCTTCTCACATGCTAGATTGGACCACATTGTAGGTGAAGGATCCAGGGCAAGTGATGGTGGATCCCATATGCATAATAGAGTGCAAGACCCTGGGCCTTCATGGAGGATAGATTGATAAGGTTCGGGTCTAGTGGGACAGATATGATGAGACTGCAGCTACTTGGGAGGATGTTACTTCATTCCGAGTGTAATTTCCACACCTGTTCCAGTGACTTACAGGAGGAAATCGAGTCTAAGGGTAGGGGGATGTAGTACCCACTTCCCTTCAACACCTTTTTTATTATTGGTTTTTGATACTATTGACTGTACTTAAGGATATATTATAGCTTCCTTGATTTAGCATGCTAGTATATATCAGCGATATTGAACTATTATTGATTTGATTCTTATATGATGCATATGGACTACATGAGACATTTGATGTTGATATTTATATACTTTTCACCTGATTATGTATATGTATTTTTGACATGTGATATATTTAATCATGTTTAGTAGACCTTTGATTATTGGATTAATGTTGTGATCGTTTTGACATCGATACAATTTGGAATGGAAATGTGCTAGAAATTTTTAGTGATATCATATCTTGCATAGATGATATTAATTCGTATATAATTGATTTTAGATTCATATTGCATATTTTACATGAATGTTTTAATACGGCCATGAGGCTGAAGGGGGTATTCTCTGTTCTGCAGGTATATTATATTCAAAACGATATCAGGGGAGTGGAGACCAACCACATCAGAATTCGAGAAGAATCCAACTAGGATCACCGTGGCAACATGTAATTGTGTGTGTGTTAGAATTATTTGGTTAAGGGAAAATTGTGACCTAGGGGTCATGTGTTGTTTTGTTTTAAATTTCCCGTTCTATTGTGATTAGTATGTGTTTTCTTTTAGTGAGTGAAATTTTACTTTTTTTATTATTTGGATTGTTGGAATGGTATTTACCCCTTTTTTAGTCATGGGTTGTAGTGTCTTAATTAAGTTAATTTGAATTTGTTTTAAACTAATTAAAAGATGTGACCAAAAGGGAGTTCATTTATTAGGCTTGATTTACTTTGGATTTTTTGTCTTGAGTGATGTGTTTGAGTTTTGAGTGTAGCACACTCTACTCCACATGGGAAACTCGAGTTTGGCCTTAGAGGCAAAATTTGGAAGCTTGTGGGACAAGTCAAACTTGTCCCACACGTCTTAAAAGCCCATGCCAACCCTACCTATGGGTTGGGAGGTCAAATTTAGGGCGTTTTAGGTGTTTAGGTCAAATTTAATTTTTTCCCTTTGGAGGAGTGGGCTTAGATGGAGTGTGTAAGGTTGCTTGTCATTCCTCCAACCACTCATTAATTGTGCATTGGACTATGAGGTTGAGCAAGTGATGTGGAGTGGAGGGAAAATGAGGTGGCATCCTACTTGGAGCCACATCATCCCTCCCTCTCTTTTCTCTATTTATGGAATCCTTTTTGCTTGTTTTGGGGTTACATGTTCATTTTAGTCTCTTGTATTGTTGGAGAGGAGAGGATTTTGAAGGAGTTTGTGGATTTTTGGAGTTTGTTGATACTTGTGGGATTTTTGTTGGAGCTTGTAGATGCCTGCTTGATCTTTGGAGGGATTTGGAACTTCATACTTGGAACAAGCTCTACCATGGAAAGGTAGGAGCTTCACCTTTGTTTATATTATGTTATTGTTATATGTATGTGTGTATATGTTGTGTTGAATGTTGTTGTTGTTTTGAAATTCTTGTTGGGAATGGGTAGAATGCCTAAGTTGGGAATGGGAAGAGACTATGGGGAGCTTATTTGAGGGAGGCATAAGAGATAATTTTCTTGAGGAGGGAGTTTGGGTTGGGTGTCCACCTAGTATGAGAAATGCTTGCATTTTTTCTTCTTGTTCTTACTTTGAGGGAGCCATAAGAGTTGAGGGAGGCATAAGAGTGGATGGAGGGATAAGGGGTACTTGAGGGAGGCATAAGAGTTTGTTAAGGGGAGTATTTTGATTTTGCATTGGAGTATGGTTTTAGGTGGCACCCATTCCCATTGGGAGGCATAAGTGGACTCCCCATAGGTCTTACTCTTTTGGCTTCCTGATAAGCCTTGTGATCTTGTTGCTTTGATTATTTTCTTCTTGTTGAGTTGTTGTTTTGTTTTGTATGTAATGGAATGAATGTGAAATTATTTGTCAAGTATTGCTGAAAGCTGGTAGTTGCCATGAGTTGAGATCTTCTCCTATTGTAATGTGGTTGGGGCTCGGGGGCCAATGGAGAGGATGACTTCTCTTCTCCATTGGGAATCTTGGTTGGGTGGAGAGCGTTGTCTCCCCCCCTATTTTGTTGTGAATCAAGCAAACTTTTGGAGGAGCTACCTTGTTGGTGTTTGGAGCATTGGAGGCTTGTTGATGGCCATGTGAAACTTCTTATATTTTTACCCACCTAGAGTGGAAGAAATTGTAATAATGTAGATCATTATTTATCTACGATTTTAGGATGATCTCTCACATAAAGTGGAGGAAATTGTAATGAATTTGTGAAGGGAAGTTGTATTCAAATAGTCGTTATTGATATTGCTTTGCATGTGGAAAGAAACAAATAAGAAAAGAAAGAAGAAAGAATGTTATTGTAAAGTTAGTTGCAAATAGAAAAGAAAGATTCATTTTCATATTATACTTGCATTAGATAGTTAGTAAACCTCTTGCTTATTCCTTGGATAATAAAAGGGTGAATTGGAAAATAGTATTGTTATTCTTTTTACAGTGGAATGACAACTACCTTCATTTTCAGTGTGTTGTTTTTGCCCTTATTTTAGACGATGTATTAATGGAAATGTTGAATGTAAATGCCCCGTCTTGTGGATTGTTAGGAAATTTGTATTATGAAATATTAAATTTCATTGTGCTACGTTAAAAAATAAATGTTAGAACATTAGTGCATTTTTCTAATGTATTGTTGATGGAAGGAGCTTAAGTTTTATATAGTCTTCGATATGCTAATGGAGTAGTTTAAGTTCTAGTTCTAGCATGTTATCCTCATTTAAGAATTTATTGTAAGGATCCATTGCAAATTATTAAGGGAAATGAAATTAAATCTATTTTAACTCCCGTACATTACTTGTTAAATTGTGGAGAAAGAAATTCTAGTGCAAAAGCTCTAAACTTGTTTCATTAATACTTGATAGTAGATACTAATATCATAAGTATCACTCATACTGGAAGTAATATTAATATTAATAGATTTATTACTATTAGAATTGAGTATTAATATTAATATACTATTAATATTTTTTTTTAATAAAAAAAAGAGTATGCTAATGTACCCTACTATAGCAAAAGAAATAATGTTAAACATAAAATATATTATATATATATGATATACGTATTTATATGTAATTCATAAGAACCTCAAGTTTATAAAAGTTAAAACTTTAGTTCTATAGGAAAAAAGTATTATAAAAGTGAGATACTTTTAAAAAGGTAATGCTGGAAACTTTTATTCATAAAAGTTAAAACTTTTTAAAAAGTGAACAAATGGTAAAAGCCACGGTAACGTGGGTACTTGTTTACCACAGTAGAATAATTGTAATAGTTTATAACCTTAAACTTTTCCACCAAAAATTCTGCTCCACCGTGGCATGGTCTAGAACCCCGCCCCTCCAAATTAACAATAATGAACTCAATTTATACCATAATAAAAAAAAATTAGAAACCTGCGCATATTTATTTTCGGTGATTGTGTAGTGGCCACGACACACACACACACACACACATTCTGCCCTTATTCTAGATGATCAGGTTTTAACCCAGCTTTATTTACAAATAAAACATATATAAATATATTTGTATAATACAATAATTACTAAAAATGGTGATATTTATATACACAAGTATATAAGTATATATATATATTCTTCAAATGCGGCCAGATTTAATCCAAATCACTTAACTTTGATGAAAATGAGACAAAAAAAAAAAAAAAATCACTTTTGTCCATTTGGGCAAATACAAGAAAATGAACTAAATAAATTTAATAAATATATATTTTCAAACCCTAATGAGGGGTATCAATCAAAATAGACAAAGGATGGAGCTTGGAAGCCTCTTCGAAAAACTTGGGATGGCCTCTAATGGCTTCCCTTCCTTCTCCTCCAACCTGCAAAACAAACAAGAGAAATGAGACCAAATAGAATAAGTAATAGGTATAAGGTTTTAAAGAATTTCATAAGGATTTCTAGGGTTACTTTAGTGCAACCTAGATCTAAGGGCTCAGATAGATTCTATATCCAATGGTGGAATAGATGAACCCTACATCACTTAAGTGACGGGGTATTTAAGTGGGAGTGAAGTATTTAATGATGGGTGTAATGTTTTGAAGGGGGCCTAAGGGGTTTAGATTAGAAAGGAGTTGTGCACTCCTTACCTTTTTAACCCTATAATAAACTTTAAATAGTAAGAAGCATGATTTAAGACTATTAGGGATATTTAGTCTGGTGATTATAATAAATTTAGAGGGGATTAATGGGGCTATGACATGTTAGGAAAATAAAAATGAGAAATATCTAAAATAATTATCATAGCTTAGTAAGTGAATTTAAATCCTCATTTAACTTTGGAAATTAGAGTCAATGTTGTTCAGTTGTCTTTCTTTTTCCGACTGCTTAAAAAAAGTACTAATATGGGAGCTAAAGCATATATTCCAGGAATTTAATTTAATTCCGATGAAGGTTATTTTGACGTTTCCTTTTTACAAGATAAAAAAATAAAAAAATTATTCAACATAATTTTTCTAACTAAACCTTATAGGTTGATTCTTGCGGAGTCTCTTGCGGGCGTTTTAGCGGGCATTACACATCAGATTGTGGAAATTTTGTAGGGTCCATAATTGTGGTAAAACCATTTTGTCCTTGTTTGTTGTAGTGATTACACCCTTGTTAAATTGAAAATTGGCCCTTGGTTTTATATCAATTGGTGATGTTGTTAGAACTTTCAATGAGTCCACGAGTTAGGATCAAGTCTTGCTGAGTGCCATGGTGGAATTTTTCTAGGCCCACATCGTGTTATAGGGAAGCTGATACGTAGCTGACTTTCCTAATGACTTTTATGGCATTATTAGGATGAATGCCATTACATTTATATGCAACAAACCCATTGGTCACAACCCACATGTTCAAAGGAACATGTTAGAATGCTCAAAGGTTATGCCATTGATCTCGTGGTGTTTTATATACTAGTCGTACATGTTTACAAGATGATGACCATCTCGACAATGAGGTCCTACTAGACATGTTGGGAAATGAGTTATTTTAATGTGTAGATATATGGGTTGAGGAGGAGCCTTGGTTAATGGTTCTCTTCGTTACCATGTAAAGAATATAGGAATTTGTATACCCATGGATCTAGACCTCTTGAATTGCTACTTTGTGTGGTTGTGGGTATTCAATAACTATGTTAGACGTTGTAATGCCCCGCTGGGCATCGGAGTCTTATTTAACTGGTATGGTATTACTTTGAGAATGTAATTTTAATTTCCCAAGCTATTATGGTATTATTCTCTTAGCACTGGTTGTTAAGCATATCCATGCATGACTCTTAACCTCCTATTTGTCTCCAATGTTAGAATAGTTTTATCCCTCCTTCAACACAGCTAAAGGAAATTTGAGGCCCTCACGGCAAGGCAATAAAATTAAATCAGATTGATATACCTATTCTCGTAGACTGTTCATTCTTGGCGTGTTGACAGGTAAAATTTGATATGTGCGATCTGGACCTAAATCTCAATCTTCCATAGCTGGAATAGACATAAAACCTGTTTTACACTAAGAAGTCTCAATGAAAGCCTGGATCAACTGTAATGCCTCCGTTGGGCATCGTGACTCCTGTTTGGCTACCTACCTCTACTGCCACCTTGGCCTCCCCCCCAACCAACTGAACCTGCCAAATTGCTTAAGACTGTCATGTCTGGTTGCTCATTGCGTGAGTGAAGATGAGAGTCGGTGGAGACCTGTTTTCTTCACCTAAATCTTTGTTTTGATCCTTTCATGTCAATGCACTGGACGCAGACAGAATTGACTTGATGGCTAGTGGAAGTGCAGGCATGTTGCATCCACCTTCTTGAATGCTGCTGAGCAGTGTGTTCTTGTCAGGGATTCACTGGTAGTCGATCCTGTAACAGGTCATTTCAGGTTCCTCCTTCAAGATATTTTTCTCAAAATCGACTGCTAGTAGAGGCAGTGTTCAGTGGAGCGTAGAACTGATAATTCTCCTAGGAAAGATGCTGTGAGGAAATGTTTGGCGATATGCAGCAGCTACAGGGTAGAGAAGTAAACTTATCTCAGAAAATCAGTGGCCTCCAGAGAGAGATAAGTTTCTGACAGCTGCTGCAGGGCGATCCCAAGGAACCGTTGGTGCCTAATCCTGATGTTCTAGTTGCACGCAACCACAGTCGTGATCAGTTGTTGCAAAATCTTGCAGTTGTAGTAGAAGAACGAGATAAAGTTTTAGTTGAGCTGTCTTGCCTTTTCATTTTGGAAAGTCGCTTCCGTCCAGGTACTGTGTAGTTAAAAGAAGCTGCAAGCTAGTGAAGCGGCATGTTGCAGAATTGTCCAACTAGAAGATTTTTTCTTGGGTAGCTTCCAACAGGGGGTTCTCCTTCAAGATTTTTTTCCTATCAAAATCGACTATGTGACAGAGATGAGCCTGTTAACGGAAAGAATTCCCTTATACGTCTTCAAAGAGACGGAAACCTCGTCCTGTATGGCGCAGCAGAATGTGATTGTGCTACGTTAACTGTTCATGTATTAGGATAAGTGTTTCAGAGATCCCCCCGTAAAACAACGCTTAAAGGTTCCATATGCTTTGCATTGTCAAAGCCAAATTCACAAATCGTGACGATCTTTAGCTTGCAGATAGAGAGAGAATGGCCAACGTTTCATGCTGCTCTTTGTGTTTCTCTCCTCAAAATGAGAATGACCCATTGGAATGGGATGTTGATGGTAATCGATCTTGACTGCAAATCTCTGAATAGTTCAAGACTTTTTGTGAGCCCAAATCATGTTGACGATTCTATGTCCGATATTCAAAATGGCTTGAAGGCATATAGGTTACCATGGAATTATCAGAGCATGTCTAGAAGCTGCAGCTGTAATAGTTCAGACAGAGTAGCTTCTGATGCTACCTCATATTTGAAGCAGCTTTTATGCTGAAACTACAGTGTTGATGAATCGTTTTAGAGCAAAGTGCGTGCTTGCAAGATTGATGTCTACGAAACAAGCTTCAAATAATTTTAGACGTGCCTTAAAGGGGATGCAAAAGATTAGGTATGGTGTGTAGTGAGACTTATATATCCGTGCACATATAATGTTGTATATGCGGAAGAAATGAAGCAAAGCTTAATGGCAGCCGGAGCGCACGTGTTCGATATTTGTCTCTGGAGGATCATGTTTGGCCCCTGCTCATAGTACATCTTTGGACTAGGATCAGTACCCCTCAAAAGTAATGGTAGACCAGAAGTATGATCACATCAGCATATACTTCAATCGTCAAAGTGATTCAGTTGTCTGTGTCTTTTCCACAATACATACGAAAAGAATTTCTAGGCACGAGAGATCTATGCAATGTTGGAGAAAATGTCTTGGGAGATGAAGGTAGCCCAAGTGATATTATGTACAGATTCAGAATATGTGCTAAATTTGGGGCATTGAAGTATGTTAATCTATTGCATACCAACTTTCGTTGTTTTTACGGGGGTACCAGATTATCATTCCATCTTGTGAGTGATTGCATGGCGCAACGGGTTGTGAGGGGTGTGCAGTCTAACATGGCTGTTTTAGAGACAATGGAACTGGACGAATCGATAGTTTCCCTGGAAGCGAGCTCCTCTTCTGTGATCTTCTTCTTGGAACACTGAGGGGGCCTTGGAGAATTATGGTGATAGTACGACATGTCTATATCGGCATGACCCATGGGTGCTGGCTGTATTCTGGTTCCAAATGTCGAAGAAATGGGATTCTAGCTGACACCACGAGGGCAGTGTGATGGTGGATTTGCATAGGGACTCAACTGTTAGCTCTTCTTCAGAACCATCAGTCTATCCGAGGTTACCTACGATTTGGTCCAGGGACATTAAAGAAGAAGTACATTAAATCCTTGTCTCAGGCCATTGTTTTTATGCTAGCCCATGCTGGAGTTTGAAGCGACCTGCTGAATCTGGAGAAAAAAGCAAGATATTTCTACACTTTTCTACTGTTATTTTATTTAAAAATATTGTGAAATCGAACCACTTTTCCTTGCATTGATTTGTCAATTGGATGTCATGATGGGAGATTTCCCTTTCTGCTTGTGTCTTCTTGTTTTAGCTTTTATCGTTGACAGAATGTGGGTCGAAAGGATGCGTGTTCCCTCTCCTTTGAATGTTATGTTTCTCTTATGGAATGATAGACCTTCATCTATTTGTTTATGTATTAATTCTTCTCTGCGATTGAGTTGCAAGTTGTTATGTTGATTAACTAGTATTTTCGATATCATGGAAGTAAGTTACAATAACTGTGAAGCTCCTCCCTAGCACCCTAGTTGTCTTTTGACGTTTTGTTAGCTCCTTCGCAAGTCCCTTTGATAACCTTTTGGCATCGAGAAAGAAAGGTTATAGGATTGTGTGATCAAGGCTTGGGGCTAACCAGCTTGAGTTTCGGTATTAAACTTTTTGAATGAAAAGGTTATGTGCAGTGTGTTTTTTCGTCTCGCGGGTGTAGACTCTTATATTATCTTTCATCTTGTTTCTAGGCTTTTAAGGCCATCCTCAGGAAGTACCTTGACCATCCCTGGCAACTTGAACCATAACTAGCCTTACGGATCAACTAAGTTCGAGGTTCTTTGTGTGAATCTAGTACCTCGTTGACACTAGAATAGTTTGGTCTAATCCCCCTCTCAGAATTATTGCGGATGGCGCTCTTCTATTTTTCCTAACTTGCATTATTTTCTCCTTTGTAATGTTAACGCTATTAATTAATATTGGTCGGTTTTTATGCACGTAATTACTCGTAATGGTTTGTGATGGAAATTTCCTTAAATGTGAGTAACCTTCGGGAAAAACTCAGCTTTCATTTGATAGTCTTATGGATTCATAGCGGAAGGTTTTGTTTTGATAATGTCGCTTAGAAATTATGTTTGTATCTATTTGTTTGATGGTTGACGGTGTTATCAAGGGTTGCCTTAAAATATGGTTGTTTTGGGAAATAGGTAATTTATTTTAAATTAACCAAACACTAGAATTGTTGTGGAGGTTTGCAAATCCTTAGTGTTATAAAATTTGTTGATGATATTATTGTAGACTCTGGTTTGATGGAACTCTCTTCTTCTCTCGCGTGTTTTCTACTAGCCTGTAAGACATCGCCCCTTCTTTGAATGATTGGAAAATCTTGAAGTTCATGGTCAAACAACTAATATACTTTTCTTTCACCTCGAAACTTATGTTGTGTGTATACTTTAATTGATTTCTAGTTTGAAACTCAATTATGCATGGCTTTTTGTGTTAATTTCTGAAACCCATGTTTCCCCCTTCTTAGCCAATCAACTCTTGTTCTTTTGGAAAAATATTATTTTAGCCTATGCGTTTGGTACCTTTGATAAATTTATAGATGACTGGTATATGTATCAAATCTCAATCTTGTAATTATTGTTTAATTACTTACTTGATGGGGATTCTGTTTTTGCTAGATTGTTTGTTTTCTCCTTATAGGGCCAAGGGCCATTCTCATATGATTGTTACTTTCATTTCATTTGCTGCTAACTGAAGTACAAGGTCTTCTCCTTCTTTGATTGACATGTTATAGACCTTATTATAACTTGATGTGTTCATAGTGTTTAGAGGTTTGACCTAAAATTCTTGTAATAAAGTGCTTCTTTTCATGATATTGTTAGATAATAGTTATGGTGGTTTTTTGTAGCCTTATCTTTCTCAGTTCTCGTAAACTGACTCTTGTAGAAAATTTGTTGCAAATGGATCTTGCGTGTAGATGAGGGATAGATTTGTAGACTTTTGTCATCAACCTCAGTTGAGAAGATCCTTTGCTCAAAACCTTTTATGTTGATCAACTTTTGTTAGCGTCCAGTGGAAAGTTTAGAAGAGGATTAATGTCTTAGTATAATGTATTGTGGACTTGTCATCTGAACTTTGGAAACCTTTTATTGTGTGCCCATCATTGAAATTATAAGAAAATTTGGTTATTGTGGTTGAGTGACTTGTGTAGTATCATTATTTTAAGAAATGATGTAATCTTGTTTTGTTCTCGTAAATGAGTGTTGCTTCAACTTTGCCTTGAGAATAAATTCCAAGTTAAACCTTTCCATGGCTTAGTAATAAAGTGCCATAAGTAACTAACATGGGATTGTTTTATACTTCAGGAAGTTATATTAAAAGTTGTATTCAAATAAAGTAACGTAGGGGTCACCAACTTGAGAGCAATAAATTCTCTAAGTAAACAAGGGCAAGACTATCATTGCAAGTAAAATTTATAACACGATAACCCTAGCTCCTCTAGTGAACATTATTCCTTTTACGGTGAAATTTGTAAAATGACCCTAAGGTGAAATGAACTGTTAGTTGTTTGAAGATGATAAGATTTAATAAGCCAGAGAAAACAAATTGGAGACCTCACCATCTATCTCTCAGCCATTTGGAAAGTAAATTCTTTTATTCCTTGTTAATACTTTTAGCGAAGCCTAAGTAAAGTTGTTGTTAATTCTGGTTAAGAGCCCTAGCTTCAATTTAATACTAGCAATAAATAATGAGGTCCTAAAAATATTTCATCTCGACCTTCTCCCTCTAACCCTTTTTCAAGGCACCTTGTATCTCTTCTCTTAAGTGTGTTGAACTTAAAACCATTTTGTCTTGTGGGCAAGAACGAATCTTAGTAGCGTTAGTGGTGAGCAGATGGCCTTGTGGAATTTAATTACTCTTTTTCCTTGATAAACAAATTAAGCAAATAAATGTCATAATAGAGAAGATTTAAAGATAATTACTCAGTGTCAAAGGAATAAACTTGGCTTGGCAAGTTGAATCATACGAATCATGTCTTGAGCCTCCTTGAAAATGTAAGCTAAGAGTTGCAAGATGTCCTTTTAAAATAAATAACCCTCAAGAATATCTCCTTGTGGTTGGCCCTAACTGTAAGTGTGTTCTGTGATTGGACTTCTATGTTGTCTTGTCAAAGAAAAGTAAATTGTCATTGATATGTGTGAACGTTTCCGTGCTGCCTTTATGGCCATCCTTGTATCAAGTTGATTCACAGTGTTAGTTGTATACTTGGTGATGACATGTTGCATCATGTTATGTGTCAAGCAAGTCAAAAAAAAAAGTTATCCTATATTTCACTGTGTTGTTCGTGTGTGTGATTATTTGGGTCATTACAAGCTTGAGCAGATGCTTCAAGCTCTGTCGTTGTACTAGCAACATGAAATATCATGTTGGGATCCATCTTCTGAGGGATGGAGTAGGAGTCTGGTGGAGGACTAAGGAGTAGAAGCTTCACATTGATTCAGAAACAATCACCTAAGAGCTATTTGAGGAGCATTTCAGGAGTGGGTATTTTCCCAGGAGGTTTATACACCATTAGATAGATGAATTTCACGACCTCTGTTAGGCATCGATGCTTGTAGCCGAGTATGAGAGTCGATTTATAGACCTACTCCAGTATGTCGACTATATACAAGATGAGAAGGTATGGATTCATAGGTTTATCTGGGGCCTGAACTTGGATTTGGGTGGTACGGTGCGCATTAACTAGCCACAGACATTAGTAGTTGCCATGGATAAGGCCTATATTGCAAAGGAGACATAGAGGACGACACAAAAATATGGAGATAGAGTTCAGAGCCATATCCAGCAGATGCAGGATGGTAGGTCAAAGGGGCTAGTTCCTCCTCCATAGGGGTGGAAAGAGTTCAAGAAAGGCTTCATTCAGGCCACCACAGTAGCAGCAGTAGACCCACCCACCTTACAGACCTCCTCAGAGATTTGATGCGTAGAGAGGATGAAGTATAGCGCCTCCTCCTAGGGGTTTCACTAGGACATAGGGTGTGTTGAGAGCTAGATCGTCAGGATCCATAGCTCAGACATATAGAGTACCGGCAGGAGCTGTATCCCATTAGAGAGGACCGGACAACTGTTATGGTTGTGGTGTTGCTGGACATATTTAGAGAGATTTCCCACATAACCCTAACAAAGGTAAGATGTAGATCTCAAATCCTACTATTGGTGATATGGCACGGAGTCATCGAATCTACGCAGTGGTCGAGAACTGCCATGCTGAGCACCAGAGTACCGTTATTGAGACGATAGGTAGTATTGGTGGTATTTATGTCTCTATATTATTTGATTCTGGTTTTTATGATTCATTTATTTCACCATCCTTAGTAGAGCATTGCATTATGGTGGAAGTTAGGAAAGGTCATATTTGTGACCTTGAGATGGCTTTTAGAGCCAAGGTTTTTGTAGACTCCTTAGTTAAGGAGTGTGTATTGGGTTTAGGACCCTTCACCACTACCTCGGATCTTTGAATCCTTCCATTAGGTTCTTATGGTGTCATTTTGGGCATGGACTGGTTGTCTGCTCACAGAGCTAGATTTGATTGTTACCATAAGACTATTGCTTGCATATATGAACTTGGAGTGGAGTCAGTGATATCAAGGGTTAGGAGACCCATTTTCATTCGCACCATCTCCGCTATGCAGCTTAAGTGGTGTGCGCGACAGGGTTGTCAATTGTATGTTATTAGTGTTAGTGATAGATCAAAGGATGAGTTTAGTGGACCATCGCTTGATGACCATCCCATCTTGACAGAATTTACTGATGTGTTTCATGGAGAGATTCTAGGGTTACCTCCCCCACGTGAGATAGATTTCCACATAGATTTGGTTTCGGGTGTAAACCCTATCTCACGAGCACCTTATCGGATGACTACTCTTGAGTTGTGTGAGCTCAAGTTGCAACTTGAGGGCCTTTCTGGAGAAGAGCCTAATTTGTCCTAGTGTATCCCCTTGGGGTGCACTAGTGATCTTTGTGAAGAAGAAGGATGGATCTCTATGGTTGTGTAATGATTACCATCAATTGAACAAAGTAACGATCAAGAATCGTTACCCCCTTCGACGTATCGATGATTTGTTTGATCAGATGAAGGGGGCTATAGTTTTCTTGAAGATGGATCTTAAGTCAGGGTACCATCAGCTCAGGATTACAAAGGTGGATATTCATAAGACAACATTTTGTATGAGATATGGCCACTACGAGTTCACATTGGTGCCTTTCGGTTTGACGAATGCCCCGCAGTGTTTATGAGTTTGATGAATGGGGTATTTAGGAATTTTCTAGATCACTTCATGCTCATCTTCCTTGATGACATTCTGATTTACTCACGCACGCGTGAGGAGCACCTTTTCCAGGTTCTTCAATGTATTTGTGAGTAGTACCTTTACGAGAACTTAGAGAAGTGTGCATTCTTTCAGACAGAGGTGCAGTATTTGGTCCACATCATTTCTGGGGAAGGTATTGCAGTTGATCCTTCCAATATTCGAGCCATCATGGATTGACCAACACCCACTAGTGTGACCGAGGTGTGTAGCTTCATGGGTTGAGCAGGGTATTATAAGATATTTGTTCAAGAACTTTCTCAGATTGTGCACCCCATAAAATTCCCTTTAGCAGAAAGGAAAGAAGTTTGTATGGTCAAATAGATGTGAGTAGGATTTTAGTACACTAAACGAATGCCTCACGACAGCACCTATTATTGTAGTGCCAGATTCTTAGAGTGAGTTCTACATTTGTACAGATGCTTCCTTAGCAGGACTTGGAGGTGTGTTGATGCAAGAGGGCAGATTAGTTACCTTTGAGTCTCTCAAACTCAAAGATTATGAGATCAATTATCTGACTCATGATATTGAGCTTGCAGTAGTTGTGCATGTCTTAGTGTGGTGGAGACATTTTGTGCTTGCTAGGAGATTTACACTCAAGACTGATCACTTGATTCTTCGCCACCTCTTCACATAACCCAACCTCAACGCTTGTCAACAGTTTAGGCTAGAGTTTCTTTGTGAGTATGACATGGAGATGGATCATGTGAAGGGGAAGGAGAATGTGGTTTCAGATGCCTTCAGTAGATGAATGCATGTGGCTATGGCCACCTCATTAGGCACATATTTGCGGAGTAGGATTTTGTAGCATCTTCCTCAAGACAACTTCTACCTTGCAGCCAGATCTGAGATTGAGTCATAGAGACCCCTTGAGGGGACATTTGATGGATTTTCATTAGAGGCAGATGGCCTTCTCAGACACATAAGTCAGATATATGCTCCTAGAGATGGAGGCTTGAGACACGACATTTTGTCAGAGGCTCATCGTGTGCCTTATTTAGCCCATCCCAGGGTGAATAAGATGCACACCACCTTGAGACAATTGTATCTTTGGAGAGGACTTCAAAGATACATGGCCTCCTTTATGTCATGCTTCTTAGAGTGCTAGAGGGTGAAGGTTGAGCATCAATATTCAGCTGGCCTTCTCTATCCTCACGGCATACCAGAGTGGAAGTGGGACACCATTTCCATGGACTTCATCATTTGGTTACCGACGTCGAGATACCACCATGACACCATCATGGTCACCGTGGATAAATTGAAAAAAGTAGCTCATTTTTATCCAATTAAGACCACCTATACAGCCAGTGCAGTGGCATGGGTATATCTTGATGAGATTGTCAGATTACATGGGATTATGTAGAAGATAATTTGCGACCATGATCCTTTGTACACTTCCCATTTTCGGACCACCATGTGGTATGCTCTCGGGATGAGGATCAATTTCAGCACAACATATCACCCTGAGACAGATGGATAGACTAAGCGAGTGAATCAGATCCTGGAGGAAATGCTTAGGATGTATGTTATGGATCACCAGTCGAGATGGGAGTAGTATCTGCATTTGGTGGAGTTTGACTACAATTATAATTTTCAAAGTTCGATAGACATGGCTCCTTTTTAGGAATTATATGGTAGAGAGTGCAAGACACCTCTTAGTTGGGACAGGATTGAGGACAGGGTTTCTCTTGGACCAATATTATTATAGGATATGAAGCAACAGGTTACCTTGATCAGAAAGAGATTGTAGGAGGCGCAAAATAGACAAAAGAAATATGCAGACCAGCATAGGATAGGTCGTAGTTTTGAGGTGGGCACGAAAGTGTTTCTCCATGTTAGACTGCATAAGAGCCCTATTCGTTATAGAAAAGGTTATAAGCTTGCTCCTAGGTTTGTGGGTCCCTTTGAGATCTTGGAGCACCTTGGTCCCTTGGCCTACCATCTAGCATTGTCACCTAGCTTTTCTCGTGTCCATGGTGTGCTTCACATTTATGTGTTTTGGAGATATATTTCTGATCCTTCTCATGTGCTAGATTCAATCTCATTATAGGTGCAGGATCAGGGGTAGGTGATGGTGGAGCCCATACGCATTATAGAGCACAGGACCCTGGGCCTTCACGACAGATAGATTGATTAGGTTCGGGTCCAGTGGGATAGATATGATGAGACTAAAACTACTTGGGAGGAGGCTACTTCATTATGAGTGTAGTTTCTACACCTGTTCCAGTGACTTACAGGAGGAAGTCAAGTCTAAGGGGAGGGGGATGTAGTGGACACTTCCCTTTGACAACTTTTTTATTATTGTTTTTTGATACCGTCGACTACACTTATGGATATATTATAGCTTCCTTGATTTAGCATATTAGTAGTTATCAGAGATACCGAACTATTATTGATTTGATTCTTATATGATGCATATGGAGTACTGGAGACATTTGATGTTGATATTAATATACTTTTGACATGATTATGTATCTGTATTTCTGACATGTGATATCTTTAATCATGTTTAGTAGACCTTTGATTATTGGATTAATGTTGTGATCATTTTGACGTGGATAAAATGTGTAATGGAAATGTGCTAGAAATGTTTAGTGAGATTGTATCTTGCATAGATGATATTAAGTTGCATATAGTTGATTTTAGATTTATATTACATATTTGACATGAATGTTTTAATACAACCATGAGGCCGAAGGAGGTATTCTTTGTTTTGTAGGTATATTATATTCATAACAACATCATGGGAGTGGAGACCAACCACATCGGAATTCGAGAAGAATTCAACTAGGGTCACCATAGCAACGTGTAATTATGTGTGTGTTAGAATTATTGGTTAGGAGAAAATTGTGACCTAGGGGTCATGTGTTGTTTTGTTTTTATTTCCCCTTTTAATATGTTAGGATGTGTTTCCTTTTAGTAATGAAAATTATTTGTTTTATTATTTAGATTTTTTGGATGTGTTTACCCCTTTATTATTCATGGGTTGTAGTGTTTTAATTAAGCTAATTCAAATTTTTTCTAAACTAATTAAAGATGTGACCAAAATGGAGTTCATTTATTAAAATTGATTTACTCTTGGATTTTGTGATGAGTGAAGTGTAGTTGAGTTTTGAGTGTAGCACACTCTACCCTTGATGGGAAACTCGAATTTGGCCTTAGAGGCCAACTTTCAAAGCTTGTAGGACAAGTCAAACTTGTCCCACACCTCTTAAATGCCCATGCCAACCCTACCTATGGGTTGGGGGGTCAAATTTAGGCTCTTTTAAGTGTTTTGGGAAGTTAAAAAGGTGAAATGTTAATTGCACTTTCTGTCAAATATTTAATTTTGTCCTTTGGGGGAGTGGGCTTAGATGGAGTGTGTAAGGTTCTTGTCATTCCTCCAACCACTTATTAATTGTGCATTGGAATGTGAGGTTGACCAAGTGATGTGGAGTGGAGAGGAAATGAGGTAGCATCCTACTTGGATCCAAATCATCCCTCCCTCTCTTTTCTCTATTTATTGAATTCTTGTTGCTTGTTTTGGGGTTTGATGATCATTTTTAGTCTCTTGAATTTTTGGAGAGAGAGGATATTGAGAGAGTTGTGGATTTTTGGAGCTTTGTGGATGCTTTCTTGATCTTTGTAGGATCTTGGAACTTCATACTTGGAATAGGCTCTACCATGGAGAGGTGGGAGCTTCACCTTAGTTTAAATTATGTTATTTGTTTTATTGTATGTGTGTGTATGTTGTATTGCATGATGTTGTTTCTTTGAAATGTTTGTTGGGTATGGGTAGAATGCCTAAGTTTTGGAGTGGGAGGAGACTATGGAGATTTTTTATGTAGGGAGGCATAAGAGTTTACCCTAATTGTGGAGGGAGTTTGGGTTGGGTGCCCCACCTTATTTCAAGAGATTCTTGCATTTCCTTTCTTTGTTCTTGCTATGAGGGAGATATAAGAGATGTAGGGAGGCATAAGATTTATTGAGGTATAAGGGCTACTTGAGGGAGGCATAAGAGTTGTAAGGGGAAATTGTGATTTGTATTAGAGGCTTTTGAGTGGGCAACCATTCCTATTGGGAGGCATAAGTGGCCTCCCCATAGGTCTTACTCTTTTAGATTTCTTGATAAGCCTTGTTATATTGTTGTTTTTATTTCTTTCTTCTTGTTGAGTTGTTATTGTGTTTGTATGAAAATGGAATGAATGTGAAATTATTTGTTAAGTATTGTGGAAGCTAGTAGTTGCCATGAGTTGAGATATTCTCCCATTGTAATGTGGTTAGGGCTCGGGGGCCATTGGAGAGGATGGCTTCTCTTCTCCATTGGGTATCTTGGTTGGGTGGAGATCGTTACCGCTCCCCCTATTTTGTTGTGAAGCAAGTGATTTCTTTGAAAAGCTACCTTGTTAGTGTTTGGAGTATTGGAGTCTTATTGGTGACCATGTCAAACTTCCTTGTATTTTTACCCACTTAGAGTGGAAGAAATTGTAATAGTGTATTCCTTCTTGTATTTACATTTTGTATGGATTCCCACTTCGAGTGGAGGAAATTATACTGACCTTGTAAAAGAAATTTGTAATCCAATTTTTTTTATTGTTATTGTATTGCATGTGGAAAGAAATAAATGAGAAAAGAAAGAAGAAAGAATGTCATTTTAAAGTTAGTTTGCAAATAGAAAAGAAATTATTTTCTCCTTGTTGAAATCCTGAATGTATTGTGAGAAAAATAGTGCTTGTATTGAAACATTAATCTAGTTTACAATCTAAAAGAAAGTATATTTTCATTAAGTTGTTATTGTATTATAAATATGTATTATGAGAAAAAGAAAGAAATTAGTAGTAGTTGATCTTGTTAGTATAATAAATTTGAATGGAAAAGTAAATTTATTTTAGTTATATTGAATGTATGAACATTGTAGGAAAAGAAAGAAACAAAGAACAAACTAGAATATATTGCATTTAGAACTATTGATTGTATAGTAAGGAAATGACAAAGTAGTGAAATAGATTTATGTCCTTTTCTCTCTTGTAATGGAAAGAAGATTTTAGATAAAGAAGTAGATATTATTCTTGTAAGTAGATGAATTTTATTAAACATGGAAACACTTTAAAATGACTAGAAATAACTAAGAAATGAGTAAATGAAAAATAAATCTCAATTCTAGGACTTTAAAATGAACAAAGAAAACTTAGAATGCATTTTTACATCCTTTGACAACTTTATGTTTTTCTAAAATTCTCGGCATTATGGTTCTATTTCTCAAAAACAGGACCGCCACCCTATGCAGAACGGTGGTCCCGTAACTATCACTCAGGTAGTGACGGTGATCTCAAAACTGCTACTTAGTAGGGCAACATTCTTGTGTTTGTCACCCAGGTAAGGCAGCAGTTTAAAAACTACCTCTCTAGAAGGTGGCAGTCCACTGTTTGTCACCCTGGCAGTGTGGTGGTCCTAGGACCGCCGGTCTGCTCTGGGTGGTGGTTCTGTCACTTATGACAGAATTCTGCGGACCCGCACTTGTGCATGAAATTTATCTAGTTTTCACTAAATTCTTAGTTGTAAATGTTAACCTATTACTACCAGCAAGTAAAACAAATAGAAATAGTATGGATTGAAACAACAAAACACTCAAATGTTGAATCTAAAAGCATACTTTTGTTTATATCAAAAGGGGTAGGGTTTTCCCCAGATTTAGACCCAATACATTATAATCTTGGAATGAAAATCTAGATTGGAGGAGGAAATCCCTCCCAATCTTTAAATGAAATGGATTACATAAATAAAAGACAAAACTAAACTAAACCTAGACTAAATCTTCATGTAGAATCCTCCATGGCTACTTCCCTTTTGCTCTCATGGCTCCCTCGTCTCCAACCTACAATTTTACAAAAGAAAATGAACCAAATGAGAAGAATAGAATGAAAAAAGGTTTTAATAGACTTTCATAAGGATTTTTAGGGCTATGTTGAGAACCCTAGGATCTAGTGGCTAAGATGGATTTAATCCAAGGGTGGAGAATTGACCCTACCTTTATTAAGAAAAATTTTATCTTAAATGTTTAATGTAAGATCCCAAGGGTATGTGTAGAGGGATGAGTGGGGCCATTTAATTTCCTAAGGGTGTGATGTCCCTTTTGAACCCTTAATTGTGTAAAATTTAATAAAGGACCCTTTTAGCTATTAAGGTAATGAATTTAATAAATTAGCATAAGGTTGACCTTGTTAGGATTGAACTTAATTGAAAAGAAGAAAATATGTATTTGAGTGAATTTAAAACCTTGATATTTTCCTATAGAACTATCGATTATTGTACCCTAGAGATAATGGTGTTAACATGTAACTCTCAACTCGACCTGATTCTTCAATTGCAAAACTGATCTAAGTAGTGTAAGAAAATTAATGAACCCTAAAGGTTAAGCACCCTTGTAACATCCTTGTATCGTGACTTTCTCCTTTAACCTAAACAAAAAAAAATTAGTCACATTTTCAGATTAGTTCCTAAAACATCATTTTTGTGGGCATTACACTTGGTATCAGAGCCATGGGTTCAAATCTTGGACCCTTGGGCACACCTAGAAAACATGAAACATGAACATTTAACGTAGCGCGAAGTTGATTCTTTTAAATCTAGAAAACCACAATGTCTGATAATTGTATAAAATAGAAAAATTAGAACACTGAAATAAGACAAAGAACAATGAACTAACTCTCACCTTGATCTGTGCAGGAGGTGCAGATTAGGCGAGGGGTATTTTCACATAGACCTAGATATACAACTGATAGAGCAGGTCATAACAACCATTCTACCTCATATTTTGCAGACGCTTCGGGATGTCAATGTCGCTATAAGCGAAGAGCCCTTAGGAGGATGATTTATTAGACATTGCATGGAGCTATCAATACAGGCTCAGGCATCCCCTCAAAATAGTGAGGATTATAGGGCAGAGAACTTCCATGTAAAGTCAGTTAGGGCAGAGTGACCACAGAGAGGACATGGGGACATGATCTCAGGTCATCGGGACAGGTCTCGAAGCCCTAGGCAGAGGGAGGTGCATGCAGAGAGACCTAGGGGTCGTTAGACATCAACAGCAAAAAATATCAAGGAGATCCTGAAGCTACGACCATCTCACTATTCGGGTGATACAGGTGGTTTTCAAGAAGAGGCGTGCTTGGTGAGGTTGAGCAGATACTTCAAGATCTGTCCTTGTACTAGCAACATGAAATCCTTTGTTGCAATCCATCTTCTGAGGGATGGAGTAGGAATCTGGTGGAGGACCAAGGAGTAGAAGCTCCACATTGATTCAGAGACAGTCACCTGGGAGCTATTGAAGGAGCATTTCTGGAGTAGGTATTTACCCAGGAGGTTTATACAGCAGTCGATAGACAAGTTTCATGACCTCTGTTAAGCATCAATGACTATAGTCAAGTATGAGAGTTGATTTCATGACCTACTCCAGTACGTCGACTATAAACAAGATGAGAAGGTATGGATTCACAGGTTTATCTAGGGCATGAACTTGGATTTGGGTGGCGTGGTGCACATTTAGTGCCCACAGACATTACCAGAGGTCTTGGGAAGGCCTATATTGTAGAGGAGACATAGGGGAAGACGTAGCAGTATAGAGACAGAGTTTGGATCCGTATCCAGTAGATGCAGGATGGTAGGTCAAAGGGGTTAGTTCCTCCTCCATGGGGTGGATAGAGTTTAGGATAGGATTCATTCAAATCACCATAGCAGAAGCAGTAGACCTGCCGACCTTACAGACCTCCTCAGAGATTTGATGCACAGAGAGGATGAACTATGGGGCCTCATCCTTGGGGTCCCAGCACGACACGGGGTGTGCCGAGAGCTCAGTCAATAGGAGCTTGTCAGCAGAGACCTTAACAGTCCATAATCAGATCATCAGGTTCCATAGCTCAGACATCTAGAGTATCGGTAGGAGCTGCATCCCACTGGAGAGGAATAGGAAGTTGTTAAGGTTGTGGTGTTGCTGTACATCATTGGAGATATTTCCCACATAACCCTAACAAGGGTAAGACACAGAGCTCAGAGCCTACTGTTGGTGATATAGCACGGAGTCATCAGATCTACGCAGTAGTCGAGAACCACCATGCTGAGCACCAGAGTACCGTGATTGAGATGACAGGTAGTATTGGTGGTATTTCTACCTCTATATTATTTTATTCTGGTTCTTCTGATTCATTTATTGCACCATCCTTATTAGAGTGTTGCAGGTGAGTAACCGTTAAGCAAGGTCATATTTGGGATGTTGAGATGGCTTCTAGAGCCAAGGTTTTTGTAGACTCCTTAGTTAAGGAGTGTGTATTGGGTTTGGGACCCTTCACCACTACCTCAGATCTTTGAATCCTTCCATTACGGTCTTATGGTGTCATTTTGGGCATGGACTGGTTGTCTGATCACAGAGCTAGAGTGGACTGTTACCATAAGACTATTGCTTGCATAGATGATCTTGGAGTTGAGTCACTGATATCAAGGGTTAAGAGACCCATTTCCATTCGCACCATCTCCGCTATGCAGCTTAAGCGATGTGCACAACAGGGTTTTCAGTTGTATGTTGTTACTGTTAGTGATAGATCAAAGGATGATTCTAGTGGACCATCCCTTGATGACCACCCCATTTTGAGAGAGTTCTCTGATGTGTTTCCAGGAGATCTTATGGGGTTACCTCCCCACGTGAGATAGATTTCCACATAGATCTGGTTCCGAGCGTAGAGCCTATCTCACGAGCACCTTATCAGATGACTACTCCCAAGCTGTGTGAGATTAAGTTACAGCTTGAGGGCCTTCCAGAGAAGGTCCTAATTCGTCCTAGTGTATCCCCTTGGGCTACATTGGTGATCTTCATGAAGAAGAAGGATGGATCTCTCTGGTTGTGTATTGATTATCGTCAGCTAGACAAAGTAAAGATCAAGAATCATTACCCCCTTCCATGTATTGATGATTTGTTTGATCATTTGAAGGGGGGTACATTTTTCTCCAAGATAGATCTTAATTCAGGGTACCACCAACTCTAGATTACGGAGGCAAATATTCATAAGACCACATTCCGTACGAGATATGGCCACTACGAGTTCACAGTGGTTCCTTTCGGTTTGACGAATGCCCCCGTAGTGTTTATGAGTGTGATGAATGGGGTATTCAGGACTTATCTTGATCACTTCATGCTCATCTACCTTGATGACATTCTGATTTACTCATGCACACCTTACTAACACGAGGAGCACCTTTGCCAGGTTCTTCAGTGTCTTTTTTAGCAGCACCTTTGCGGGAACTTGGATATGTGTGTGTTCTTTCAAATAGAGGTACATTTTTGAGCCACATCAATTTTGGGGAAGGTATCACAGTCAATCATTCCAAGATTTGAGCTAGCATGGATTGGCTAGCACCCACTAGTGTGACTGAGGTTCGTAGTTTCATGGATTTATTAGGATATTATAGGAGATTTGTTCAAGATATTACATGGTGTTTGGTTGAAGCGAGTTCCTAGAATGTCATTTTTGTGGGCATTACACTCTTCCCTGCACTGCCTTAGGGAGGGCCACAAGTCCCTTGTGGACTTGTGGACCAATGACAGCACAGGTGCAAATGTGATTTTTTTCCCGTGCGGTAAAAAATTTCCATAGTCTCCCCGTGGCATGCCAACCCACCCTTTCAGAAAATTTTCACCCCTAGCCCAACAAGCTTTCTCTTTGGGGAAAATTTTCACTCCAAGGCCCGTGGCCCATAACTTGAGAATTATGAGGAGTTTGTTAGGAAATAAGTGATAAAATATGCGGAATAATCCCTTACAGAATCGCAACAGTAGAAACTAATATGCAAAAAATATTATAGGTCTCAAATACAAGTGTAGAATAAATAACAAAACATAGGGAGACAAGATTTAATGTGGTTCACCCAATTTCGGCTACGTCCACCAAGAATCACTTGCTCAGATTTTATTACAAGCCTCCACTCTCTCAATATAATACCCAGATCCGTTTGGAGCTATGCTCAACAAACTCTACAGAATTCACACCTAAATTCAAAACACATCTATAATACATTTGCATGTCTGTCTATCATATGCATAAGACCATATATATAGACAATTGCTTAAGTAGTTTCATACAAAACCGTGGGTACGAAAACCATGGGCAAAAACCCATGGGTATCAAAACAATGGGCAAAAAACTAAAAAACCATGGGCCCAAAAAACAACCCATAACAATTACCCATTACCCATGGGTTAATAAACCACCCATGAAAATTTTCTTTAGGGGCTTCGCCCCCGAATCCCCTCTGACCCGCTCACCGGTGAGCGGGACCGCCGTAAAAATACCCGAGTGTAACACATAGAAGGTGTACCACACTCTAACATAAAAAAAGGCTCCAAAAATATAATAGAGTTAGGAGGACTTATTTATATCAATGGAAATTTGAGGAAATTTCGTATCCAATGGAATGATTACGGAAAATTTTGAATGCGTTAAGTATGAGAAAAATCAAGTTGAAACTTTAAGCTTGTTAGAGAATGGGTATGATGAGGAATTTCCCTCTTAACCTAATGGAATCTTTAACCGAGTTCTGAGAGTGGGTAAGTAAGAATTTATTCTGATGATTTTAAATATGTATTCTTTCCCCACTATAATTAAACCTTTCTCTTGTCTTAGATCTTGTGGAATTAAATACCTTGAGTATTTAATTGTTTTGCTCAATTAACCCTTAACTTTTAATCAGGGAATATTTAGCTAAAATTTCAATGTAATCAGTGATTAAATTAATCCCTAAGAAGTTTTGAGCTAGGTGTGGACTTATTACACTTGTTGCTTTATAATGTGGAATTAGTAATTACTATAATGGGAAAAGTTATCAGTTGAATTTAATTGTCCTTGAGACTTTGGTCATTAACACTTTTAAAAATAAAATTATTCCATAATTTTCTGACTAAACCTAGGTTGTTCATGGGTATCAAGTGGGTTGTTTTAGTGGGCGTTACAGGTTTCCATTCTTTGCCAATAGTGAACATTAATATCTAAATTAGATATACAAATATTAAACTAGTTGATCCATACCCCCAAGTGTAGCATAAAGATTTACAAAGAATAAACTAGTGGTTTTTCCTATACATATTTCATACAAGCATTCAATCTAGTTGATCCATACCCCCAAGTGTAGCACACATTTATACAGGTCATTTCAAATCCTCTACATGCTCCCACCTCATGGAAATTTTATAGAATATTATTATAACATAGAATAAAAGACAACAAACTATATAGAAAATAAACTCAAAGCAACATAGTTGTGTGCTTGTTCTATTGACTTCTTCATACTGGCTTTGTTGCCTTGCATTTCCTGCATCAATTACATTGCATTCACAGACCTATCATATATAGATGGATTCAAATCTAAAAATAAATCATCCCAACTATAAACTGATTTATATCTCAAATGAGTAAATTTCGAAAGTGTAACCATTATTTGTAAGTTGAATGGAGGAACTTGTATGAACGATTTATTGTTAATAACCTTGCAAATGTTAATAAAACATATTTTACATCACTCTACAAAACAACTATCTAGCTCCCACAATGGAGAAGTCAAGGTTTGAATGTGTTTCATGGTGATGTGCAATGTCACATCAACCTTAACAACATCTTCATATGATCATTTTATCATTTAACACTATGCGTATCAAAACCCACTAGGCCATTTCGCAACATGGAACAACTACCAAAATTTAGAAATTTTGATTTAGTTTTGGCTTGTGGTTTAGGGGTCTGTGTTTAGAAAAATATATCTACCACTAAATACCTCTAGAGTGTCACCATGAAAAATTTAGAAAACCTATAGTTTCGACAAAACTACTTTAGAAACTAGTTTTATAAGTAGCTTTTCTAAGGCAACTTGTCATTCCACATCAAAAACTAAGGTGTGCGAATTCCATAGAAAGATTTTTCCAATTGAAAATTTTCCTATCTTGCACTTTGTAATGTTGCACAAAAATATGTACATAGTTATATTTACTTATAAGAAATTAATATTAATCCATCCCAAGGATTTTATACGAAAAATGGTATTTGTATCAACCAAGATTCATCCTACAATGATTCTTTGTTTACTCCCACTTACACCTACTTCGGAAGATGTCTATGTTATAAACTAAGTTCCTCTAGATTAAGGATCCTGTAAGAGGGTTACTTTGACTGAGAAGGGACTAAAGGATATAAATCCAATTTTTTTGTTCTCTCAACAATTACCATTTACAATATATTTATCCATTAGTGGTAGAGATATAATACTTATTCCTCCATAGGATTTTGGGGGGAACACCTTTTTCATACCATAAAGTTATATTATATCATGTCCCTTTTTCCTCAACCTTACGAACGTTTCTTGAATTTATTTTAAGAATAATTTAATCTCACATGGAAGTTAAAATAGTGATCGAAGATACATTAGGAGATTCTGAAGATAGATCTTAAACAGATAGATAATTTCATATTATGAGAGAATAATTCATTTCCGACATACCAAATTCTAAATAAACCTATAAAAAATTCATTAAGTTTTTTACACCAAAATATTTTAATTCAAGCATCATAGAGATTATCTTGCATATATGCTCTTTAGTAAAAATGATTAACCTCTTGTTTCTCCATTAAAAAAATGATAACAATTGAGTAGAAATGCACTTGTTAATCAACTACCTCATGTTTGGTTGGAAACCCATTTTTTTGTATTTATGTAAGGAAGGTTGAAGATAATATATCATATTCCTTAACTATATTGATATTAACTTATGAATCCATATTTAGAAGATTTATGAATGGAATGAGTTTCCTTCATGGTTGTGATAATACTCTCCAGGATTTGTCTTCCCACAAGAAAGGCTCCTTGCTAAGAGGAGATGGTATGAAAGAGGAGGGGTTTATGTTTTGTTTATAGTTATAGCCCATGCTATTTTTATGGGAAAAAATAGGGACATGAAAATGTGTCAATTAATCCCATGTTGGTCCAACACATTTTTTATATTTGATAGTTGCAAAAAAGTAGAAAGATAAGTGTTTTTGTAACAAAATTATTGACAATATATTTATATTCATCAATTGGGCCACTAAAAATCCAAGCCTTTACCCACAAGTTGGTTGTTACAAAAGTATTTTGGTTCTTATAAAGATAAAATTTGGCTTGCAACTGACATTGAGGAGTCGAACAAAGATATTATTTTTATCTAGAGAAAAAAACATATACATTTAATATGTGTTTATATGAGTATACATTGAATAAAGTTTTATGTTCAACTAGTAACATGCATGACAATAGATGCCTATAATTTTTCTATATCTTACAAGATTTTCATAACATTCATTCTTGAAGTTGAAATTTTTCATATTATCATAAAAGTTTTTTTTTTTTTGTTTTTATGAAAATCAAATGAAAAAATTAATTTTTAAATAAATAAATAAATTATATATATGCATAAATGGCATTTACACACATTGCAATCAACATATTTCATTATTATAGTGCAAGAAGGTTGCATTACTAAAACAAGTCTCCAGATTAACAAAGTAAAAGAGATGGAATAATAGTGTAAGAGTGGAGTTCTGTGAGTTCAACTCAGGTTTCAAATATCAACTAGTGGTCGCTCCAAGAGGACAAAGGTTACGCCGATGTGGATTTGTTTGGGAGTTTTCTTCTGGTGTAGGTTGTGTTTCTTAAATGGGTCTGGTTGTAGATAGAGTCAATAAGACTAGGGGAAACCCTATTAGACAATTAGTAGGGGAATCATAAGACTTGGTGTTTCACATTTAAAGCCTTAAACTCCCCTAGGAGAATCTGCTTATTTTCTAGCAATAGAGCAAGTGATGAGTTATCGTTTTGGAAATGATTCTATCTACAACTATCTTAATGACTCAATATTACTAATTGACATGATTTAAATAGGATCGGTTCTCTAACAATATTGATAGTTCCATAGATATAGATCTATCCATCCAACCTGCAACTTGTCTTCCTTTGGTGAAGCTCCCTTTACCCTAAAATCTGTAAAGTTGCGTGGAGGAATACACTTATTTGTGAGAATAGAGACAAGCAAGCGACAAATTGTTGCTTTGGAAATGACTAAGAATAAGGGCACATATATGCATTTCAAATCCTAAGTCATAACTCCAAATACACCAAATGATTCATAACCTGTATAGATGCCCTTATTCTTGGTCATCTCCAAAGCAACAATTCGTAACATGTTTTGCTTTGTTGTTGCAAATAAGCATATTCCCGACTACCAAATTAGGATTCAAAACTCATATATATGCAATTATTTTTCCATTTCTAAAGCAACAGTTAGTTACCTACTTTGCATTGTTCTTACAAATAAGCATATTCCCATGGGGCACTATAATGGTTTTAGAGTATGGTGAGCTTCACCAATGGAAGATAAGATGCAAGTACAAGGCCTTGGAGATTCATAAATACGAGTTTCGCATCTTGAGAAGTACACCAAGTCTTAGAAGTCCCTTACTATGGTATACAAGGATTTATTCTATCATTCTTAAATAGAGAAGTCAGGTATGACACATGTGACAAACACACTATTGAACTTCATTGGACATGGATGGTGATGTTGGCTAGAAGCAGTATTTAAATAGGATCAATGGGGATCTTAAAAGTGGGAACAAATAAATAAGAGGGGAATAATGTAAGAAATAGTAGGCATAATGAAATTAAATATGGGGGCAAACACGGGGCACTACGAGGAAGATAAAGGAGGAACAACTCAATAAGAATTCTCAAGCCGGCACACCCAACCCCGAATTTGGGAGATAAATGCACCAACATGATTTTGACAAAATAAAATGTTAGTAAAGAACTTACGAGGTGTATATGAAAGAAACATACCAATTCAATTAAACAAATCCAAATATCATGTCAGATTTGTGCTCTAGAAATTTATTCTGATTTAGAAAAATGGTAGAAGAAAATCTCAAAAATGCCAAAAAAGATTGTTGAAATTGATACTGGCAAATATAACCCAACTAATTTACCCTTTTGACTATTTTGGTCGGTAAATGCTCGCAAGTCATTAAGCCTCTTTGAAATCTCAGCAACATTGTGTTTCCTTGATACTTTCTTTTGCACTTGGTTCTGTGATGTGGATTCTAACTCCAGCTAAAGCTCTTTAATCTAAAAACTAAAATTGAGACCTTTAAATCTACCACATTTTCTGTGTTTTCAACTATGTACAAATTTATAACAAAAATCATAAACAATTATAAAACTTTAATCGTTTGAATAATTTGTGGTATTCAATTAGAAATAGTAGCAATACTATACCCCTGTTGAACGTATCCTACATGACAAATTCAAGAATAGTGGCTATGATTTCCTCACTCTTTTAATGAGATACATAGGTTCCATAACTCCACAAAATTTTTCACCTATTGTTACAAACTTTTCTTGCTCTGGCATATTATATCAAAACATCCAAATGAAATTTGGTCAAAATAGGATGCCCACTAAATTTTGTTTTTTCCATTTGAATTAGTTTTCATTAATATTAAGTAATTGTTAGAACAAAAGCACATTTTGATTTCTAAAATGTACATTAACAAGCCCTTCACAACATCTATTAGTCACTTTATATATTGTTTGTTGTGAATTAAATGTAAGAACATATCAAGAATTCATTGTCAATGCAATGTATTATAAACTTCCTGACACAGTTTTAAAACTCCAAATCAAGGATTTGTTCCCAAGAAAACCAATGCTTTATTTCTACCAAAGAAGCAGACAACACAATTAAACAAATTTCAAACAATGAACCAGGCAGCTATATAAGTAAGCTATGTTTCTTCTTATTAAGATTCTACATATTTGTAGATTAAAAAAATTACAGAGATGTTAATATATGCAATCAGGTGGAAATGCAAAGAACTTCAGTGGGTAATGTACATATTTCAGCACTCGGTTCTAGGATTTACCAGATAAACCAATGTAAATGACAGGTGTGCTAAATTTTCATTGGAAACTCTAAGAAGTTCAAAGGGAATAATAGCTTGGAATTTGTTTAATTCAGGTCCTTCTGGTGGAGAATACCAATGGGAAATGAGTAGCAGAAGTGATATTTAGAGAGGGAAGAGTAACTATAGTTGATTTCCCTTGTTCCTTGTGGTCAAAATAGTACCTACAATGGCATAGTAGCAAAAAACAACGGTTTTGGAGGGAATTTTTATAAAAAAAAAATTTAATGTAATATTTAAAAAAACCAAAGTTCTAGGTTTTAGATATGGTCACAAAAACAACTGCAAGTACTTATATGCCAGTTTTTTGGGGTCCTTACCATACAATGTGGCATGGACACGTACATACACACATTCGTACATACTATATTTATATCAAAATTTTGTGCCAAATTAGGAGACAAAGATATTTTAAAACATAACTTTAGACAAGGATGCTTATGATCATGCTCTCCTAGTTCCATCCCCATTTTAATCTGAGGTGCAAATCACCTCTAAAATTGTTAATGAAATTTCTCATGAAATTTAATGTCTTTGAAATGATTGATGTGGTGCTCATGAACACTTGGACAATTTACAAACCAGTTTTCTCAACATGAAGAGGAATTCTTCAAGTAGCTTTATTGGTCTCTAGGCACATTTTAAACAATAATATCCTCTGTTTAATTTTGAAAGCTACTACTTGACATATTTAGGTTTTCAAATAAAAATAATTGGCTGAAAATTTATGGCTTGGGACATGTTTGGATTTCTTTAACTTCAAACATAGAAGAACTATGGGAGTTATTGAATTTTCATGCCACTCCCTGCAGTCCATTGTGAATGACTGCAGAAAGTACCCAACCCAAAATAGAAATTCTTGGCATATAATTGTAGTTTATTGGAATTGATATTTCTTGACCATTTTTTTGCATTGAGTAGATGAAGGTATATCCAAACCTTTATAGATGCGACCTAGATAAAGTCTGACAAGTTCTGTCTTGTCTGGATGCAGACTGCACTGTCATATCCAAGATATGTTTGCACATTTCCTACAAATAGTGGCATATTGGATAGTTGTTGTTGTCACATATGTACATGGATCTCTATTGGATATGGGATAACATATAGGACTACTACACCTCAAAGTATCTGGTCAAAGAAATGAATGTTTTTCTCCTGATAAGGTCAATGATGAACTTTGAAAAAACACTTTACTTAGATTGATAATTTAATAAATGCAGCCGAAAAAATGCCCAGTAAAAATACACAATGGAAATCTAGACGGTGCTTTTCCAGTCCATTGCTCTTTTGATGATTCAATATTAATAGATCATTATGAAAATGAAACATAAGAAATTATCTTCTCAATAATTGTTCTCAATTCAATTAGTAAAATTAGAAGGAGACTATTAGTCTTATTAAAGTCCACTTCTACCCCATACTACGAGTGAAACAACATCATCATGCCACCCATTGCATGATGTTCCACCCGGTCTTCCTATAATCATGTATAGAGATATTAACACAAAATGAATAACCCATTACCCTCCGTTTGCATCCAAAGAAGGAAAAAAACAATACATAAAATAATTATATCCTACAATAGCATAAATCAATAATATAATTAGCCTCAGCTCAAAAGTGATAGTATCATCAGTTTAATATCAAAAGAAATAAAATCATGGGATTTATCTCTAAATGAATAACATCATTAGCTCCATCCCAAAATATATAACATCATCATGTTGTACCTTGAAAAAGTCCACCAAGACAAAATATCTTGAACTAAGAAAAAGAGGCAAATCTGCAATTTCCAGAAAATATAGCAACAATTTAGCCCATTGGATTGATAATTCATCCCTAAACAACCTAGATTTTCACAAACATATAAGCATTAAAAGGAAATCCTTGCAATCAATTAGAATAGAAGATCATAAAAACACACCCGAATAAGTGAATTCACCACCGCCGCCCCACCACTTGACGGGAGGAACCCCTCCCGGCGCTCCATCTAAAGAAACCATGCTATTGCAATTTGATTGCATAAGGTAAGTGGTGGGGGAAAAGTTGCAAGTGTTAGATATAATTTTTTTAATGTACAAGTTTCATGTAGAGGAACTAAAGAGTACAAATTTTAGTATTAAATGGTTGTTTTTCTACAATTAATAGTGAAAAGTAAAGCTTCAAACATAATCATCAAAGAAGGCATGGGATAAATTTACTGAAGGAGTAGTTCAACTTCAATCAGACAAATGAAGTTTGGGTGGTTCAAAAGGATAAGCTCTCTCAACTCAATATAATATTGAATTCATGGGATGAATACTATTTAAGTCTATCTCATCCCTTCCAATTGGTTCAAGAAACTACATATACAATGTAGTTCAGATAAGATTGAAGGCATGTGGTGAATGTACGTAAGTCATCCTACATTGTATAGGGGTTGGCTTAACATAATTCAATCTTCAGCTTAAACTGGATAATACAGTTCTAATGTTTGCAAAAAATCCTATCTTGATTGTCCTAGTCTTTCCGCAGACTAAATTCCATAAACCAAAGTCATGTCTCTGTACAGTTGTAAGCATTAGAAATTGATTTAGAAGGAGAATACATGGCTTAACTCTATGACAAGGAATAATTTGTTTCATGCACAATTTGGTCCCATGAGAAACAATCAATGGATTTTCCTAAAGCATAAACAATCAGAAAGTAGGGAAACAAGGGACTAAAGCTTGAGCTTTGCCTAGAAGAGCATTTGTGTTGCTATTATAATTGCTATTGGAACATGATAAGGGACAAGAAGGATAACAAGGACGAAGGCACAAAGTACAATATACTGAGGTGCAGAGCATATTCTTGTTGTATAAAGGTTGTGGTTGTGCAAACTAAAAAATCCCGCTCTGATAAGAGTAAAATTTTCAAAATTTTGAGTTGAAGGGTTTTTCTCTGAAATGCCTAAGTCGTGAAGTTGAAAGAATCTGTGTTTTGGGTCTTTTTGTGTGATTTTCGGGTCTGTCGGAACTTTTTGTCCCACCTGTCCCAAGTACGAAAGTGCACCCTGTTCCCCGATCGGCCGAAATCCCCGAAACTGTCCCATTCTCGGGCCCGTCGGAAAATTTTGTCCCAAGTGTCCCAAAACTTTTGTGCGAGTTGTTCGGCCGAATCATCCTTCCCGCGTACTTCGTCTTTCCTGTCCTAAATGACCTTTAAAAGTGCGAGCTTTCCCATTTTCGAAACTCCCGAGTCGCGTACTTCAGAGCTCTTTGTCCCAAATCAAAAAATGCAAAATGATCCAATTTCGGCCGATTTGCCCGAACCGCGTCCTTCGCGTGTTTTCGCCCCAAACATCCCATTCTCAAAAATGCGCCCTGCTTCATTTTCGGCCGAACCGGTCAAGCCGCGTACTTCGGAATTTTTTGTCCCATCTGTCCCAAGTCCAAATGGGCCCTTTGTTCCAATTTCGGCCGAAACACCCGAATCGCGTACTTCGCACATTTTCGTCCCATTTGTTCCAAATGCATTTGTGCGTCTTCTCCCTGTTTCGCCCGAACCGGCCGAGCCGCGTGTTTCGCGCATTCGCGTCTCACCTGTCCCAAGCGTACCAAGTGTCATTCACACTTAGCTTTTCCCGCTCATTCCGAATATGACGCTCTTTCAAATTGGTGGTGGTGTATTCAATGCGCATTAAATTCATTCCGCTCCTCGAACGGCTATATAACCAAGCATACCACCTTCGCATTTTTCACATTGCTTCCTTGCTATCGTTTGCTCAAACCCTTGCAATCTAGTTCCCTTTGCAAATTCCTTCCAGAGTCTGGGTCGCAGCTCCGAATCTATCAATATGAAGATCAAGTTTCAGGGACAGGAGCAAATTTCTCCACTTGAGTCTGCCGTTAGCAATATCGGAGACAGTGAAGCTCGTCATCTCGACTTCGGTGATTTTTGGTCAAGAATGACAGATGCAAACCCTACGCCGATGGCACAGATGATTAATGATAGCGGTTTAGCTTTCGCCGGAGGTTTCCCTATCTCAGTGCAGTGTGCTGATACGGTACTTTCATGCGGAGCTCACTTCGACCCCGATTCGAGCGAATTGACAAATGTACACGGGGAGCTCATTGCCAAGCTGGACGCTGCCGCCATTGGAGCTGCTCTGAGGATTCCGGAGATGGACAATGCTATAGTCGTCTCTCGGGATCAAGCACAGGCCATGTTCGACCAAGACAGTGATAAATATAAAGCTCGAGTGGCGAGGTCTTGGTTGAAGAACCCTAGGAAAGGAGCTTCTCGTCTGACCAAAACCCTCTTCCGGGCGGATTTCAATGAAGAATTGTCAGATTTTATAATCCTGCTGGCTCGGGTTATGGGTTTGCCCTCAACCAATGAGTTTCATTTCTGGATGTGCCCGCTCATCAGCATGGTGTGCGAGGGAACGCAAAACATCAATTGGGCAGAAATCATAAGCATGAATTTGGCCGAGCAACTATCCAATGTGCAGCAAACAAAGAAGTTCTTCATGACTTCGTATCTGATGTATACCCTAGCAGCGTCACGGCAATGGTTTGGCTTTTCCTACATTGATGCGCACAAAGACGATCCAGTGTACGCCTATTGCCCGCAGTTCACCCTAGAGACCAGCAATCGGAATTTCAGAAGGGTCAATGATGCCTTCACCATGTACGTGGTCAGATTGCTCGAAGGTGACACTGCCAGAAGGTTTTCAGACGAAGCTATGAACCTGATATCACAATATGGAGCCTATTTCATTCAGTTCAGGAAATTCTCTTATATCAGGCTTGCTGGCTATGAGAACACCCCTCTGCGGCTTCCCATGTTCTGCAACGACAAAATGGCCTTGATTGAGATATGCAGGCAACTGGACAAGTTGCACAGAACTTGCAGAGACAAGAAGATTTCTGGCTTGCACTTTCCCATCTCTCTGGGAAACTACACATGCAAAACGGCCCTGGATGCTCAGAACGTAGAAAGAGCCCTGGTCCCTATCACTGTTCATTTCTTCAAGCCAAGAACCTGTTTTGACTTGAAGAAGTTCATTGAAAGGAACATCAAGATAGTCTATCATCATAGGGCAGATACAGAAGACTACTGGGCCGACTGTGCAGATGATTTTGAAGCCAGAAGAAGGCATTGTGGCAGGTTCTCCCTGCAATTGATCCAAGAACTCAGTCTGTACCAAGTTCCTGAAGGTCTCCAAGATGACAATTCTGAGCTATATTCGTATGAGTACGAAAATGTGATTAAGCACACCCCTCTGGAGGACCTGGATTGGAACAGGAAAGAAAGAGATGATCTGGCTGAGATTATTGCCCCAGTCTTGATCAGAACTAGGGTCTGGTTCAGTAAGAAGATCCGAGAATTCAAGAGGCACTCAGGAGAATCCAGCTCCAAAGATGATTCGACACCCATAAGGGAAGCATCAGTTCCAGAGTCTGGGACACCAGTGAAAACCCCTCCTGCCTCAACAGCTCAGGGACCTGTAGGATCTACTCCTTCTCCATCTACCCAGGTATACAAGAAGAAACTCAAAGAGGTAAAGAAGGAGCCTGCAGAGAATGACCCTCCAAGAAAACAGGCAGAGTTGCCTATAGGGCCAGAGAACATCATCGTTCTCAGTGAAAGTGAAGACAGTGAGATGCCAACTCCTGCAAGTGTTCCTGAAAATCCAGCAGATAAAGATAAAGAAGTCCAGAGCACTGAACTTCCAGGTACTACTGATTCTTCTGCCGCCATTACCTCCAGTGTTCTGCCTACATCTCAGCTTGAGTCAACAGCTGCACAGACCTTGAGTGTCATGAGCTCCCTGTCTCTTGGTCCCCTTGCCTCTCCTGCAGATTCTTCTTCCTCTTTTGCTTGGGTGCAACCTCTGGTTGATAAAAGGAAGAGAAAATCCTCCTCTCAAAGCTTGGGACCAAATTTTGATGCTGTAGCAGCCTTGTTGGGCACCACTCCTTCTCGTGCCAAGAAAGCCAGAACTACTTCCAGGATTGTGTCGGATGCTCGAGGTCAGCAATTCCTGGAGATTGCTAAGCCCACAGTAGACAAATCGGAATCAGAGTTGCTGACATCCGACTTGGAGCTTTCAAGGATCCCTATGGGAGAGTCTACTCCTGAAGGTGAGATTCATAACCTCCAGGAAACAGTCACCAGAGTCATTGGAAGGGTAGAGAAAGGGCAGCAGACGATTGAACAGCTGGAAGAACAAGCCCAAGTTCTCACGAGTTTTATCAAGTCACTTTTGTCTAAGGACAAAGTTTTGGACCCTACTCCCTTGACTGCTCTACCCCCTCCTGTAATTCTAAGCCAAGATGAAGTGCAAGAAATTAAAGATATGCACAAGTATTCTGTCTATGGTAGAGCTATCGAAGCCATGGTGGATGACATGCTTGTTGCCGGGCTAAACTTCATCGACGAAGCTTTTAAGCTACATGGAAAGGTAGACAATTTGCAACATAAGCTATCCTCTACCATTGAGGTTATGGATAAGGAGCTTAAACTCTGGGGCAGTTGCATTGTAGACCTTCGCCTCATGGGACAGACAGATGAGAACATCTTACTGGCAAATAAGATTTTCGATGATGCCAAAGATAATCTATCAAAATCCTGGGTCTACAGCGTAGAGTGGAAAATCAGAGTCCTGGAAGAAGCTGTAGGAGAAATGAAGAATAGCTGGCAAAAGGGAGAAGCTTTCAAGACGCTAGCAGCTGCTGCTTTCAAAGATATGCATTGTCATCTTCAGGATGAAAACTCTGGCGTTCCCTTGTCCTTGCAAGAAATCAAAGCTCAGTTCAGAGCTTTTGTCAAAGATAATCTTTTCAAGGAAGACTCCATCTCTAAGGACAAGATAAAGGAAATTTGTTCTCTTCAGTCTGCCATTGAAGAAGCAAACAAAGACTATCATACTCACGTCGAGTTTGATAAAGAGATGGAGAAATGCCTGGGATTTTGGACTCAGTCTGCAACTAACACATCAGTCCCTCGTGGCAGAGATATAGCTGAGTCATTGAAGAAGTTCAGGCAGCGGATTCTGAAGACAGTGGGTCCCTCCCAGTAGCCGGCCACCTGTCTCCTTCTCCTTCCTTTCCTCTTCTTTCCTTTCTTTTCGTATTCTTTGTAATTAGTTAAGGTATTGCAATTGGCGGTACTTAACTATTCTTAGTTAAAAGAAACGGTTACGAAGAGTAACCGACTTGTAAGCTATATAATGGCCTTTCCACGCCATTTTGAAGGGAGGAAGAACTTGGATATTTGCTGAAAGTGTAAATAGATCTTAAAAGAAAT
Source organism: Taxus chinensis (assembly GCA_019776745.2). Taxonomy (NCBI): domain Eukaryota; kingdom Viridiplantae; phylum Streptophyta; class Pinopsida; order Cupressales; family Taxaceae; genus Taxus; species Taxus chinensis. Next base: position 194,695,518 of record CM034155.1, on the reverse strand, counting down.
CAATACAAAAAGGGCTTTCCGTTCTTTGTCTATCTGATTCTTGTTGTCTCTGTGTTTTCCTTTAATATTGTGAAGATCATTTTGTTCTTAACTCGTTTGGTCTCTCTGATTGCATACTGTCCAGTTTTGCAAATACAGTGATCTTGTACAACCAAGAAGGAACTTTGTGTCCTTGACTAATAAATCTGAAGAAGGTTATTTATGGAACTTTGTGTCTTTAAATTTAATCTCATTCAAATGATCTTGTCTTAAATCCTTTGAAGCTTCGCATACACGAAGAATTATTCTGCTATCTATAATTCTGAATGTTGCTGTTCTGCTCATCTTCTTATTCTTTTTCCTCAGTCCTTACATAACTGATGATCCTTGTGGAAAGCACTTTCGTAATATCCAAGTTTAACCATAAAATAATGTTCTGTATATTTGTAAATAAGTTCGTTTCAGAATAAGGGAACCTCTCCCATTAAAGAGGAGGGACTTTTCGTCTCCTGTCTGTTGCTCTCTAAAAAGTCCTATTTGACGACCAACAGTTTTTGGCGACTCCGCTGGGGAAAATCGCATTCCAGTACTATAATTTTTCGATCATCCTTTGATCTGGCGACTCCGCGTTTCACTCGAGGGAGAAGGGCCCTTGGTATCGAAGATTCTCAGTTTCAGCTTTTGGAGCAACAGGGTTTTCCTTTCCCTTCAAATAGAAGAACTCGTTCAACGAGCACTCCACCTGTTCGAGAAAGAAGTCCTACGTGTGGCGTTCCTTCAGAACCTGCTAGTCCTAATCTGCGAGCTCTGATCCTTGCTGGTGTTACAGTTCCCCTCCGAACCGTATTTCCAAGAAGAATGGCACAATTACCATGGGGTCAGCGTGTCGGGCCCCTGGCCCTTACTCAACCTTTGCATGAGTTACCTAGAGGTAACCGAAAGAACTTCCCCAAAGTTAAAGGCGACGGCAAAGTGCACCCTGATGAACATATTGCAGCCTTCATAGTTGCATGTGGAGTCTTGGGAGTTGAACATGAAGACGTCTCAGTAAGACTGTTTGTCGAGACGTTACAGGACAATGCTGCTGACTGGTTCTATCACCTTCCGGCTGGTGCCATCATCGACTGGAATACCATGAGAACTCAGTTCGAAAGCCGTTTCAAGCCGGCAGAAGATGTGCATGCACTGCTTGCCCAGATTTCTCAAATAAAGAAAGATCCATCGGAACCCATGAGAGAATTTGTGGCACGATTCAACAGACTGATCAACAAAATTCCTGTGAATACTCGACCGGTTGATCAAATCCAAAAATGTTTCTTTTTGAATGCCCAAACGCCTAAAGTCAGTTATGCTCTAAGAAGGGCTAATCTTGGAACGTTAATTCTGGATCAAGAACTGGCTGTTAGTGTCGAGGATGACCTAATCATGTCAGGGAAGTTGAAGAGAGATCCTCCCAAATCTAAATCTGCTGCTTCTTCCTCTTCCACCTCTGGACCCAATACTGATCCATTAGTCCAGAAACTTGCAAATGATCTAGTAGCTATAAAGAAACAACTAGCTCAGCATGCCCCGTATGCCGATGTTCCAAGAAGAAATTTTCAGCCTAGAAATCGGTTGCCTGCTCCTCACACAAGACTAGCACTTGAAGGACCTCCCGTCAAAGTTCCTGTGAATGCAACTTGCGAGGTTGAAGAGCCAGAAGATGATAACGAAGCTTGTGAGGAGTTCCTGGAGGAATTCGATGATGAGGCAGAAGAACCCGAGGGATCTCGAGTCAATTTCTTTACCACTGAAGGCATTGATGATGCAGATGACTATGATGAAGTGGTAGCAGATATGAACAGCGAATCCTTCGCTGTCATGACTCGGGAACAGACACATCAGAGGGAAAAGGTGACGCAACCCCTGAAGAAGTCCAAAGAGCAACCTGCAACTATTCCTGTAATTGCCAGAAGAGGATCTCCTATTCCTACCTCATCTGCACCAAAGGTAAGTACTGCCAATCCTGCCCCCAAAGTTGCTTCTTCTTCTTTTTCTCCTAGGGTTGATAAGCCTAAGATTCCAAATGATGATGGACCATCCACCTCTGGATCCTTTGACATTGTAGATCATCTAAAAAGGACCAAAGTTCAAATTTCAGAGGCTGAATATTACCAAACCCATCCAAAAGCTTTTGCCAAGATGATCCAATTTGTGAATTCCCATTCCAAGACCACCTCCAAAGGCCTTTTGCCCACGCCTCCTTCTGCACCACAGCCTAGTCTAGTAGCTGCTGTCACCTCGCCTGGTGACAAAATCAAGCCTTTCTATGTAACACTCCTTATAGCTGGCCACAGGCTCAGTAACTGTGTCATAGATTCCGGAGCCTCAGATAATGTGATGCCCGCTAAAGTAGCTCATGCTTTAGGCTTGACCCTTACTCGTACTTATGGATCTTGCTACTCCATGGAAAGTAAGGAAGTACCTTTGGTGGGAAGGATTAAAGATGCACAAGTGGCTTTTGCTGCTTTACCTGAAAAGAAAGTCTTGGCTACCATACTAGTAGCCGACATTCCTCCTTCCTATGGAATGTTGCTAAGCAGAAACTTCTGTAAAGATGTGGGTGGAGAGATTCAAATGGATTGGTCACACGCTCTCATACCTGTCAATGGACAAATGAAGAAGCTACTACCTGAGAAGCAGTCCGAGTACATTGTGCAGAAGACAGATGATCCCAAGGCACAAATACTCTATGAGGACAGGGGCCATGGTAATTACATGATTTTGTCCCCTGATGAAATCCGACCCTGCAAAATATCACCTAAAGATCCCAATGGTGTCTGGATTTTAGAATTCGATGGCAGTTGTTCCTCGGCTGGCTCTGGAGCTGGTGTTCTGCTAATATCACCTGAAGGCTGCTTGCACCCCTTTTCATTTAAATTGCAGTTCGAGAACACTAACAACATAGCAGAATATGAAGCTCTCATCCTTGGACTGCAAGTGGCCAAAGAACGAGGTGTTAAAAATCTTTTAGCTCGTGGTGATGCAGAGCTGATTGTGAAGCAAGTCAGAAGCCTGTTTCAGGTAAAGAACGGGAGGCTGAAGCATTATCGGAATCAGGTTTGGGATTCAATTGAATTCCTTGATGCCTTCTCCATTGAAGCAATTCCCAGAGAAAAGAACAGCAGAGCTGATTCACTGGCTGTCTCAGGGTCACTGTTGATTCCTCATCCTGAATTCTCTCAGGATAAGTTCACTATTGAGATGGTCCACCGACCTAGTGTCCCTGACAATACTAATAACTGGCAAGTCTTCAACGACGACCAGCATTTGCTTTCCTTCCTGGAGCTCAAGGGCAATTTTGAACAACTGTATTTCGAAGGAAGTGACAACCTGCCTCGTGAGAGCGTGTCTTCTGACCAAGCCGTCACCCAAGGAGAAGAAACTGATCAGGAAGGGTGCATTAAGCTCAAAGGAAATAAGATTCCCAAAGGTTTGGTGAGTTTGGAGGAGTTGTTTGATAAACATGACAGATACGTGAGATCTAAAGCTTCCACTGGACCTCAGCAATCAGCTGAGTATGATAAGATTGATATTGGGAGTTCTGATGGCCCGAAGCTGGTAAATATCGGGAAGTGTTGCACATCAGATGAAAGGAGAAGAGCAATTGACCTTCTAAGGAAATATAAGGATGTGCTTGCTTATTCTTATGAAGATCTAAAAGCCTTCAAGCCAAAAGAAATGCAGCACTCTATCCCTCTCAAGCCAGGAATCAAGCCTTTCAAGCAGAAGCAGAGGCAGTACAACCCAAAGATAGCTGACACCATATTTCAGGAGATTCAGAAACTGCTGAAGGCTAAAATCATCTTTCCCATTCACCATTCGACTTGGATTGCAAACATTGTACCTGTTAGGAAGAAGAATGGTGAGATCCGCATCTGTGTTGATTTCAGGAACCTGAATCAGGCCTCTCTGAAAGATAACTACCCTCTGCCTATGATGGATCAGATTTTGCAAGCGGTAACAGGCTCTGAGATGTTATCTATGCTTGATGGTTTTTCTGGATACAATCAGGTAGAGGTTGATACTGCTGATCAACATAAGACAGCCTTCACAACTCCTTGGGGTACCTTCGCCTACAAGAGAATGCCTTTTGGGCTGATTAATGCCGGTGCCACTTTCCAGAGAGCTATGGATCTGGCTTTTGGGAGCTTGAAAGGGAAATGTATTGTCATATACCTTGATGACCTGACAGTGTTTTCAAAGACAAGAGCAGATCATTTCGATCACCTGGAAACAGTTCTGCAGAGATGTAGAGAGCATGGAATCTCCCTGAATCCTAAAAAATCTGTCTTCTGTGTTACAGAGGGAAAGCTATTAGGACACATTGTCTCAAAGGATGGCATCAAGATTGATCCTGAACGAGTTCAAGCCATCCAACAGATTCCTCTCCCTACTAGTAAAAAGGGCGTGCATTCCTTTTTCGGTAAGATCAATTTTCTAAGAAGATTCATCCCTGATTTTGCTGAATTAACTTTGAATATTTCTCAGATGATGAAAGGAAAGCAAGCATTTGGTTGGTCTTCTGAAGGAAAGGAATCCTTTGAGGGTATCAAGAAAGCTATTGCTAAAACTCCAGTTTTGGCCTGCCCTGATTTCAGCAAGGATTTCATTATCTATTGCTACGCTACAGATAGTACTCTGGCTGCTGTCTTAACCCAGGAAGATTCTGATAAACATGAGCTACCAATTGCCTTCATGAGCTATATCCTGAAGAACCATGAGCTAAAGTACACCATGATGGAGAAGCATGCCTTTGCAGTAGTCAAAGCTGTCAAGCAGTTCCGTTTCTATATCCTCAACTCTCACTCTACGGTGCTGGTTCCAGATACTACTGTAAAGTCAATTCTCACGCAACAAGAATTTGGATCCAAGAGGGGAAACTGGGTGGCTAAGGTCCAGGAGTATGACCTTGATATCAAGCCAACCAAGCTGGTTCGGGGAAAAGGTCTTTGCGAGCTCATTGCTGAAGGAGCCCAACATGAGTTATTGGAGAAGAAAGCTGACCTTCCTACTGTTCTGTTCCTGAGTTCAGTTGATGAATGGTATGCTGACATCGCCCATTTTCTCACCTACGGGGAATGCCCCTCTCATTTAACTGCTAAAGAAAAGAGGACTGTTAAATTGAGATCAGCACAATATGTATTGTGGGAAAATGCCTTGTTCAAGCGTGGTTTGGACGGGAGATTTCTGAAGTGTGTAGACAAGGAACAACAGAGAAAGTTGCTCTCAGCTTTTCATGATCAGGCATGTGGAGGGCACTATTCATCAACAGTCACAGCTCATAAGATACTCCGTGGAGGGTATTACTGGCCTTCCTTGTTCAAAGATGCATCCAAGTGGGTGGATAAATGTGAGGCCTGTCAAACCTTTGTGGGAAGACCCAAACTGGCCGCTTTGCCTCTCAAGCCAGTTGTGATTGAGGAACCATTCCAGCAATGGGGTCTAGATTTCATTGGTACACTGAATCCTGCTTCTAGTGCTGGCCACACGCATGTGCTAACTGCCACTGACTACTTCACCAAATGGGTGGAAGCTATCCCAGTCAAGAGCACTACTTCTGAAGTAGTATGCAACTTCATCAAGGAGAACATCTTGGTTAGGTACGGTGTACCTAACAAGATTGTAACAGATAATGCTTCGAACTTCTCCTCAAATGAGATAATGGATTTCTGCTACGGGTATGGCATCTCTCTAGCTCATTCTTCAGATTATTATCCCCAGGGGAATGGACAAGCAGAATCCACCAACAAAAATCTGGTGACTATCATAAGGAAGTTGGTCAATGAGTCTCAGCGAAACTGGCATAAGAAGCTTTATGATGCTCTTTGGGCAGACAGGATCACACCCAAAAGAGCCATTGGAATGTCCCCCTTTCAAGTAGTGTATGGAATAGAGGCCCAATTGCCAGTGACAGTGGAACTGCCAGCCTTGCACCTGATGAAGGCCATTGAAGACACTAGTTTCAGTGATGCTCTGGACAAAAGAATCATGTACCTGCACAAGCTGAACGAGGATAGATTGGAGGTCGCTGACAGAATATCTGCTCACCAGCAGAAGGTGAAGGTTCTGTTCGATAAGAAAGCTAGGTCCAGAGAGTTCCAAGTTGGTGATACCGTGCTGTTATGGGACAAAAGACATGAACCTCGTGGCAGCCATGGAAAATTTGATTCTCTGTGGCTTGGACCTTTCAAGATAAGACACTTTGCTGGTAAGGACTCTTTCTATCTTGATTACATGGATGGTTCTCCCCTCCCACTTCCTTATAGTGGGCAGTATTTGAAGTTGTTCAAATCCTAGGTGACTAGGGAGTCCCTTTGTATATTATGTACAGTGTTTTTGCTTTTCCTGCTTTTGGTGTGTTTCCCTTCTGTTGTGTGTGTTGCCCTCTGTATTGGTTTGTTTTTGACTCCTTTGCCCAATGGATAAGGCACTGGTCTGCTTCACCGAGTTATCTAAGTTCTTGCCTTGTCTCATTCTATGAATTTACACCAAGTCATCCCCAGAAGGAGCCAGCTGTTGTCCACTCAAAATTTCCCGCTCTGATAAGAGTAAAATTTTCAAAATTTTGAGTTGAAGGGTTTTTCTCTGAAATGCCTAAGTCGTGAAGTTGAAAGAATCTGTGTTTTGGGTCTTTTTGTGTGATTTTCGGGTCTGTCGGAACTTTTTGTCCCACCTGTCCCAAGTACGAAAGTGCACCCTGTTCCCCGATCGGCCGAAATCCCCGAAACTGTCCCATTCTCGGGCCCGTCGGAAAATTTTGTCCCAAGTGTCCCAAAACTTTTGTGCGAGTTGTTCCTATTTCGTGCCGAATCATCCTTCCCGCGTACTTCGGTCCTAAATGACCTAAAGTTAAAAGTGCGAGCTTTCCCATTTTCGGCCGAAACTCCCGAGTCGCGTACTTCAGAGCTCTTTGTCCCAAATCAAAAAATGCAAAATGATCCAATTTCGGCCGATTTGCCCGAACCGCGTCCTTCGCGTGTTTTCGCCCCAAACATCCCATTCTCAAAAATGCGCCCTGCTTCATTTTCGGCCGAACCGGTCAAGCCGCGTACTTCGGAATTTTTTGTCCCATCTGTCCCAAGTCCAAATGGGCCCTTTGTTCCAATTTCGGCCGAAACACCCGAATCGCGTACTTCGCACATTTTCGTCCCATTTGTTCCAAATGCATTTGTGCGTCTTCTCCCTGTTTCGCCCGAACCGGCCGAGCCGCGTGTTTCGCGCATTCGCGTCTCACCTGTCCCAAGCGTACCAAGTGTCATTCACACTTAGCTTTTCCCGCTCATTCCGAATATGACGCTCTTTCAAATTGGTGGTGGTGTATTCAATGCGCATTAAATTCATTCCGCTCCTCGAACGGCTATATAACCAAGCATACCACCTTCGCATTTTTCACATTGCTTCCTTGCTATCGTTTGCTCAAACCCTTGCAATCTAGTTCCCTTTGCAAATTCCTTCCAGAGTCTGGGTCGCAGCTCCGAATCTATCAATATGAAGATCAAGTTTCAGGGACAGGAGCAAATTTCTCCACTTGAGTCTGCCGTTAGCAATATCGGAGACAGTGAAGCTCGTCATCTCGACTTCGGTGATTTTTGGTCAAGAATGACAGATGCAAACCCTACGCCGATGGCACAGATGATTAATGATAGCGGTTTAGCTTTCGCCGGAGGTTTCCCTATCTCAGTGCAGTGTGCTGATACGGTACTTTCATGCGGAGCTCACTTCGACCCCGATTCGAGCGAATTGACAAATGTACACGGGGAGCTCATTGCCAAGCTGGACGCTGCCGCCATTGGAGCTGCTCTGAGGATTCCGGAGATGGACAATGCTATAGTCGTCTCTCGGGATCAAGCACAGGCCATGTTCGACCAAGACAGTGATAAATATAAAGCTCGAGTGGCGAGGTCTTGGTTGAAGAACCCTAGGAAAGGAGCTTCTCGTCTGACCAAAACCCTCTTCCGGGCGGATTTCAATGAAGAATTGTCAGATTTTATAATCCTGCTGGCTCGGGTTATGGGTTTGCCCTCAACCAATGAGTTTCATTTCTGGATGTGCCCGCTCATCAGCATGGTGTGCGAGGGAACGCAAAACATCAATTGGGCAGAAATCATAAGCATGAATTTGGCCGAGCAACTATCCAATGTGCAGCAAACAAAGAAGTTCTTCATGACTTCGTATCTGATGTATACCCTAGCAGCGTCACGGCAATGGTTTGGCTTTTCCTACATTGATGCGCACAAAGACGATCCAGTGTACGCCTATTGCCCGCAGTTCACCCTAGAGACCAGCAATCGGAATTTCAGAAGGGTCAATGATGCCTTCACCATGTACGTGGTCAGATTGCTCGAAGGTGACACTGCCAGAAGGTTTTCAGACGAAGCTATGAACCTGATATCACAATATGGAGCCTATTTCATTCAGTTCAGGAAATTCTCTTATATCAGGCTTGCTGGCTATGAGAACACCCCTCTGCGGCTTCCCATGTTCTGCAACGACAAAATGGCCTTGATTGAGATATGCAGGCAACTGGACAAGTTGCACAGAACTTGCAGAGACAAGAAGATTTCTGGCTTGCACTTTCCCATCTCTCTGGGAAACTACACATGCAAAACGGCCCTGGATGCTCAGAACGTAGAAAGAGCCCTGGTCCCTATCACTGTTCATTTCTTCAAGCCAAGAACCTGTTTTGACTTGAAGAAGTTCATTGAAAGGAACATCAAGATAGTCTATCATCATAGGGCAGATACAGAAGACTACTGGGCCGACTGTGCAGATGATTTTGAAGCCAGAAGAAGGCATTGTGGCAGGTTCTCCCTGCAATTGATCCAAGAACTCAGTCTGTACCAAGTTCCTGAAGGTCTCCAAGATGACAATTCTGAGCTATATTCGTATGAGTACGAAAATGTGATTAAGCACACCCCTCTGGAGGACCTGGATTGGAACAGGAAAGAAAGAGATGATCTGGCTGAGATTATTGCCCCAGTCTTGATCAGAACTAGGGTCTGGTTCAGTAAGAAGATCCGAGAATTCAAGAGGCACTCAGGAGAATCCAGCTCCAAAGATGATTCGACACCCATAAGGGAAGCATCAGTTCCAGAGTCTGGGACACCAGTGAAAACCCCTCCTGCCTCAACAGCTCAGGGACCTGTAGGATCTACTCCTTCTCCATCTACCCAGGTATACAAGAAGAAACTCAAAGAGGTAAAGAAGGAGCCTGCAGAGAATGACCCTCCAAGAAAACAGGCAGAGTTGCCTATAGGGCCAGAGAACATCATCGTTCTCAGTGAAAGTGAAGACAGTGAGATGCCAACTCCTGCAAGTGTTCCTGAAAATCCAGCAGATAAAGATAAAGAAGTCCAGAGCACTGAACTTCCAGGTACTACTGATTCTTCTGCCGCCATTACCTCCAGTGTTCTGCCTACATCTCAGCTTGAGTCAACAGCTGCACAGACCTTGAGTGTCATGAGCTCCCTGTCTCTTGGTCCCCTTGCCTCTCCTGCAGATTCTTCTTCCTCTTTTGCTTGGGTGCAACCTCTGGTTGATAAAAGGAAGAGAAAATCCTCCTCTCAAAGCTTGGGACCAAATTTTGATGCTGTAGCAGCCTTGTTGGGCACCACTCCTTCTCGTGCCAAGAAAGCCAGAACTACTTCCAGGATTGTGTCGGATGCTCGAGGTCAGCAATTCCTGGAGATTGCTAAGCCCACAGTAGACAAATCGGAATCAGAGTTGCTGACATCCGACTTGGAGCTTTCAAGGATCCCTATGGGAGAGTCTACTCCTGAAGGTGAGATTCATAACCTCCAGGAAACAGTCACCAGAGTCATTGGAAGGGTAGAGAAAGGGCAGCAGACGATTGAACAGCTGGAAGAACAAGCCCAAGTTCTCACGAGTTTTATCAAGTCACTTTTGTCTAAGGACAAAGTTTTGGACCCTACTCCCTTGACTGCTCTACCTCCTCCTGTAATTCTAAGCCAAGATGAAGTGCAAGAAATTAAAGATATGCACAAGTATTCTGTCTATGGTAGAGCTATCGAAGCCATGGTGGATGACATGCTTGTTGCCGGGCTAAACTTCATCGACGAAGCTTTTAAGCTACATGGAAAGGTAGACAATTTGCAACATAAGCTATCCTCTACCATTGAGGTTATGGATAAGGAGCTTAAACTCTGGGGCAGTTGCATTGTAGACCTTCGCCTCATGGGACAGACAGATGAGAACATCTTACTGGCAAATAAGATTTTCGATGATGCCAAAGATAATCTATCAAAATCCTGGGTCTACAGCGTAGAGTGGAAAATCAGAGTCCTGGAAGAAGCTGTAGGAGAAATGAAGAATAGCTGGCAAAAGGGAGAAGCTTTCAAGACGCTAGCAGCTGCTGCTTTCAAAGATATGCATTGTCATCTTCAGGATGAAAACTCTGGCGTTCCCTTGTCCTTGCAAGAAATCAAAGCTCAGTTCAGAGCTTTTGTTAAAGATAATCTTTTCAAGGAAGACTCCATCTCTAAGGGCAAGATAAAGGAAATTTGTTCTCTTCAGTCTGCCATTGAAGAAGCAAACAAAGACTATCATACTCACGTCGAGTTTGATAAAGAGATGGAGAAATGCCTGGGATTTTGGACTCAGTCTGCAACTAACACATCAGTCCCTCGTGGCAGAGATATAGCTGAGTCATTGAAGAAGTTCAGGCAGCGGATTCTGAAGACAGTGGGTCCCTCCCAGTAGCCGGCCACCTGTCTCCTTCTCCTTCCTTTCCTCTTCTTTCCTTTCTTTTCGTATTCTTTGTAATTAGTTAAGGTATTGCAATTGGCGATACTTAACTATTCTTGGTTAAGAGAAACGGTTACGAAGAGTAACCGACTTGTAAGCTATATAATGGCCTTTCCACGCCATTTTGAGAAGAAGGAAGAACTTGGATATTTGCTGAAAGTGTAAATAGATCTTAAAGAAATCAATACAAAAAGGGCTTTCCGTTCTTTGTCTATCTGATTCTTGTTGTCTCTGTGTTTTCCTTTAATATTGTGAAGATCATTTTGTTCTTAACTCGTTTGGTCTCTCTGATTGCATACTGTCCAGTTTTGCAAATACAGCGATCTTGTACAACCAAGAAGGAACTTTGTGTCCTTGACTAATAAATCCGAAGAAGGTTATTTATGGAACTTTGTGTCTTTAAATTTAATCTCATTCAAATGATCTTGTCTTAAATCCTTTGAAGCTTCGCATACACGAAGAATTATTCTGCTATCTATAATTCTGAATGTTGCTGTTCTGCTCATCTTCTTATTCTTTTTCCTCAGTCCTTACGTAACTGATGATCCTGGTGGAAAGCACTTTCGTAATATCCAAGTTTAACCATAAAATAATGTTCTGTATATTTGTAAATAAGTTCGTTTTAGAATAAGGGAATCTCTCCCATTAAAGAGGAGGGACTTTTCGTCTCCTGTCTGTTGCTCTCTAAAAAGTCCTATTTGACGACCAACAACGCTAAAAAGGGAAATTACATTTTTTATTTTCTGTGTTGTTTTTAAAAAAAATCCCCTTTTCCTTATTACATGCTAGTAAGATTTCACATTGTTACTTCCACTAATTACAATATAAACACTCTATCGTACAAGAATCAATTAAAACAAAAGGAATAAGGTTATTTTAAAACCCATGGTGGTCAATTTTTCAATGCTATACTATATATAGCAGGTAAGTACCATCCAATAAGCATTATTGTTTTAAAAATAGTTTGAAAATTTTAAGCTTAAAAATACTTGCATTTGTAAAAGAAATTTCAAGCCTTGGCCTTGTAAATATCAAGATACTATTGAGCATAGCTTTAGAATATTGTGCTCTTCACTCGGAACAACCCAACACCCAAAAATAAAACTCGACACATATACTAATGTGTTGCTAGAAAAAATTAGATGTAAACATGAAAGATGATCACCATACTCTTTCATAATGGCTTGATAAAGGGATAAAAAAATATCGAAATAAAAGAGAAGTAAAAGCGTTGATACCCGAAAATACATACCATTCACATAATCAATGTAAAACGCTTAACCTAAAAATGGTTCTACCTGTACATGTCACAGTAGCCAGTAGCGGAAGGATAATCCTGAGAAACAGAAACAATATGATTATCATCATCGTCTACTCAATTTGGCCATCCCAAGTTACTGTAATTATTTGTTTATATGACATCCATAGTGGGAAGTTTACATGTATGGTGGTGTTGGGATTTCATAAATATGTCAAACCCTTACCTGCATTTGGGATTACATAGTATCAGATACACTCAAACTACACAGTAGTAAAATTTCACAAAATATGCTAGCATTGCATAAAAGGGCATAGGATATTATTTCTCACCTTGCATTTGTGTAACTTCTAACTATTAATAGTTATTAGTAGGAGAATTTTCAATCACATAATACAGTGTATTGATTTTTATCTGATTCATTTCTACAGCTTGTCACTTTTAGATATAAGTCGGCATGATAAACATCCTTGCATGATGTCAAACTTGATGTCTTCATCCCCTCTTACATTAACGTGTAGCATTGACTTGTCATCTTTATTATTAATAAAAAATTAACAACCACATTTAATAAATGGAAATTTGACAACTGAAACAACTTAGAAGTGAGGTAAACTAGAAGACTTATTTAATGTCAACACTACATGAAACAGATCTCAGGACTAGAGAGACAATCAACTATTTGAAAATAGGTAAAATGTCTTGCATATCACACACTTGACATTTCCAAGCAATAGGAATGGATATTCCTTCTTAGTCCTAACGGTGACAAACTCCACTGAAACACAAATTGAATAAGATCAAACATTATGCATAATCATTTTCAAGCAAGCATAGAAGTACAGAACATTGAATCCAAGCACTAAAGTGCAATAGGCCACTATCAAGCCCACAAAAATGAAAGCACATTTGAAAATATATGGCAGTAAGCTAGTAGGTTGATGATCCAAAAATTATGCATTATGACAAGGAAAAATTTATTAGATATATACACTTGTTTTGTACATGTACCGCATGAAAGAATGCATAAACATTAGACTTCTGAAACAACTCCAGAAGTCGTTATTCTTGGTGAACTCACATTCAATGAATCACATGTTGTTGCTAAACCCCATATCATGTTAAGTACATCAATTGTATAATCCCAGTAATATTTATCCTTGCTTGGTTTTTGGCCAACAGTGCAAGCAAAGACCTCCCTCTTTGAAGTTTTAGGCAAAGATGTCATTGCACTATCAATAATATCAAAAATTTCTTCATTTGAACGATCATCACCAATACACAAAACAAAATCAAGAGGACTCACCTACCTAGCCATTTTCGTTAAAATATTTTTAACTACAACACCTTTGCTCACACCCTGTAAATTTTAAAGTCAAACAACTTGGCAAACAGCCTATACATGATATTTACATGCAAATCTTAATTTACATAGAACATATTCATACCAATAAAAGTGAGTTTTGTAATGAATGGGCTAATAGGATTATGGTACAATAGCTATGGCTTTACTTCCACAATTTTCTGGCCACTCTTAACAACAACCGGTTCATTTGCAAGAATGTTCTCAAGATGATCTAGCAACTCCTTTGCTTGCCACAAACCAAAATCTGGATCTGCATCCTAGAAGTGCCAGAAAACTGCACTTTGTTTCTCCTTGACAAAGGAACCATCTGTACTTTCTGTTTATAATTTGAAAATGGGGTTGATGACTGCTATCCAACCAAAATCCATGACCAGCACACAAGTTTTCCAATCTTCCTCCATCTACCACCTTCTCTAAAATAGGTATAATTGAATTGAAATAGAAATTAACAAAATAGAGATTGAATGTGCTAAATAAGCTCAATTTGAATTACTTCTAGAAAGCTCTTAAAAGGAAAAGTAAAACCATCATGCTATACTTTGAATATTCAATAAAGGCATGAATTCGCAATTGTCTTACCTAAAGAAATACCCATGCTCTGCAGGAATACCAAGCTTTATGCATGGTGAGAACCATTCATTCAAAGGTTTTCATCCCTGACTACTTACAATATAGACCACATTCTTAGGATCGTTGCAAAGAGTATTTAAGAGTGTTAAAACTTCTGGGCTTGGAGTCTTGTTAATTGATGTTTGAGGCATCATTGTACCATCATAATTAAGAAGAATTGCTCGCCTATTACTCAAGCCTCAATATTCCATGGATTTACACGAATAGCCCCACTTAAAGAGGGTGAACAGCCAATGAATTCAGACACTACTAGCATACTTCTTTTGGGAGTATCAGATGGAAGTCCAAACTTGGCGTCCAGTTCTGCTATTCATTGCCTACAAACAATGTATTCATATGGGATAAGATTCATATCCAACTTTCTAGATTTTAGTACAAAATCCTTCCAACAACATTTACTACACCTACCTACTACTCTTACACTCCAAAGTGTACAATATCTCAGAGCTATCAGCATGGCCTTTGCCCATCTTGGAAAACAACATAATAATAAATAGTTTCAGTCTCTTTATACCCAAATCATTTCATTAATATAACCTTGTTTCCCCTATAATCACAGGGCTGAAGGAGCTTAATTTTGTGCCACAGGGTACATCTGTTTTGCATGGATAATTATTGTACATTCCACTACCACACATCCACATGTTAATTATGATATGTATTTTCCTTCATTATGTCATTAATGAATGCAAAAGAAACCTATAAATAAAGGGTAGAAACTTGTAGGATTTGTAAATGTATAAGCTAGGATGGACACTTTCAGAAACATTCTAGTTTCAATTGATGTATTGACCAGGTTTTAGCATTTTTTATTTTGATACCAGAAATGAGCAAGATGAAGCACGACGAAACGACAATGCAAGAAACAAATTACAGACTATTTTCTATTTGTGGACATATGTTCTGAATTTTAGATGTGATAATAAATAAAACATAATATTTTCTCATGAAATCTAATCTGCTTAGAATGTTTTGAGGGGCTAGAGAAAAGAAGAATGACATAGAATCTTATTGGACCAATTGAGGTCCTAGACCTAAGAAAACCAAAATTTGAGCATATTTTCATAAGGATGCCTCTGCATCATAATTTGATCTACTACAGAAAAATTACCTGTATAACGTGGGCATTCTTTCAACTTTGATTATAATACATCCTAATACTCATTCAGCATAGAGTTCGCATTATGTGAGTCAGATGCAATGTAAGATGAATTTGTCTGGATAGTATTCGCTATAGTCAAATCTAACATAAAGTGTAGTCCCAGCAATGTTACCAAAAATGAGAAAGATGAAGCATGCCAAAACAGCAATGCAAGAAACAAATTACAAACTATTTTCCATTTGTGAATTTTAAATGTGATAATACATAAAACATAATATTTTCTCATGAAATCTAAAGATTCATAAGCCAAAGCTAGAAATTAAGACGAAAGAGGCACAAAGAGCAAACTGCCCATTCAATTTCAAGATATCTTTTGGTTATAATCTGTTAAGGCTGTCCATCAGAAGTACATGATATGGTGAATAAGATAAAATTAGACCAACCAGATTACCATACATAGGAAATCTCCCCAGAAAGAAACCAAATTGTCTTTGTAGTCTTTATGGAATTTTGTCAAACACTTGGCAACATCCGCTATTCTAGCACGTTTTGCATACATATTGACAAGACCACTCCCCATGAATGCATTGGAGGCCAGATCAATCGTGGTTATGTAATCATGGATGTATTTTCCGTAAATTTATTTGTGCAAAAGAGTTGAATAACCTCTACATGATGGCCTTGCCATCCATTGCAATGTCCACATTCCACCAACACCACAGGTTGTGAAATGAATCCATCACTGTTGCAGTTTCCAAAAGGTTACAGAGTGGTAAGGAAATAGCCTAGCCCATCAGCAATAGTTATTTTCCATTCCAGACTGGTTTTGGGTATAACGAGTTGTGTTCCTTGCAAAAACAGGTCATCATTGACCACTAAGAAAAAGCATTGAAGTGATTAAACAATCCACAGCTCTCAAACCAACTGTTATCAAAAGAACCCGAGGCTATAAAATTGAAAAACAAAAGACCACTGCTTTCAATTGTCCATTCAAACGTTCTTTAGTATCTTCAACAGGTTCTATACCCTTACTTCTGCACATATGGAGCAGAAGCTGCAGAATCCATTTCAAAGACAATCTCATGAGGAACAAGCAATTTTAGGTTTCCAATCAGCATCTCATCAGATATCTGGGAAGCAGGGTTCCAAATCAGGCCCTCCCTACCCACAAGCATGCATATTTAATTTCCTAGGTTCCTGGTCACGGAAGGCACTTCACCATGTACCCTGCAACTGCAACTGCAATGCATGCAAGTAAGGACAGGTGCCCAAATGTGGAGGGGAAGACAACTGGCAATGAAGGATGACAAATACCTCAAGCAGGAGACCGTATGCCAGGCAGATCAAGCAGGAGACCGTAGTCATAGAAGATCAAGTCCATAGTAGCCACGCCTCCGGCGTAATAAACATAAACTATCAAATAGATTATTTGTAGGATGCTTTCTCTTTGAGCAAAGAGATAAAGTTGTCAATGTTTTTTTCATAGGTTTGCCCAGTAAAGACACAACTAATGTCTTCAACATTTGATCTTATCTGTCTGCCTTCCTCTTCCACCATCTCAGAGCGAACGGCTTTAAAGATATCTTCTTTGGTGAAAGAACCATCTTACTCATTTCTCTTGACTTCCACTCCAACCTTGAATTTCCCAAGGTTGTTTAGTTCAATATAAATCATAATAAATAAATCGCTGGTGTTCAAATACTACTTATTCTTTCGTTTTCAATTTTTCTTTTTGGTGTTATCCAAAATATATGGTTTTCTAGTGAGTTCTCAAATTTTAAGTGACTGATTCAAGTTTTATTTTCATGCGATGTAATTTATATGGAAATTTTTCTTTTTTATTCATGATTCAAGCATTCAATGTCAAATTTTCTGGTTTGATTGACTAATTTAGTTTATATTTATAAAGAGTGGTTTGATCCTTCTATTGTTAAGTTATAAAGAATGATGTTCATTTAATATCTTATTCATAGATATAGAATATGGTTTTACAATGACAAAAACTATTATTATTGACCATATTTAAGTGATAATCAACTTAAATTAAGATAAAATATAAATTAGACATAAAGAGCTATCTAGAATATAGAAAAACATAAAACTAAATGGAGGTTGTCAATGTAAGCATGTATTATCTCTGAATTATTATAGGTGCCTTCATGTTTTGAACAAAATCTCAAATGCAACAATAAATTGATTGTATGTAAATGTTTTAGTGCTTATCTTTCAATGGGTACAAAACAACTAGTAAATGTTGGACCAAATATATGCAAGTGTTCCAATCCTTATCTTTCAATGCTGGAAAAAAATTAATAAATGCTATAATACTCTCTAAATGTAAGGTTTTTGCTTTTGGCAAGGATATTCTCTTGGAAAAAAATAAATTATTCTCATACACATTCGAAATCTCTTATACAATCTCTTGCCTTGTATTTGACTTATACAAATTTCTCAAGTTCACAATGGAACCTATTGTCATGAAATCCAACAAGAAGAGACATAAAACTCATAGACATTAGGGCCCATAAGGGTAGAGATTTTTAAACTATGGAAATATAGAAAAAAGTTATATTAATTTAAAAATAATATTTCAAAACTTATAATAAAATCCAGATTTTTTTTATTAAGAATTCTTTAATTATTTTCTTTTAATTTATCTAATGCCTTTTGTTATTTTTGAATAAATACAATAGAAATTACAAGTTTTTTTTAATCATCAAATTGATAATTAATAGTACACATGTTAGGATTGGCTTTATTGTATTATTTTGCAACTATATTGAAATTGGTTATCTTGTTTACAAAATATTTTTATATATGTTTTATATATTTTATATATATGTATATATATATATATATATATATATATATGTCAATATATGTAAATATTATATGTTTATATTTTTACATATATATATTTTTAATTTCACAATATGTATGTATATAATTTCAAATAAATCATAAAATTCATGAGATTTCATCATTTATCCACTACATTCATTTTAATGTTATCACTCTTTTATTTATGATCATATAAAACCTGATATATAAATTACACTTGACCCAATCATATATAAATCATTAGATAGAACATTGCATTCTACATTGCACTATATCAAAAGTCATCCAAACATTTTAAGTTAGGATACCAAAAATTAAGAAATCCAAACCTAAAAGCCATGAAGGGAGATTTATAAAGATGAGAGGATATGGTAAACATTTTGATGTGAAAATTATGTGTTATAGTAACTTCTACTCTTTATCCACCTTTTGTTCATGTGCACATAACTTAGTGCTAGCTAGTGCATGATAGGAGATTTATAGAGGTTACCACCTAATACATGTATGCAATGTACTATGTCCTATAGAAATGTGAAGAGATCTCCTATAGGTATGTTGGATATAAATAATTTCATCATTCTAAGTGCAAACATGCATAATTTTATGCATATGAACAAGATAAATAGTTCTGTAAAATTAAAAACGTTCATTTTTACATATATTTGAGGTTAAACTTTTGTCTATTCTACTAACTATATACCCATAAATTCCTACAATGTTTCCCGAAAATGACTAACAAAGAACATTTATTGATAAAATAAAATGGATTTTGGGAGTCTAAAGAGAACCCATACATGGTTGAAGAAAGTATGAATGATTCCAACCACTCCAATTTCCTTCTTGGAGGAAATAATGATAGTCATCTATAAGAATGTATCTATTAAATTTGTCATATTGGTACTTCCTCGTGGCCGACATCCTAGTCATGATTTCCATGTTGATGAATTATAGTGGTCTGGATGGAATTGTGAGAGGTGTGTACAAACATGGCTTCCTAGTCATGGGATGTATGATGCTACAATGAATGCAATACTTAAGTGGTGCACATCATATGTTCGCATTTGTAGCCAATAGTAATGTCTCCTCATTTTTGTCTCAAGTGTTTTGGAAACAATTTTTTGAAGTACCTCGATGTATCGACATAGTGTTCATCCCAAATTAGTCTCTAGCAAGGTATTCTAGATCAAGTACACAAATATATCCAAGCTTGCATAAAACCTTGTTAGACATTTATAACTCCCAAACCTTTTTAGCAATTGAAATGGTGGTGAAGGTGTCTTCAAAATTGTTGTCAAATTAAAATATAAAGAGACCTAGTTTTGATTTAAACTTGGAAAGCTATATTAATAACTACAATAAAATTTTGAAAATTGATACTACCAAAATAAATCAAAAATAAAATTGGGTATTAAATAATTAATAATTAAACAATGAGAATATGAAATCATTTTAAAGAAATTCAAATAGAAAGGGGACAATAGAAAGTGGGGATACAATGAAGACCCTTAATTGACAAAAACCTATTATTTGGATTAATTGACAGAAAAATTTAAAAAATAAAATAAAAAATTAATTAATTAATTAAGTAATAAAAATCCTAGTGGTCGAATTGTTGGCTTACATTGTGTGCATCTACTTTAGATGATCCTATTTGTATTTAATTTAAGATCAAACTCTATTTTTTCATAAAGGATCTTTCTTCCTTAATACTTGTCTACTTTTATTTATCTCATCTTCACAAACCATTATTTTTAAAAGAAATATTCACAAGTTATTATTTATAGATAGTAAAAGTAACTTATTTAAGTCTATTGAAATAAATTCTTGAGATATATCAATCTCATGACCTTAAATAATTTCATTATATTATTCAAAAAATTCATTAAATGATGACAACTAGTGTCAATCTAGCTACATTAATGTATAAGGAAATTAAATTTCCAAACCTAGATTGTGAGACTAGCATACACAGCTTGAACTACTTTTATTTACTCCTTGGAGGTACAATCAGCAACCCCTTATTTAAGCATGTTAAACCATACAAGTATTCTAATTGTTTTTTACATAAAGTCCTAAAACAATTAGAAACTTGACATAATTAAGATTAAATAACTAAGACACTCAAATATAATAAATTGAATATAAATTATGGAAATTTAGAGAGAAAAATTTGGATAGTACTCAAAATTTATTTCATCATACCTGCACACTGCCCTCAATAGATTATCTCCTTGTTGTCTCCTTCATACAAATTTTCTTTTAATCAAACCTTCAAGACATATGTCAAAATATCTTTCAAAAATGTCCACCTCTCGAAAATATAAAAAAAATAAAACTAGACCAGTCTATCAAATTTAGTATATTATCATTTTCATGGTTTTGTACCCGTATTGGAAATGACTGACCCATATAAACTATGGAAATGTTTCCCTATATCTCCTATTCTTTTTTAACTCCATAGTATTTTAAGAAAAAAATTACACTTATGTGAATAATTGAGCGAGATCAAGACTATAAAGTGGAGCACATATAGAAAATAATATTTGGGTTGGAAAATTTTGAGCAGTAGCACAAGTGTGGGACATGTAGGTATTTAATGCCCACATTTTCTTTCCAAATTTTCATTCATGTCTTCATATTATCTTGCAAATTAAATGTCATTAAATCAAAAATACTGAGTCCATTAAAAAATATCAAAACCCACTTTTTTTTTCATTTTCTCAAAAATTTCCATTTCTTTTATTTTGCAAGTTGGTATTATAGAACTGACAAAAAGGTTACAACGTTGATTGTGTAACCCCTTCATATTGTTAAAAACATAAGTAATAAAACAGTTTTTTGAAGCTAGATACTATTTTTGATTAGGTTAATTGATGTTACTTAAAATTTATTTCATTGTCCCATATTCTCTCCATCTTGATATCAAAAACATTTTATCAAACCTTATCCCAGTGATGAATTCTAAGTGAGGGAAATTATCTTAACGCTCCTTAACCGATATCTATGTATTCAAATTTGTTGGCCCATCAACAGATTATAATCTTTAAACCAATCAACCAAATTACAATCTTCCCACCAAACAATTGAATTATAATCTTAGGACTAAAATGTTCAATTTTCATAACCTTCAATAAACTAGGGATTGAAGAAGAACCAATACACAAAAAAAAAATCTGCTTTGTCAATGCTTTTAACATTGATTATGCTAATAGGCATTTCCAAATGTGAGTCTTAGTAATAGTGCATAGCGCGTATCAGGTAAATGCTCCAATATTTCACTTCCTCAAATTGAACTTCTCTATTACTTCTCTTTCTACATTTCCCTTACACATTGCACAGGGGATTGCTATTTTTGTACATTTCCATTGCACAATTTACATAAAATAAGTCATTTTTACATTTTCCAAATCAATTTCATGAATAATTTGCTAATTTTTACATTTCCTTCACACATTTTATAGGTGATTATTAATTTTTAAATACAAATCATTTTTTAAAGTTAAATAATATCACACTAATTAAAACTAGCAATCGCATGTGTTTCATGAGATGTGAATGCCGGACGGTATATGTTATTTTATTTAGAGGTATAGTTATTATTGATCCACTTAATCTAAAGGACATTTCTACATTTCAAACTTGTTATAAATTCATACATGATTACTTGGGATACCGTTTTCGATAGTTAATTAATTTTATAGTTGATGTTGTTAGTTGTGCATCAGTTGTTCAGTTGGTGTTTTGTTGGAGAAACATTTATTATACAATTGATAATGTGTGTGATTGATAGTTGTAGTGTAGGAATTTACTTGAAACATTACATTGAATTGTTGTATGTGTACATTTAATTATGTTACATATTCGTACATTTAAAGTTGCATATAATATTTGGAAACATCAAATAAATGAAGGTATATGTACACATAATGAGACATGTATACATTTACAACATTTATATCATGAATGGTTTCCTTTAGTGGGTAGATTTAGTTTCAATAAACATGATTACATTTGATACCCCTTGAATGTCTATACCGCTTTGGATAGAGGAACTGTTGAGTATAGTAGTAGCGGAGGTGCTATGAAAATAGAGGGTAGTATTTACGATGGGTTGAGTGATAGTAGTCTTGATTCCTCCTTTCTTCTTGCTTTGAGTACTAGTACGCGCGCCATATTTGAGTATCTCTTGAATGAAAAAGTAGGTGAAATGCACAGATTTGCAAGCGAGGGAACTCTGGAGAAAGTTGTGAATGTCAGACCCTGCCTTTCAGTGGTTCCAATGTCGACAATTGCATTGTGCAAAGTAAGTCCTTGCGACTTATGGATAGTTAATCCCCAGGCCCTTTTAATCGGAAACTGTCTTCAATTCCCTCTAGAAATAGGGGGTATGGGAATATGGAACGGGTTGGAGGGATCCCAACATGGGCCGTTGTATCTATCAAATTTTACAACAATAAATAAAGGTAATTTTGGTGGTTGCATTGATGTGTCATAGACAATGTCGGTGATTGTTCCTATGGCACCATTCACGAGGCCTGCATCAACCCATAGATTTACAATAAGCATGATTTTTTGTTGTTTGCACAACAGAACTTTGTGTTCCAACTGATCATCATCAGGATTTCCTGGTCCAGTTTGCTTGTTACTTTCAACAATGGATTGGGTGATCGGAACGTTCAATGCCTTCAACATCTGTAGGTTGTGGGAGGCCACTTGATCATTTTTTTTTAAAAATGTGGTGGGCCCTTAAAAATGTTGATCTCCTACTGAGTTAGGTGTGTGTCTATGCGAGACATTAGGAGTTCCCAATCCTCAATTAGAGGGGTTGAATCTCGCATGTGGAGCAGTAAATTCCAAAATGAAACCTATGCATTGACTGTTCCTTGTTGCTGAAATATTGTTCGCAATGTAATGGAAGACTGAAATCCCTTCCAAAGGGTTGCTCTATAGGAATTACTTGCGTAAAGGGGACTATCCAAAACCGGTGGTAATTGCCCGAGGTCACCAAGGAGGATGACTGATCTGTTCCCAAATTCAGATGTTCTTGAGTGTGGGAAAGCTTCGCGGAGCCTACTATCAATTTTTCTTAGCAACTTTGGCCTGATGAAACTCATTTCATCAATAAGAACATATTCTATATGTTTCAGTGACTCTTGAAAAGATGATAATGCACTACCTTCAAGGGGTTTCAGTTCTTTGATTGGAATACGCATGGCTGCATGGATTGTGGATGCAGAGATGTTGAATGCTGAAACACCGGTAGGGGCGAGCACAAGTAGAGGTGAGGGAGATATGGTTGATGTTGTGAATGAATTCCAGATTTTATTTATCAGAAATGATTTTCCTGTGCCATTCGTTCCTTGAATTATCAATCTTAGTGGAGGTAGAAGGGATTTGTTTGTTGAATGGTGTAGTATGGTATCAAGAGCTATTTGTTGTTCTGGAGACAAAGGAAGTGTGGAAGATGGTGGTGTGGCATGTATGTTGTTGTTAATTGTGTTTGCCTTCTCTCTCTCGATGAATGATGAACCAGTTATCTGCAAATCATGGGGAACATCATGTATGGTCCAATTATTGTGTATGTCAAAATATTGTTTCCCCAACATTTCAAGACTGTCTAGACCCGTGTTGTTTCTTGGGTGAAGTTGTGCGAAGACCTGCCATTCTTGTAATGGTTCTTGTTGAATACTTTATTCAGGCTCTGAGTCAGAACTAGCATTTGTAGCAAGTCCTGTGTCTGTGGTAGTGCATAGAACATGTCATGGTCTATATTTGTGCTTGTACATGTCCCAAGTGCCATTGATGTCATGTGGGGTTGAGCCAAATTCAAACGCAATATTTCTTAAAGGCTTGTATAATAGGAGTTCTGACCAACAGAAAAGGTCATATGATGTTGATTATTAAGCAGGGACATCCTCAAATCTCGGGTGGACCCAAACAATTGCTTGTATTGGTAATTTTTTCCATTTATCACCTTTACGATGCTTGTTGTAGCTCCAATCTCGAGCAACTTGAATAAGTGGTAGGTGTTCCATGGTTGTTAGATGAACTTTATATGCATCCAAGAAAGCGGTTGTTTGTTGTGCATCGGCGTCACTTTCAACGACACGTCTCAGAATCTTTTTTCCAACATTTAATGATACGAATGGATGGTTGCACATAACAAGTGGCATTTTTTGCAGCATGTGGCATGTTTCTTGTGCACTTATGTCATGTTCAACAACGCTTTTTGTGAGCATTTTATGGATCGCGATATGTGCTAGGGAATCTGCGTCCGTGTCTCTTGAAAATATGGATAGAATTTGGTGATATGTTTCTGAATGTTGCTTGGCATTCAAAGCATATTTTGCAATATACTTACGAACAGCATGGTGGGAAAGTACCGGTTGGTGATCGACATTTTCTCTCCATATGTCTATCATTGTTTGATTCTGGATGTTCAATCTGTCATCGTTTCTGGAAGGGAGGTACTTTATTTTCCCATCACCTTCAATGTGCAAGGAAGAAGTAGGTTGTGTGGCCCAAGGAGCGTTGTACCTGCACTACAGATGTGATTGCTTTCTACGCAGACATGTCTGCTCTGAACATATAGTGTGGTGTTGAAATCGATTAAGCAGTTCTTCAAGGTCTGCATGCGGGGAGGTGGATAGAATTTGTGTTGTATCTAGCAAGCAAGGGTCATCTAGGAGTGACCTGCGAATGAAATCCAAGTGGTTGCAAGCCGGGCGGGGGTTCCAGGTAGACACGAACTTATCAAAGTATTGTTTTGTTGCCTCAATAATTGTTGTGTTCTTCCAGTCCAGGTCATCAACTTTTGGTGCATTCTTGCGCCACAATAAACCGTGGACATGTGTGGAGCCTCTATGTTGCCATTCATACCCGCGAGACAAGGGAACATAAATATTAGATATGTAGTTTGGGAAAAACTTTTAAATAAGTAGATTTGATTACTTGTACCAAAATTCTACTATTCCAAGTTCCTTTTGCAATATTTCTTCCCAAAATATTGTGAATCTGTGATGTAGGTATGTTGATACTCGATGAGGGTTAGAGACAATGTTAAGTGTTCTCCAACGTTGTGCGGCTCGAAGATCAATAGGGCATTCACTAAACAAGATATTGTGGAGATCTGGCCATTTAGTGTCTACAACACTTAGAGTGAAGAATAAGGGTTGGTGTTCCCCCAATTGTTCCACCATATTTGAAAGCTCGCTTCTACTTTTTACCCAGAATGAATGTGTTCCTTGAAGGCTTGATCCAAAGCGCATTAAGCTATCTGGGAGGTTTGTCTTTGGGGCATTCCAATAGTTGTCTTCGCAACTCTCTAATTGTTGAAGGGATTCCAGATTCAGTGTTCTA
The DNA here is from genome assembly GCA_019776745.2 of Taxus chinensis. Classification (NCBI taxonomy): domain Eukaryota; kingdom Viridiplantae; phylum Streptophyta; class Pinopsida; order Cupressales; family Taxaceae; genus Taxus; species Taxus chinensis. The sequence goes on along the minus strand of CM034155.1, from coordinate 194,670,177 downwards.
TTTCATAAAAAAATGCTGCCGTGGACTGGCTTCTGTGTCGTATTATGAGGTTTAGAAGGAAGTAATGAAATCTTGGGTGGGAACTAAAGCGCCCATCATGGTAACACATCAAATGAAGTGCGTATTCATGCATTGGAACTTATTTAATGCGAGGTTGTTGCCACATTGCTTTTCATATTGGAAATAAAGTTGGGAAAGCCATTGAGAACAGGCCTTCTGTATTGTATTTATTTATTGGCGAAAGCCTAAGCTTAGGCCATGGCATGGTAAATGGAGTGTTACCATCGTGGTTGAGCAAGAAACTGTTCTATTTCCTCTTCTTTTGTTCCTGTATTGTGAGGTGTTGGCACGAAAGATGATGAGTGTTCATGTGTTTCATTAAAGTGGGTGGGAACACCACTACCATGAGTTGTAGAGAAAGTTTGCATTTGGGGCAGTTCCATTGTGGCTGTGTTGAGAGAGGAGGAAACACTTGACGATTTAGATGGTAGTGAGGAAAGGGCATCATCGTCGATTAAGACATCTTTGTAATAGGGTTCGTGTTGGATTTTATATTGTAAGGTTGCACAAACACGAGATCTACTAATGTAGAAATCATAATTTTTTAAATTAGATCCTTCCCTTTGTATGAGAACTATGTCCAAATCTCCTAGGCGGTGGGGTAGGGTCTTTGCTATTGAAGTAATGTTTTACGGGAAGCTTATGGTGTGTCCTGAGTATTTGTATTGCCTGCCACATACTTGGGTAACTTACATGAATGGATTAACTCGTGCGATAAGCATCTCCTCGATTTGGGTTAAAGACGCAAGAACGATACGCTATTTTTTAGGGTCCATGTTGTTCCATGAAGAGAAGCGGTGGCCTTGTTTTTCACTTTTGCATCTGTTACACAAGGGAAAGCCTTCGAAGGGAATTGTTTTAATTCCAGGGTAATTTTCCAAATAGATTGAGCAAAGTTTGGATGTTCGCCAACAAATCTATTCTTTTGCAAAACTGACGTTGGGCTTCTAAATTCAGTGAAGAGAGTGGTGATATGGGAAATATTTGTGTATTGGAAGGGGTGGGGTGTTCTATTTCAGTCGTTTGTGGATTGCAAGGTGGAAAGCAGTCTGAAGGAGAGGAGAAACTGGTTGTATATGTGGGATGAACTGAAGAGAGGTCAGTACTTGAGACAGTTTCATGTGGCATCCCAGACATTTGGGGGAAAGTGACAGTAGTTAGCAAAGATGGGTTCATACGGAAGGAAGTGGTATGCTCTTGAAAGTTTTTTTCCATGGAAGTTACATGCGGAATGTTGGTTGGCAATTCTTCAGTAGTTGTATTTGATGGCAAGATTGGAATGTCGGGGGATCGTAGGTTGTTGGTCATTGTAAGTTGAAAGATATTAGAGATTTTCGTTGTTCTATGCTCTAATTTATGACGTCGTTGCTCAGCAGTTATGTGTACTTTATTTTTTGCATAGTTCTCTCTTCGTTGGGCTCGTTTTGTAGGAGTCGACATGATTGTGAAGTCACAGGATTATGGAGTACCACCTGTTAGATAAAGATCATTCTGGGTTAACAAGGAACGATACATAGTTTTATGACAAACAATTGCATAAATAAGCAAGTGTGTAAAACTAAATTCAATTGTAATGCATGTGGAGTTCCAATGGGAAATACGCATAAGAGGTAACAATTTGAGTTTTGAGAAACTACTTTTTTTATTAAGGAAAAGAGTATTAGATATATAGAAACATACAATGTGTTCACATACTACAGAAGGATGTAAATACGTACATAACAAAATTGCATTTTTTTAATATTTATTTTCTTAAAAGTACTAACAATCTGCATAATAGAAGGAGACAATAGTATGTCAGTGTATAAGGGAATTCAACAGTTTTCTTTTGAAGGAGGGGAAAAAGTGAAACATAGATATGAAATAAGAAACATAGCAGTGATAGTTCAAAGTATAGAATGGGATGAGTGAGGGTGTAATGTTTGAAGGGACGGGTGGGTTGGAAATCCTTGCATGAAGGTTATGGAGGAGTTGAACTGTTTTCCACTTTCTTTGAACTGAGGATGACACATTTCAATCTGTTGTTTCCGCAATATGTCTCTTTTTTCAGTGAAAGTGTGAAGCAGTATTCGTTGCCAATGACATTACTTATAATTTCACTAGTCGCATCTTCATCTATAGACAATATATGGAGGTCGCTAGCTGCAACACCCATGATTAACTCAGCTGTCTCATCAAAAGTGGTAACTGATATAAGTTCTCATGTTGGGTCCTTTAGATCGATTCTGAGTGCATATCTATAATCATAGTTTTGAACTTGTCTGTTGCAACTCGAACATAACCATGAACCATTACCATTCTCTCTCACCTTTTTCCTGCATTGTTTGTCACCTTTTTGAAGAGGACATGCCTTGTAAAAAAGTTTTCCATGCTGATATTTGTGATTTCTGTAGTAACCATGGCCCATTCATTTCTCTCAGTGTTCCCCATATTTAGTACCTCTAAAATCATCGTTAAAGAGGTCAGCATTTTTGGAGGGCCCAGAAATTGGCTTGTGATAGAGGGCGCAGGAAGGAAGTAGTCATCAGAATCAACCCAGCCATGAAGTGTATTTGTTTCTGAAATTTGAGGGTTGACGTAACATTTGGTTGTTGAAACAATGTCCACTGAGCTTCCATTGAAACTGGAGACGCAAGTAGCTTTCAAGGTGAGGACCGGAAGAGGCGGTATAGAAAGCATGTCTTCAAGTTCGTTGCTTATATCATCTAAGTGTTGTCCCCACAATGTGACACTTACACTGAAACCCAACATGTCCTTTAATTGCAGTGTTCTTCTCTTTGTTTCAGACTTGTCATACCGACAAATTGTTGAGCATGGTGACATCGTAACAACAATGCCAATCAAATCAACTGTAGAACCTTCAGCACTTGCAGGTAATTCCTTGATTTTGGTGAAGTGAAAGTTATGGGAAGGTATTGTATCTTCATTTGCTATGAGTGGAGATATGGTTGAGGAAGGTTGCAAGAAAATCTCCAAAGCATTGTTCAAATGGTTGTAACATAGCTTTGCATCAGCAATCCTCGCAATCCTCCCATTGGAAATTGTATATAGCTTCCCATTCTCAATCTGCTCATAGAATGCTTCTGCGGCCTCATTGAAACAGGTGATGTGGATTTCCCCTCCTTCCTGATCAACAAAATCAAACCCAAACATGGATCCATTTCCCCTTGCATTGTGATATTGGTGAAGGGTTGTTTTTGCTAGGGCACGGCCCTCTACGGACCACATGTGCATAGATGTATTCAAAGCACTTATTTTAGTTGGTGTTCTCACAAAATATTTGTTAACCAGGTTTGCACTTGCATCTGTTTGCGGCAACTGACTGTGTTCGAGGGCATTTGTTGGTAGTCGGATTGGAGCACCGATTACCAAATGTGTTTCAACAACAACATCCATTTCAATGATAAGAACAGTGCTGCAATGGAAAAGAAAAGTAGGATAGAATTAGAACTGAGCAACGGATGGAAAAAACAAACAGAAAGAAATTTTAATTGATATAGGGAGTTTATGTACATTGGTAATTGAGCAAGAGATGAAGCTTACAGTTCACTTTTGATCATTCTAACAAGGGATTTGTGTAAGCACACGATGGAGCCTTCTTGTATTGATTTGTCGGTTACACGACTTGTAAATTTGGAGGGTAGAAGTGCTGTCTGAAAATGTATCCCATTTGAAAGGTCAACACGATGTTGGGCTCCCGTGTTGAGAATGGACCTTAGAGAGCTCAAGTGTAGTATCTGAAATGTCGGGTCAACACTGGAACCGCCCTCAATCAATTGAGAAATTCCTTCGTGTCAAAGTTATTTCCATGGCAACTAAAATATGCTCGAGATTGTGAGAATTCTGTAAATATATGGTGTTAAACGCAAACTTCTAGGGCAGTCAATCATGAAATGAAGGATTTGTTCAGGAAATCATGCATTTGTAAAGAATGAGAACCTTTAAAGTTGGCTTCCTTATTATTTTATATTTTCTAAAAAGTGCAAACATGAAGTCTAACCCTTTAACAATTCAATATGCAAAAAAGTGATATAATGTATAAAGCTTTAGTTGAAAACAACTAAAATTTGTATGGTTGTTTGTCGGCATTTTAAAACTATATGTATTTGTGTGCAAATATTATGAAGTACACATTAAAAATGCGTCGTTGGTTTACATAAAGAAGCGAGAAATTGTATAAAGGAAAGATATAATGAATAACACATTAAAAATGCGTTGTTGTTGTTGTTTGTGGAAAAGTTAGATTCTGTGTTCCATATGTTCCGCCGCAATATATACATGCATTTATTTGAAATGAATTACAGATTATTATGTTAAGCAAATAGAATGGAAAACAATAAGAACAATATGTACACTTGAAGTGAGAATATTGTAGGTATTTGTATGGAAACACAATGATAAAGAAATTCGGAAAACATAGTTGTTGGATAACAAAAAATGAACATGTGTTTGATAAGTTTGATTCTCTATCAGATATATACTTCCACAATACATACATGGAATATTTGGAATGAGTTACAGTTTATTTCAAAAATACTTATAAACAAACACTTATAAACTAACCACTACAAGCTATTTTTTAAAATCAAATTTCTTGCTTTTTGCTTGTGCAATTTTCTTTGCACATTTCTTGTAGTTTTGTCCAGTTGCAGATGCCTCGATTGGAATTCCCATTCTCCTCAATTTGTGGGGTGGTTCATATTTCAGTGCATCTTCATTTGAATCAGAAATCAAGCAGAAGCCTCATGAATGATCTCCAATCATTCGGATTTTGGAGAGAAAAATTGGGGATGTTGGCATCAGGTGGAGGTGATCTCTGATCATTTCAGCTATCACTGTTTTAGGTGGTTTCGGTTGCCTACAATGCAAAACATTAACAACACATTGAATACGCTTAAAATTTTCCTCCCTCTACAAGTGAGGCGTAGTTAATGTCAATCCCATTGTGGGGAGGGGAATTGTGTTTCTAGTCTGCATCATATTAAACTGGAGAGGGAAAATAAGTATGTTAGTCCACCAAGATGTTCTTAGGTATGACAGGCAGCTTTAAAAGCCTTGTCGCTGATCAGTCTACCATCCAACTTGGGACGCTTCGAAATGGCCTCATTGGGGAACGAGCCCCTCAGCACATAACGAATCCTGTCATTGACGAAGGCACGTGCCCCCACATGTCACTTCGGAAAAAGGATTGGAGTCTAAATATAAATGTAACAATCAAAGGAAAATAGCATGAAAGCACTCTACAATAATTTTTTAAACCATAGCATGCAATAAACAAAACAAATGAATAAATACTTGAATCAATATTGAAACCCACCTCAAGTTTGTTTAGAGACGACGCTCTCTTCTTTACCGCGGGAGAATGAGAATCACAAATACCCTACAAAAAAGTGAAAAAAGAAGTTAATAAAACTAAATATATCTACACTGCCAATGTCATATTCACTACATAAGGCTACCACTCATGATATTAAATCTGCACATGTACAAAAATCTTCATGTATTCATGTTTAGTTCAAATAAACAAATCTGCAAAACGCTACCACTCATGATATAAAATTGGTAAATGTATATGTACGAATTTGTAACAAGTTAGAAATGTAGAGATAGAACATTTAAATGAAGTGGTTCATCTATATTTCTACACTTATAAAACCAATCACACCCCTTATTAAAACATCAACTACAAAAGTAATAACTATCCCTCTAAAACAAATCACTCAATCACCAAATGTTGTCTAAATGATTGCCATATGTGGGGAAGTAATGACTGTTCTTCATTCCATTGTCATAAATCAGCTTCAGATGATCCAAGTACAAAATGCTCACACTTGTAAAATGTATCAGGATTAGTATTAAACATGAATTGTCAGGAAAATTAACTTGTTCACCGATTTTTGTCTAAAAGGGAAAATTTGGAGGTTGTTTTAACAGTGCAAGCATTAATGTGAACATTCTCTCAGATTTATAACAGGATCATGATGAATAATGGTAACTGGTCCATAGGAAATTAGTAAATAGGATCCAGATATTGTGAATTCAATTAAATTATGTAAGATTTGAATGTGTGGGGGCAACATTTCTCACTCTCTAACATGCACAAGGAAAAGATACTATGGACAGATGATCAATAGTAGGACTGTGGAGTAGATGATCATTGAGGACAAGACCGGATAGTGCATTACAAGCAGAATGGTACCATGGTTACATGTAGCAAAATGTTAAGAGAAGCTCAAAAAGTAGCAGTAAAGCAAAACTCGTTAGTCTACTATGCAAAAAGAGCAGTGCTTCCATTCCTTTATCAACAATTTAATAGACAAAATGAAATCCAATAGATATTTAGGAGCAAGATACAAGAGATGTAGATGAGGTGTGTTATCTTGAGTGGACATGAAATTCAGAGATGAAAGAGAAAGTAGGAAAAGACAAAATAACTTTTCTGAAAAATAGCAGCTATTTTCAGGATGCTTACTGGTGTGCATTATAGGTAATTAAATCCCAGTACGTATGGTCATCCATGGGATGCTAGCAATATGCTACCACGTTAAAAACTACTTAAAAGTAGCTAATCATTTACAGATATTGGAAACGGATCAGGGATAAGCCATGACCTAAAAAGCTACAGCTTAGAGGATTCCAAGTAAAACATGAGTTCTGCATTTCAACTCTAGAAGAAGCAAGAGAAAAGGGATGGGGGAAATTTTTAAGAACTCTTTTTCTTTTATGCTCATGTTTTTACTCAACAACCATGCTTGATGCAATCATGCAATCCTCTAAATACATGGAATCTCCTACTTCAAGGTATAAGGAAAGACCCACCCTCGGAAACATCTAATTCTGAAATCAAGTGAAATCAAATGAGATACTAAAGAAAGGATTAATAATCACCTGACCCATCACTTCAAATGCCTTTTTCCAGCCAAATATTATAAGCTTGATTTTTAGTAGACTACCTTAAAGTGCAGTAAAGGGAAGATGGAACTTGCCAATTTTAATCCAGTGTCTTATTAATCAACAAAACCACCATTTGTTCCCTGAAGTGGAACCTCTATATCTCACTTGACATAAATTAAGCAATCAAAAACAAGAAAATGAGATATAGGAAACTGGATGATAAGCTGAGAGATGAAAGAAACTCTCACAAAGGAAATTAAGCTGAGAGATGACAAGACAAGACACTTAATTCCAGACAAAGGAACTCCTGAATACGATGAATTGCTCAACTGTCAGAAGGTGAAGAATCACACATGGAAGTGCAACTGTTCTAATAACTATTTCTTAGCCTTCATGGTGTTGTAATATTATATAAACATATCTGCATTATTAAAGCACCAAATAGTAGAAGGTGGACAGCCATACATGTCCTTGGAGAGTGACATGTACATAACACAGATTAATGAAGTTTCATGTTCCAGTTCTAATATCTTCTCCATGTTTCATTTTCTGAACGTTGTTTATCATCTGATGTACTGTTTAAAATTGCTTCCGTCAATGTGCTTACCAAATGTAGATTCCAAGTGTGTTGCCCTGACTGCCTCTTGGGCTTCCGATCACACAAAGCTCATTCAGATTGTCAATACAGATTTTGTTTAAATTACTCATTGCAAGTTAAGATTCTGTTGTGTATCAGGAAAGACATAAAGCAGGGTGGTCTAGGAGAGCTCTTTTTAAGCCGGAGTTACTTCCAACCTTTGCCCGTCAAGTCATTCTGCAAGAGTTTCATGGTGACTTCACCCTGCAAGCTCTTTTATTTGGATTGGTTTTCTGAATTTTTGGAAAGAGAAATGCAAGCAGATTTCCAGGCTGTGGGTCGATTGGCTTATAAGATCTCTATAATCTCTTATTTTATAAGTTCTAACCATTTACCTCTTTGACTTCTTGTCCATCTAGTTACTAACCATTTTTGGTGTTGGAAAATCAGGAAATTGGATTGATGCCATTGGATTTAAGACTCAATATCACATCATATTATAGTCTCGAACTGTAGTTCAGAAGTAGGAATTCATATGGGATGGGAAAATTTAAAATCCTGGAATTCCTATAGAAACTTGGGAAGTTGAGGAAGAAAGTATATATACAATTATAACATAAACATATCCAATTTTTGAATTGATAGGGTAAGAACCCAGACGGATATTTCCTGAAGACAGTATCTACTCCAACACAGGCTACTCTAATTATGGGTGTTTTGGAGATTTTGTCAAAGCATAACGCATCTAAAGCAGCCTCTTGAGCTGGTTCTACTCCAACCTGTAGAGCACCAACCAAATGTGGGATGCAGAGAGTAGCCACTTCTGTTCCACGAAGTCTAGAAAACAAATTTCAATCCAGGCCAAGATTTTTATGTTCCACTATCCAGGTAATAATGAAAAACAAATTTGATTAAGAATGTAGAGAGACCAAAAGTATGCATTCAGGATATTTCTATAGTTAAAATTTAAGCTATCAAATGGAAAACATATGCATCTTTCAAATTGAAAATTACAAACACAAAATGAGGTTGTGTTGAATAGGTGCTCAATTAGGCTTAAGCTAGCACAACAAATAAAACAAAGCAATACCTAGGTTGAGGCAGAGCACGAGGTCAACAAACACAGAGCCAACAATGGAAAAAGATGTGTTTGCAGTTCTAAATCCCTAGAAACACAGATAACCATAGGTCCTCGGGCTTAAGATGGACTGAATCTTGCTTGGGAAAGGGAGTATTGCAAGCAATATGTTGGTCTTTCATGGAACAGAGGAGGATTTTACATACCAAACAACGTTGTCTGCCTACGCAATGCCCTTCACTTTCTCGGATCCCTCTTTCGCGAAAACGACCGCGTCTTAATATATGAGAATCTTGAAGACAACAAACAAACAACAGACAAATTATGTAACTATAAACTTCGGATCATACTACCTAATTTATACGGCTGCGTCTTCTAAATTAGGGCAGATTCAAAAAAACAACAGTTAAAAATAGGATCTTAAAAATAGAAACGAGTAAAAAATTACATGCAAAGTAAAAACGACGTGCAAATTTAATCCCATTTGAAAAATGTCTAAAAGGCTGTCAAATTTAACACAGTCTTAGAAATGTTCGGAGGTCCTCTACCATAGGAGGAATGCCTTCGGCATAAATAGTCATTATAAGACCGAAACGTTTTCCTAGATTTGATAAAACAACCATATTACCTACATAAAATACTTAACAAAATATAGTTAAAAAGAATTTAAACTTGGGTAACCGGTTATTAATTGACTTCAAATTCCATTTCATTAAATTTTTGACTTTGTCAGCTCTTACTTTTAAATGTCCTGACTCGTGGGTACACAAACCACAATATAATCTTCGGTCATGTCACTCACTCTCCTTCACGGAATGGTTAACGGCGGGAGATGGTTTTTTATAGATAACTTCGACTGCTTTGACTCTAATAGAAGGTCCCACCAGTTACGTAAGCATTCAGTGGAACGCACCGGAAAGATAAGGCGTTCCGATTGGAAGAGTAGTAAGTGGGACGCCAAACCTCAAACCTTCCGTCACTGAATTCCATCCGCAATGAGTGAGAAAAGCTCCTGTGGAAGAATGACTCAGAACGTGCATCTGAGGCGCCCACTCCGTCACCAAAAAGCCCTTTCCTTGCATTCGATTCGCAAAGCCTTGAGGCAACCCTGCAGCCATGTCGCGCAGAAGAACACAGAGGAATGACACTTGACTGTCTTCCAATCCTAGCGCCAATTCACCGAGCTCTTCGCTGGTAAGAGTTGATTCGCTGCCAAATGACACAAACACCACCGAACGAGGCGCTTGCCGGTCGAGCCACGCCAAGGAACGCTCAGCAGCAGGTCGCGGCAGGATAGTGGGCATCAGAATTCCCACTGGAAGCATGGGCCGCCCTGTGATTCTTTGCAAATATTCCAAATACGCCCCTTCCAAATCGAGGCACGTATTGAAGATTGTTAGCCAACTACCCTGGATACACATGCTCGAGCGCTCTAGCACGCTGGTGTACTCTCCATCCTTTTTGTAGAAGGGAAGTTCCCTCCGCGCCTGAAAGAGTGAAGAGTGTATGACTCATGAGCGATCCGGGGAAACCAGTCGACGACGCTGTCAGATCTTGGACTGTTATGCTCTTCTCTCGTGCGGCGGCCTGTTGGCCTACCACGAAACCCAGACTGGCGGCCGATTAATCTCTGTTTTTTTAAGATGTATAAACTTCATTTTAATTTCCCTGTAAACTCTGTAAAAATTTTATTAAAAATGTACAGAATGACCCTGCAACCTAGGAAACTAAAATAAAATGATTGAATTGAGATCACATGATTCAAACGACCCCAAACAAACTAAAACACTTAAGAAATTGTTAGGGAAACCTTCAAATGGAACAAAGACAAAACTGCAATCATTTTACTGCCAAAGGATGGAAATTTCGAATTGATCTTCAATCTAACAATTGACACTTGCAACACATCCTAAATTCCTTTAAGAGAAACCCTCCATGTCTGTTTGGCATGTTGGCAAAGGAATGAGGTCAAATTGAATAAAATGTTATAAGTTAGATGTTACCAGTTTTCATTTTATAATCCTGCAGAGCGTTTTTTTTTTAAAATTTACCCTCAAAAATTTATCCAAATTAAATTCTTAAGGTCTCTGTGCAAAGAGGACATCGAGAGCTTTCCGAAAAGTCCTCGTTTGTCAAAAACGGAGCTCCCTAGCAAAAGTTATGGCCTTCTGAAGTTCGTAGATAAGACAAATCTTCATGTGTGCGCGCCCTTGCACGCCCTTATGCACCTGCCTTGCGCGCCTAGGTCTATCTTGCACACCCGGGAGAGAATGAGTCTCTCGCGCGCCCGTCTTGCGCGCCCGAGATAGAATGAGTCTCTCTCGCGCCCGTCTTGCGCACCCGAGACAGAATGAGTCTCTTCCACACCCGCCTTGTGCGCCCTAGAGAAAAAGAGTTTCTCCTGCACCTCTCTCTCGCGCTCGGGGATATTTCTTCCACGCGCCCTGCAAGAAGATAATCTATCTGCGCTGAGGATAGGTTTCTCTCTCTTAGTGTTTTGTAGGATGTTTCGTTATCCGTTGTAATGGAATCTGGAATTTTGTTGGAAACGCTGTAAACAAAAAAAATTATTCCTTATCTTTTCCGAACTAAACCTACGTTGTTCTTGGTCTCGAGTGGGTTGTTTTAGTTGGTGTTACATATTTACTTATAAGAAATTAATATGAATCCATCCCAAGGATTTTATGTGACAAATAGTCTTTATATCAACCAAGATTCATCCTACAATGATTCTTTGTTTCCTCTCACTTACACCTACTTCGGAAGATGTCTTTGTTGTAAACTAAGTTGCTCTAGATTAAGGATCCTTTAAGAGGGTTACTTTGTCTGAGAAGGGACTAAAGGATATGAGTCCAATTTTTTTGTTCACTCAACAATCACCATTTACAATAGATTTATTCATTAGTGGTAGAGATATAATACCTATTCCTCCATAGGATTTTGGGAGGAACACCTTTTTCCTACCACAAAGTTATATCATATTATGTTCCTTTTTCGTCAACCTTACAAACCTTTCTTGAATTTATTTTAAGCATAATTTAATCTCACATGGAAGTTAAAATAGTGATAGAAGATAGATTAGGATATTCTGAAGATAGATCTTAAGCAGATAGATAATTTTAGCTTACGTCGTTTCCAACATACCAAATTCTCAATAAACCTATAAAGAAAATTCATTAAGCTTGTTACACCAAAATATTTTAATTCAAGGATTATAGAGATTATCTGGCATATATACTCTTTAATAAAAATGAATAACCTCTTCTTGCTCCATTGAGAAAAATTGAGAACAATTGAGTAGAAATGCACTTGTTAATCAACTACCTTATCTTTGGTTGGAAACCCATTTTTTGTATTTATGTAAGGAAGGTCCAAGATAATCTATCATATTCCTTAACCATATCGATCTTAACTTGATGAATCCACATTTATAAGATTTATGAATGGAATGAGTTTCCTTCATGGTTGTGATAATACTATCCAGGGTTTGTCTTCCCACTACAAAGGCTCCTTGCCAAGAGGAGATTATATGAAAGAGGAGGGGTTTATGTTTTGTTGATAGTTATAGCCCTTGCTATTTTTATGGGAAAAAATACGGACATGACAACGAGTCAATTAATCCTATGTTGGTCCAACACAATTGTTATATTTGATAGTTCCAAAAAAGTTGAAAGATAAGTGTTTTTGTAACGAAATTATTGACAATATATTTATATTAATCAATTGGACCAATAAAAGGCCAAGTCTTTACCCACAAGTTGGTTGTTATAAAAGTATTTTGGCTCTTATAAAGAAAAAAATTAGCTTGCAATTGACATTGCGGAGTAGAACAAAGATATTACTTTTATCTAGATAAAAAAACATATACATTTTATGTGTTTAGACGATTATACATTGAATAAAGTTTTATGTTCAACTACTAACATGCATAACGATAGATGGCTATAAATTTTCTATATCTTACAAGATTTTCATAACATTCATTCTTGAAATTAATTTTTTTGATATTATCTTTTTTTTTTGTTTTTATGAAAATCAAATGAAAAATTATTTCTTAAATAAATAAATCAATCAATCACACACACACACACACACACACACACACACACACACAAACAAATTTCATTATTATAGTGTAAGCAGGTTTCATTACGAAAACAAGTCTCCAGATTAAGAAAGTAAAAGAGATGGAATAATAGAGTGAGAGCGGAGTTGTGTGAGTTCAACTAAGCGTTCAAATATCAATACACATAAACTATCAAATAGATTATTTCTAGGATGCTTTCTCTTTGAGCAAAGAAATAAAGTGGTCGATATTTTTTTCATAGGTTTGCACGCGCGCACACACACACACACAAACAAATTTCATTATTATAGTGTAAGCAGGTTTCAAGTCTCCAGATTAAGAAAGTAAAAGAGATGGAATAATAGAGTGAGAGCGGAGTTGTGTGAGTTCAACTAAGCGTTCAAATATCAATACACATAAACTATCAAATAGATTATTTGTAGGATGCTTTCTCGTTGAGCAAAGAAATAAAGTGGTCGATGTTTTTTTCATAGGTTTGCCCAGTAAAGACACAACTAATGTCTTCAACATTTGATCTTATATGTCTGCCTTCCTCTTCCACCATCACAGAGCGAACAGCTTTACAGATATCTTCTTTGGTGAAAGAACCATCTTCCTCATTTCTCTTCACTTCCACTCCCACCTTCAGTTCCTGCGCTATGAGCTTAGCATTTAAGAATTGATCGTGTTGGATTGGAAGAGTAACAAGTGGGACGCCAAACCTCAAACCTTCCGTCGCTGAATTCCATCCGCAATGAGTGAGAAAAGCTCCTGTGGAAGAATGACTCAGAACGTGCATCTGATGCGCTCACTCCGTCACCAAAAGGCCCTTTCCTTCCTTGCGATTCGCAAAGCCTTGAGGCAACTCCGCAGCCATGTCGCGCAGAAGAACACAGAGGAATGAGACTTGACTGTCTTCCAATCCTAGCGCCAATTCACCGAGCTCTTCGCTGGTAAGAGTTGATTCGCTGCCAAATGACACAAACACCACCGAACGAGGCGCTTGCCGGTCGAGCCACGCCAAGGAACGCTCAGCAGCAGGTCGCGGCAGGATAGTGGGCATCAGAATTCCCACTGGAAGCATGGGCCGCCCTGTGATTCTTTGCAAATATTCCAAATACGCCCCTTCCAAATCGAGGCACGTATTGAAGATTGTTAGCCAACTACCTTGGATACACATGCTCGAGCGCTCTAGCACGCTGGTGTGCTCTCCATCCTTTTTGTAGAAGGGAAGTTCCCTCCGCGCCTGAAAGAGTGAAGAGTGTATGAGCGATTCGGAGAAACCAGTCGGCGACACTGTCAAATCTTGGACTGTTATGCTCTTCTCTCGTGCGGCGGCCTGTTGGCCTATGTAACGCCGCAAAAAGGCGACGCCATGCTCACGACGGTGACAACGACGACGCCGCGCGACAAACAAACAACCCGAAAATGCGACAATTTTTTTTTGCAAGGTAGAGGTTCTTGTTTGATTTATTTTATCTGCAAGTTTTGAGACCTGCTTGATCTTGGGAACTGATAAGCTTCACTCTTTTACTTTGTATTCCGCTCGCAAAACTAGAACTACATGATTGTCGCAATTCCATTTGCTCGAGATTTACTTCAATATTTATTGTATTCGTCTCTATCCTTAGCGGATAAACTTCGAGTTTCAAACATGGTGAAACAAGACTGCATAAGGGTAATTGACCGCTGACCCCGTTTTCTCTTTATGATCCAATTTATAAGAGGATGAAGGTGACCAGGGTAATGTATGTATTATAATTTTATTGATGTTTTTTTTTTGATATATTTTAATATATATATATTTGCAGGGATATGTTGCAAAGATAACACATATATGGCTATCTTGATGACTTTTAGAAATCCTTTAATATATATGTTCTTAGATATCTATTTAGATACTTTTAATTTAAGTGATATATATATATATATATATATATATATATGTGTGTGTGTGTGTGTGTGTGTGTGTGTGTGTGTGTGTGTGTGTATTAACAAATTTAAACACAAATCAGTCTAAATGATTATACACACATTTTGAAATTGGAAATTAAATGATCAAGGGTCAAATCGGGGGAAATATTTCAACCATGCCTAAATTTGTTTGGTAGGGGGCGGTGGGTATTCAAACCAACCACCTGTCCGCCATTATGTCTCCTCTCCTTGCATCTAAACAACCAACCAGTCGCCTCCTTTTTTAATTCCTCAGATCATGCAAATCACGCCAGTCATAGACAGCCCGCCGTTTTGCTCTGTCCTGGCCGCACGGACTATCGTGGAGGCTGTAGATGGAGCCAGAGGCGTGGAGAGAGACGTGCAGACCGTGCTTGAAGACCCAGGCTGCGTGGACAGCAAGAAGGAGTGTGCAGAAAGAATCCTCGGCGCGTGAAGAGGTGAGCTACCACCACTTTCATTGGGTGCCGCATGGTGTGAGCGGGACATATTGCAAGGTCAGGCGCCTGTAGCTCAGCGGGGAGGACAGGCCGTGATGCGTCTAGAAGAGCAGGCTGACCAACTATGTTGTTATCTGTTCAGTATTGATTACATCCTCAAATTTGGGGTTCTCCTTCGTGGTATCTTTATCAAAATCGATTGGAGGACAGTGAAAGTGCCACAAAGTCTATTGGTAGCTTTGATGTCCCAGGGGTGCGAGGAGGCAAGACGTGGAAGGGGAGTAGCCTCGGCGCGAGTGACAGGCGAGAAGGGGATGGGGTTTCAATCACGGCCTGCCACAGCAGGTCGGCCAGGCAACTGCCTCAACAAGTTTCCTTTTTTTTTGTTTTCCTGAGCACAGAACACAACAAACAGGTTGACCATTCATGTTGTTATCTGTTCAGTATTGAATGCATCCTCACAAAAAAACGGGATCCGCCTTCAAGGATTCATAACAAAATCGCTTAAGGGACAATGAAAGTGTAACCAAAAATCGATTGGGGGGCAGTGAATGTGTTACCCGGGGACCCGAAGAGATGTAATGCATTGATTCACTAATGCGGCCATACCGGTTTTAAAATACAGCCCATGGCAAATTATCTCATAGAGGTGGGTCTGTCACCGATTAGAATGGCTCGTGGAGAAGAATCTCCTAGAGGTGGATCTGTTTCATATCAGAAATATACCAGAGGCGAAATTTGCTTTGTTATTATAAGCATAGAGACAACGTAGGTTTAAGTATGTAATTCATTGACATTATTAATTGGATGGTGGTTTATCATATATGTTAGTGATAGTATGTTGTGGTATATATATAACAAAATAATAATTAATAGTACCTTAATATTATTATAATTTATTATTAATAAATTCATTAGTTTTAGCATTACTTAGATATCAATTATATTGAAAGTATTAGTTTCCTAATAGATGAGAGGTGGGTAAGAAACTAACTGAGCTTAGAATTTTTGTGTTAAAACCTCTTTCTACATACTTTAATAGGGATATTTGTATGAAATATCAAGCGGATTTGATCTCCTTTTACAATTTGCAAATATATTTACAATGGTTTCTTAAATGAAGAAGCATAATAGAGCTAGAGCCTAGATGATTTCATGGTTATATTGAAGGCTATTTAAAAACTTAAGTCCTTTCTTCAATAATACAAGAAGGGAAATACACTAACATTCCACTTTTCAATACATCCCCTTTTAAACAACAAAATGAGATCTAACATGTATATTCTTTTGTAGTTTCTTTCCAACATTCCTCAAAAGATTTCAACAACATTTCCAATAAATTTTAGAGTAAGAAATACTATCATTTCAATGCAAATTTTCCTTCAAATCTTTTACAACATATCCTACTTCATGTGGAAACAAATTTGCAATAATGGAAGCTAAAGAAAGCAAACAATATTACATTTTTTTTCCTCCACTCAAGGTGGGTAAATACATGATGTTTTTACATTGTCAACAACAAGGTTCTTGTGCTCCAAGGTGTTCTTCATCCATGCTCCAAGTTCCAAGTATTTCAAATCACAACCAAGATAGGGGGAGAGGCAACACTCTCCTCCCAACCAAAAACTCAATGGAGAAGAGAAGCAATCTCCTCCATTGACCCCCGAGCCCCAAACACAACACAATGAAGGGTGGTCTCCAACTCAAGGCAACAACACTTGCTTCCACAATACAATTTTCTTCACAACATTCAAGGTTAAAAAGAAGGAACAAGAAGGAAACACAAATAACACAATACTTTTCACAACAAGGCTTTCATCCAAGCCAACAAGAGAAGGAACTATGGGAAAGTTTTCCTTATGCCTCCCCATTGAGATGAGATGCCCATCCAAACCCTCCACAATAAAACTCAAGCCCCTATGACTCTTATGCCTCCCTCAAGTACCCCTTTTTCCTCCCATACTCTTATGCCTCCCTCCTCTTATGGCTCCCTCAAGGACAAGGTAAGAATGTGAACATTCTTACCCAAGATGGGCATCCCTCTCAAACTCCCTCCACAATATCCTATTCTACTCTTATGCCTCCCTCATGAGTATTCCCATAGACCTCTCCTATACTACACAATAATCATTCTATCCATTTTTCACAATACAAAAAAGTAAACATACATTATCCACAATTTTAGCATAGAAGCAACAACAATATGAAAGCAAAACAACAAAGAAGGTTTCCTACCTCTCCATTGGAGAAGCCTAAACCGAGAAGCTTTGTCCAAGCTCCCTCCAAAACAATCCAAGCATGCAAATCCAAGCTCCTTCTTTTTCTCTTTCTCCCAATTCTTTTCTCTCAAAAAAAATAACCAAAAAAGAACTCTTCAACAAAACAAAAACTGGAACTCCATACCCCCTCTGTCAAGAGAGGAAGTTTCCATAAATTCGACAAAAGGGAAGAGTGAGCTCTTTCATGTGACTCCTTGTAGGATTGCCACATCACACATCCATCAAGACCACCTCCCTTAGTCAACTCAAATCCCAAAACACCATAAATGGGTAATAAGTTGGGTTGATATAAAGACATCTCATTACCACATCCATCCCTGTCCCATGTGAATCTTCAATTGAGCACATAGTTAGAATGCAAAAAGAAGACAAGTGCACTCCATGTGTCACATCTTCCCTTCCCAAATACAATAAATAATCCCCTTTTTGGATATAGTCTAACCCATAGATATGGTTTTGTAAGGGAATTATTGGGAAGTGTGTTATGATTAAAAATAGTAAAATTAATCCCACAAGTCCCCCATTTATATTGCCCTCAATCTCAAATGAAGATTCATGAAGAACAATGTGAGTGGTCTTTTACTCAAAACCAAGCATTCAATACATGAGGAAACACAAGGCTCAAGGAGCCAACCAACAAAATTAATTTCATCTACTAGACTTCCCTCCAAAACTTAAAAAATTAAAACATGATGTTAAATTAATCTAAACATACTTAACAAAAGTAATTTTAAAAAACACATCACAAATGAAATCACCTACTAAAGTAAGTTAAAAAAAGTATATTACAATTCTTACCCCATTTACATTGGTCATCATTTAGAAATATTTGTCCAACTCGAAATCTAGCATGGAAAGTGCCTTTCTTCGATACCGGGACATAAAATTTGAACAAAGGTAACATAATACAATTCACTAGCTCTGCCTTGCACGACCAAATGTTGTACACCAGCCCGTGACATCCGAGTTGGTGTTTAAAACAATGTCCCGAGGGAGTCCCCAATATATGGTTGTGCATCATGCTTTTTTCGATGATACGGTTTTTCTGCAAGAAATGTCAAAAGTACCTCCTTCGGCATTTCTATAACAAAACCATGTCAAAATCGTCCATTTTGTGTACCTTATGGCATGAATGTTTATCTATACATCTATACGTAATTCAATTATCTCATTCGCTGGTCAAGAGTTTAAATCACAACTTAATTATGACATTCCATCATTATCCAAACGTAGGCGCCTGTCGGTCGAGCCATTCCAAGGAACGCTCAGCAGCAGGTCGCAGCAGGATCAGTGGGCGATCAGAAATCCAACTGTTAGAACACATGGGCGGCCGTATGATCCATATAAAAATAATATCAGTATCAAATACGTCCCTGTCCAAATCGAGCCACGTGTAGATCATACTGAAGCAAAATACCTAATGGATAACCCACATGCATTTAGCGCTCTAGCAAAACTGGTCATGCTAATCAATCGTTTTTGTATAAGTCATGTTCCATATCCAAAAGTCTGCATAGACTCAAAAGTGTATAATCTTGGACTGTTATGCTGTTCTCTAGTGCGAAGCTGGGCTGTTACAGCCTACAATGAAACCCAGACTGGCGGCCGATGAAGTGTGGAAATATATGGTGGGAATGCCCAGAGCAGCAGTAATACAAGGAGCCCAATACTGCATCATATCATGGATTACAAGGTCCGATGAAAGCCGTAGCAACTATAGACGGAAGCGGCAGCTCCACCAGATCTGCTGTGGATGGCTTTCATAAGTAGTGGAAATGTCCCTCCTCACTTCAGATCTGCTGTGGATTCCACTCCATTTGGTAGACCCACTACAGAGGGAAGCGGCAGCTCCACCAGATCGATTCCTGCTGGAATTATCTGCTGCTTAATCCGTGTAATATTCAGTGGAGTGGATACGAAAGAGGTTCTTACACCGTTACTCAATAGATTCTTGGCCAGCTGAAGAAAGGGATTTATGTGGCCGTATGCAAGCCAAGGGACCATGACAACATGAAGCTGTTTATTACCCTCCTCCATATATACCTTACTGAAATTGAATTGCAATTCGGCCATTCTTGACAGAAACAAGTAGTGTGCAATCCTCCAAATTTAGCAGGAAATACAGAAGAAAGCGTTAGGTGAATGAGATGGATACCTAGCGGAATTATCTGGTGCCTAATCCGTGTAATATTCATGTGAGAGGATAAGAAGGAAATTATTTGACCGCGACATTCTAGCTTTTTGGCGAGCTGTAGAAAGGGATGATGTGGCCGTAAGCAAGCCAAGGGACTATCAGAACATGAAACAGTAATGTGTCTCTCATCACTCATGACAGAATGAACAATCGCTTCCTTCGTTCTCCGGATTAAGAAGGAAATAAAGATTTCTCCCACGCCTGGCCTACATACGTAATTCATTATGATTGTGTCCGTTTAACTAACAGCTACAAAAATTAAGCGCCGGTGGATTGACAGCTATAACTACTCTTCTCTTGAAGTGACCAAAATCTTCACGTCCCAAAGACAACTCCCAAACCAATGTAATAATTTTTTTAATTAACCAAACATTAGTGACATAAAAGGAGTTACACACTTGCAATTCAAATCAGTGAACATTTGCACATACTAAGAACACCATCCAAAGGCCCATCCTATTCACAAAAATAACCTCAGAAGACTCGGATTAATTTTTTTTTTTAAATGTGTGAAACATCGTACACGGATAAAATCGATGATGACAAGAAGACAGTTAATGTTCCATAGTATTCGCAATTTCCGTGGTTTACACATTTATAACAACTTATTTACAAAGATATCCCTCATTCATTAAAGCATAAGTTCGGCACACAAGCAATATGTCATTGTTTCAAGATTTACACATTTACTGCAATGAGTTACATTTTATTCATGCATATTATCTAGCATCTAGTACATTTACAAATATTAATTACCAAATGAATACATGTGTGACACATGTAATCTGCATAGGGTTCATCTTTGAGATGAGAATGGATGTTACCAGAAGTCACAAAACATGGAAAAATTTTAGTGGCGAATATTCATTAATTCACGAATATTCGGGTAGGGTGTAGGCTCGGGTTGCCAAAAATTTCTGGTACAAGTTAATTTTAGGGGTTATTTGCCATTCCCACGAAAGAGAAATTCTCTATATTTGCCTTAATATTGTCGGTTGGTAGCATATTTTATGCTACCGACAAACAACAAAAAATATTCTACCGGTCGGAAGCATATTTTATGTTGTTGGCCGGTAGCATAAAATATGCTACAGGCCGACAACATAAATATATGCTATCGGCCAATAGCATATAAAAAATCTACCGTCTAGTACCAATAGACAGAAAAAAAAGGTATGAGATTTGGTTTTCTGCTTTTGCCATATTTTGGGAGCATAGATTTCTCATTGAGATGATCATTTTAACTATTAACATAAAAAAATTTCAAAACAAAAAATTTCCCATACAAAATTAGCGAAATTTGTATTTTTTCACAAAAAATCACTTTTTTTTTTTTTTGTTTGTGCCATATTTTGGGAGGACATGTTTCTCCTCAAGATGGTCATTTTAATTGCTATTGTCAAAAAATGATTTTTAAAAAAAATTACATATATTTTTGGCCAACATATATTGTCAGCGGATAACATAATATATGTTGTCAACCGTCAGCATAAAAAATGCTACCAGCCGACATCATATTAGCACGAAAGTCAATTTTCTCAAATTCGTCATTACCACAAAAGTCAATTTTCCCAAATTCATCATTACCACGAAAGTCAATTTTCCTAGATTCACCTACGCATTTCTATGGATTTTTTGAGGAGGGGGTCTTAATTTTTCCTGCACAACAATTTTCATTTTTTTCTTATTAACAGAAAAGAGGCTAACGTTAAGTTACAAGAGCGGTTCTTGTTGCTCTATGCAATCCCAATATCATCTTAACAGACATCATTTCTATGATCGATTTGTGAATACCTTATTCACCCAAAAACATTCTGTTAAGAGGTACTAGATATATATTAACCCTATCTACACTCCAAAGGTTAACATTCTATAATGGGGTCTACAACAAGTTAGTTAAGACATTGTCATGATTTCTGTATATAGCTAAAACACAAGTATCCCTTTGACGAGCTCACCAATGAGGCGTACCATGGTCATTAACATGGTGAGAAATCCTTGAGTTCCAAGTAGATACCAAGTTCAAGGAAATCTTAACTAAGTGTAACTTTCCAAGATGCATTCAAGGTATCTTCATAGGAGGATTACTAAAGTATAGATTGAGTATCACCTTACACATTAAACTCTAACCTCAAATCAAATAGTGCATATGAATGTGATGTGTAACCGTACAAGGGTTTTTAAGCTTAACCATGCAAATATACATAAGGAACTCATGTCCAAAGTGTGGTAATAAGTATATGGAGGCACAATGGAAAGTATTTCCCATTGGTCTAGTGTAATTGTTCATTTAATGGATTATAACGCAATCAAGGTGAGAAAGTCATCGAGTGGGATTTAGGAAGCAATATCATTTTGATATATTTAGAACTGGTCTTTCTACTATACATGACATAAATTCATAATGGAAAATAAACTAATCGTGACCATTTATTTTTGGGAGAGTAACTAAACCATATCAATTCAATAATGAGCTATGTCACATTTTTTTCTTATCATAAATGGAAACCATAATTTAATCAACATCTTCCAAAAAGTACAAGGACACAAATGTCCATTTTATAAAAATAACTAATTTGTTTATTTCTCATTCTGAGTAGTATTACATGTTAAAATCTATTTTTTCCACATCGAGAGATTTACTTGAAATTTCGTACCATTTAAACATGTGAGATGTTCTACAAATGAAGATTAATATTTTCCTTCTTCATTCCTTAAATAAAAACAATATATCATAATGCAACTACACATTCATTTCAGAAAATGATATGACACTTCTCTTTCAAAATACATATACATATAATATTAGGAGGTGCATAAATAAAGTAAACATCACAAGCATAGAACAATGTCCATCTCCCATGTTCTACCACATTCATCCACATTGTGTTAGCACTAAGATGGCATGTAATCACCTGCCATCTAGCTAGTCATGATAACATACATCTGACAATTCTTGTCCCCCAATCATACTTAGTCAGTTTTGTTCCATTCAAATTAAGAGAGTTTCGAAAGAGAAAACATGAATTCATACAATGTTACATTACCATTATTTCTCATAGTTTAGTAGAGAGAGAGAGAGAGAGAGAGAGAGAGAGAGAGAGAGAGAGAGATAGGAAGTGTAGTGCCCACTCCTCTTTGACACTTATTATATTTTGAATTCAATTACTGTTGACTATAGACATGGATGTTATTGTATCATTTTCATTTAACATGATGTTAGATGATAGAGATATTCTTATTATTGATGGATTGTGATTCATAGTATGATTATGTGGATTTTTATATATATATAGCGATATTTTATATTGATGATGATGATGTGTTGTTAGCATTTATATTACTGACATTCAGAATTCTCTTCATGTTGACTAGGATTTAGCTTTTGAAGTAATCTTGTGATCTTGTTGATATTGATAAAAGATAGAATTGAGATGTTGTTGAAAGTTTAGACAAATGATAACATTGTTTAGTTGATATGATGAATTAGTTATATGAGGATGTTTATTGATTGATATGCGTATATTTTATCTTTGATGTTTTTGATGCGACCACGAGGCCGAAGGAGGTATTGTGTGATTTTGCAGGTAATTATATCACAACAATCAAAAAGGGGATTGGAGACCAACCACATTGGAAAACTAAATGGATATAATGAAGGTCACCATGGAAAATTGTGTAATGTTTGTTGTTTTGTTTTCTTTTGTTAGGGGCTCTCCATGGGGGGGGGGGGATGACCTCAAATTGTGACCATGGGCTATGTGTGCACTTCTTTCCCTTTTATTTTAATTATTGTAACGTATGTGATTTATTTTGTGATGTAATTTATTTAATAATTGTTGATTAATGTGCTTTATTAAGTTATTTAATCATTTTATTAAGTTATATGGGAATGTGAGAAAAGGGCCATTTATTAGAGTAGTTGGTCATTTGGATTTTGATTGAGTGTAAATGACTTGAGTGATTTACACTCTACCTTGCCTTGGAATTTCGGATTTGGGATTGAGGGCCATTTTTGGAGGCTTGTGGGACAAACTAAGATTGTACCAAACCTTTTTATTTTTTATACCAACCCTACCTATGGATTGGGGGGTCAAAAATAGACCCCATTATGTATTTTTAAGACAAAAAGTGACATTTATTGCACTTTTCTTACATGGGTTTTAAATTATGTCCTTATGGGGTGTGGGTTTAGATTGTGTATGTAAGAGACTTGTAATTCCTCTCAACCACCAATTTATAGTGCATTGGGGTTGAGGTGTAACACCCACATTTGCACATGAAAATACAACAGTAATAATACTAGGATAATTTTTTTTACTTGCTTGAAGTTTAAATGATATTATAGGTGATCTCAAAGGGCTACAAACAACTCACGATAAGTTTGACATGACAATGATACAATAGCCACAAAAGAACATGAGACACGTGCTTAAGGCACAATGGTTCATCCACAATACACATGTTATCCAAACAGGGTCTTCCCACAACAATGTAATCCTTTGAGAATCATGTTTCAAATTCTATAAGTCCCAGGCTTAAATTCATAGCTTGAGTCCTAGAAGAAGGTCGTGTTTCTAGGGACCCCTCCAAAATTTTTCTAAGTTTCCTTTCCAAGAAGATGAGTTTCCCCTACCTTAGGATAACGTTAAAAAATCTACAATGTAAACCGAGTGTTCGGGCTGGAAAGAGGTCATGCTTCATGGCTAAGTCCTAGATCCTCGCAATTTTCGAGACATTTGGGATAGCGAGGACATTTAATTAGCTCAATGGCCGCTTAGGCGGTCTGCATCAGTATTTCGTTTACAACATTGTATTTCGGGACGCACGGGACGCGGATTTTTTAACTGGCCGATTTCAAGCGGTTAAAATTGACTAACAGTTGAAACATGACTAGTCTGGGACATCTAGGCAAGACTTAATAACTCGGATGTTATAGCTTAAGTGAAGGCCGAAAATTGTCGTTAAGGCATGCCCATAACTAGATTTTATACATAAGTCATCCACCAAACGACCGGATCGACCGAAAGGTGATTAAACAGTTATGTACAGTTGTTTCAAATTTACGCGATAGTTAAAAAAAATAGTTAAATCAAGGATGAATTTATCTTTCAGAAAAGTGCATTTAAGCAAGCGGGACAAAAGTGCGCAGAGGATGTGATGACACAACATATTCGGCCAATTCAGGGAACTTTATTCACTGGGATAATATGGACACAAGTTTTAATTTCGGGATCGTTAATAATAACCCACATGAGCCGATAATACAATAAGATCTAAGGCACGTGACCCCGGCTAGGTAGGAGGGAACATATGACAGCCCATTTCGGGCGGTTCATGAAGACTTTGTCTTTTTAAGCACTAAGACATTCGGGACATAGGGACGCATGGGACTAACCATATAGCCGATAGCTTACAAAGGCAATGGAGCAAAGTCAACATTTGACCCGTGGATTTCTTTTAACGGCCATAACTTATTTACTAAGATGACTCTTAATTCTGATAAAATTGTACATTCTGGATAAGGTCTACGACTGTAATGGGGGTCACACATATTCTTCTTGTAGAGCTAGATATTCTTTTCCAGTTAGTTAATACTCATTCCCGTCAACTAGCTTGAGATAAAATTTTGCCAGACACAGAGGATCGCTGCCTGCACTCAGATATGTCAATAACATTTGCATTAGTCTCATTTGAAATCACATAAAGGGGATACCGTTGGAATCGTGGATCACAAGGCTATTTATCGCATACATCAAGCTATAGAAATTCTAGTTTTATACCTCCATTACACAAGGTGATTGATCACAAGTTCCAACTAGGGAAAACGTGGCCGGGTTTAGAACAGTGTTTTATTTGGTAGCTATAACCTCCAATTCAGAGGCATGGAACAACATTCTAACAACTACTTAAGAACATGGATTACAGTATGGAGATCCTTTTGAAAGAATTATATGAAAGAAGGTCACTCAATTTGAATTCACTCTTGACAGATGGTTGAAGGAAAGTTATTAACCAGGATCTTCCATTGAGGCTTGAGAATTCTCCTTCAGAATGGTTCTATAAATTTCAGTGTAGGGCTTCACTTGTAAATAGAGAGTTTTTGGGTAGCAAAGATATGTCATATTTGCTTTGTCAAAACAGTGTGTTGATAGGCCCTTGTAAGTGGTTTCCTTAATCAATGGTGATCCAGGCCCTTATCTTGTACATAGACCTAGGACTGTGCATCCCATGAAGCAATAAAATATTAGATTGTGAATTAATATCATTTATCCCTGCTGTGTTAACATGCATTCTTGTTAACCCTCGTAATATTACTACAAGAATATGGTTTACTATTATTATGTATCATTTTAGGGATCCATTATCATTGTGTATGCTAAGAATAATTGTATGTGAATGCACTTTGCTAGATTAAGGAGTAACTAAGGTCATCATCCTTTTTAACACAAGAAGATGCAGTTTGCCTCTGTATCTTCACACATTTAAAGACTACTTTCACTTCGTCATATTCTGGTGTAATAACGTCACTTTAGTGTAGGCTTTCAGTTTCATGTATAACTCTTTCCCTGGTCCCTTGGAAATTTATATTAGAACCACTCAGCTGATACCTAGTATTAGAGTAGATTGCCCCACTCTAGTTTAGGTTTACTAACTCAAGGTTATAAATCTGGAGGTTTATCTCAAGTACCATTTTCCACAATTTGATAGACTAGTACCCATAGATATCCAATCATCTCCTATAGAAAATGACACAGTATATCCGAAGATGGATAAAACTTCTATTGTAATTTGACTTCGGTGATTACAATACACTCACAAACAATATTGGTCATATCCCAGGATACAACTATCTTTTAGAATCATGTGCAATCTATACAGTAGGCTTAAATTGCTCGTAACAATTCCTAGAAGACTCATTTTATTTCATTCACAATAATATTTCATAATTTCCTTTGACATGGTTTCAGCCAAAAATGGAATAACCTTACCCCACAATGTACAACCGAGTATTGGGTGGAAGGCACTGTCGCTTCTAAATTACTTGATCTGACAATTATCATTCCAATGTCCTACTAGGACATTAAAAATTAACACAATAGCACTTTACTTCAGGCAATTTGTTTACAAAAGCGTACTTTCTACATGCCTTTCCTTTTCCTACTCATTTCAAGCGGTTATTTTTAACAGTACTTGCACTATCTAAATCTAGCACAGACTCAGTAACACTAGGTTACTGAGCATGAGTAAAACCTATACCATTGTAACAATATGCTATAATTAACTAGATATCATGACATAGGAATCCACCAAATTATATTTAACTGAAATGGTGACTAATAGTCTATACACTTTGTTTCAACCTCTTTAATCATGTTAAAATTTCCACACTAGTTAAATCTAAGGATGAACGTTGAATGTTTCCAATTACGTGTCATTGTTTCTAACAACATCAGATTTACTACCAATAGACACAACATATTTCATTCAACCTTGGTCATCATAAGTCAAGTCACGGGTTGTACGATTGTCAACTAGTTAATTCAATCATGGACATGATGACTAATACTAATACTCCTAAGGCATTCGTCATAATAGTTTGTATCTAATATATGTACACCCTTCACGAACATGACACTATTCTTTTTAAATAAGACAACACATATCATACTAACCATATACATACTTACAGTAATGGGCATCCCATGGTGGATTTCTTTTAAGGTTTCTTATTTACTAAGATGACTCTTAATTCTTAACGTACATTCTAGAAGCCCAAAAACTACCAATTCTTCTTGTAGAGCTAGATTTCTTTTCTTTTATACTATTGAGTAACTAGCTTGAGATAAAATTTTCTAAAAGAGGATCGTCTCTAATATGTCAATAACATGCTTAGTTCATTTGATAATAAAGGGGTATTCAATTTCTCACAAGGCTATTTATCCATACACAAGCTATAGAATCTAGCTTTATACCTCCATTACACAAGGTGATGATCACAAGTTCCAACTAGGGAAAACGTACCGTTTAGGTTTAGAACTATAACCTCCTTTCAGAAAGGAACAACATTTAACAACACTTAAGAAAGGATTACAAAGAACCTTGGAAAGAATTAATGAAAGAAGGTAAATTTGAATTCACCTTGACGATCTTATTAGTTATTAACCAGGATCTTATTGAGGCTTGAGAATTTATTCACAATGGTTAAAATTTCACCTAGGCTTCACTTGATAAGTTTGGCAAAAGTATACATATTACGTTTTCAAAACAAGTGAGATAGATTTAAGGGTTTCTTAATCAATTTCCTCCTACTACAAGACCTAGGATTCTCCCAAAAGTTAACCATCGATTCGACTTAATATCATTTATCCCCATTTAACATAAGCTTGTTAAACTCGTATATTACTAAAAATGGTTTACATTTTAATATCATTTTACATCCCATCAAAACTAAGAATAATTTATTAGCATAGATTAAGAGTAATGAGGTATATCCTTTTTAACACAAGAAGATAGTTTCCTTTTCTTCCATTTAAAGACTCTTTACTTCGTCTATAAGTTAATAACGTCATATTAATTTATTTTCAGTATAACCTTTGTATGGATTATAAAACCACTTGGTGATACCTAGTATTATGTTATTGCCCCACTCTAGAAAGGTTTACTAACTCAAGGTTATAAATTAGTTTTCTTACCATTTTCCTTTTTGATAACTAGTCATATATACATCATCTCCTATAGAAAATGACACACAATCCAAAGATGGATAAAACTTCTATTGTAATTTGACTCAGGATTAAATAGGTAAAACAATATTGGTCATATCAAGGATAAACTATCTTTCAACATTGCAATCATACAATAAATTGCTCGTAACAATTTAGTGATCATTTTATTTCATTCACAATAATATTTCATAATTTTTTAGTTTCAACCAAAAATGGAAAACCTACCCCACAAATACAAAATATACTAAGGCACTGTTGTTCTAAATTTTTTCTACAATTATCATTCCAATGTCCTACTACACATTAAAAATTAACACAATAGCACTTTATAGGCAAAACAAAAGCCACTTTTTACATGCCTTTCCTTTTCCTACTCACGAAAACCACCTGCACATTGTTAGCACAACTCAGTTCACGAGAATTGAGCATGATAAAACCTATACCTTGTAACAGTATGCTATAATTAACAATATCATGAAAGGAAAAAATTATATTTAATGAAATGGTTCTAATATCTATACACTTATAACCTCTTTAATCATGTTAAAATTTCCACACTGTTAAACTAATATGAACTTTGAATGTTTCCAATTACTGTCATTGTTTCTAAAACATCAATTTACTACCAATAGAACAAATAGATCAATTGGTCTCATAATTCAAGTACGGGTTGTCGATTGTAACTAGAATTCAATCATAAAATACTAATCTAATACTCCAACCATTCTTCATAATGTTTGTATCTAATCATGTACACTACAAATAATATTATTTTCAATGAAAACTAACAATTTTCAATACAGTCATTGTCTAGTGACCTAGTAGCTTGATATGTCCAAACGATTTTCTATTAAATATACAACACTACAAGCCCAAAAACTACCCATGTTATTCATGCAAAATTTGGATTCTAAAAATCTATTGAAACGTTATAAAAATATTATTTGAATCATAATCACCTTGATTTAATCTATAACTTCATATTTGTAAGATGGGACACAATTTCCCACCACTAGGTGTGTTTTTTTGGTTAATTAGCGTAACTTCACTAACTTAATTTTTCTTCCCTTTTGAATTCAACAAGGTATATGTATATAACCAAAAATCATCTTATGTCTCTTCAAACCGACATAGTACGCTAAGCTCCTAGAATGGTAACTATTGTATTAGCCTTAGACTGTGTTAGAATATAATTTAGGATCGTTTTCCCAACTTACCACTCTGTTATCCCATCAATAGGGTTTTCAACACTAACTTCAAAGACAATGCATGCAAAACTAGATGTATGGGAAAAACTAAACCATACTATCAAACCTGAAGGAAATCTATGAAAGTAAGAGTGTAAGATTTGTTTTATTTTCTTATTTATTTTACTACCTTTCTACGCTACATTGAGATACCTCGGATAAAATCCAAACACAATCAAGACCAAAAAACACACAATCTAAAGCTTAAAGCCCTTCATACACAAACCACTTGTCCTTATGAACTCCAGTAAGATGATTACCAAAATTAAACAATATAACGTCTTTCGCAACCCTTATAATGTCTTTCCCAAGCTTTATAACATCTTTCCCAAGTCTTACCCTTCGTATATACATGCAAGTCTCTATCTCTCTTTTTATAATAATAACAATTAACGTATTCATGTAGATAATAAATAGTCCACTTTAGCCATGCTCAGACATTCATACTTCAAGGATCATTCCAAATAAAAAAAATTTAAAAAAAGGAAACGAAATAAGGAAATTTTCTCAAATGTGAATGCATTCAAGGCAACCCAAAATCACCAAATCAAACAAAACAAAACAAAGGACAACTGAGAATATCCATCAAAGTAAGAATGAATCTACCACCACAAAACTTAAATCAAAATGCATTTTCAAAAAGAAAGGAGGGTATTTATTTTCATGGGATTTTTTTAAAAACAAAGTATCACAGATGTAGATCTTATCATGCCTGAATAGCTTCCTCAGGTTGCATACATTCCTGGAAGAGACTGCAACAACAATAAGAGACCAAAAATCACTATCCTCTTGCTTGTTGGGCATCCAAACTCTTCTTGCCCCTTTTATCTTTCTACAAGAATATTGTGTCTATTATTATGTTCTTGCAGGAATTCACTAACATTGTGTATGCTTGGAATATTGTTGTGAATGCATTTTGCTAGATTATGGTGAACTGTCATCACCTCTTCTAGTGTGCACTTTCCCTTTGTATTTCACACATTTGGAGATTACTCTCACACCCTCCTTTTCTGGTGTATCACCGCTTTAATGTAGGCTTTCATTTTATGTATTCTCTCTCCCTGGTCCCTTGGAAATTTAGATTAGAACAGTTAGCTTATCCTGCATTAGAGTAGATTGTGGCAGGTAGTTTAGGAGCAAGAACCAGCTTTCTCTGGAGGTCTGTCTCAAGTAGCAAGTCCCACAACTTGGAGATAGTACCCATGTTATCCAATCACACTGTGAGTTCAAATACATGCATAGGGGTGCTGTGATTCGGTGATAACAATAACATTTAATAAAATAAATGAAAAAAACAAATAAAATAATGGAAACTAATGAGGGCGGCTACCTTTGATGGAAATTTATAAAAAATAAACATTCCTCTCATAGACCATGCGGGGAAAATGGCGGCTAAGGTGGAAAAGGAGAAAAGTAATAAAAATTCATAGTAAAATATAATTTGTAGCATTCCACTCAAAGCTAACTCCACACCCAACAAAACTTAACCAAGGTTTTATTATATATTATATTTAAATGGAAGATAATTTTTTTTATTTTTAAAATAAAATTCGTTAAAAAATTAGGTTTTGCTTTAATAAATTTATGTCTGAAACTCTTTGGAAAATTTTCAAATATTTCTTTGGATAATTAAAATGGGAACGTCATTATGCAACCATTTTTAAAAAATACTATTATCCTTCAAATGTGAAAGCTCGTAAAATATGCTACGACCATGAACAACTATGACGACCTATGAAGGAAAGACGATGAAAAATAAAGACGTTAAAATAACTTCGCAACATGGTCGAATTTACTTAACGAAGAGATGGAGCACACCAACAGTACAATGACAGGTCAAAGAAGTATAACCATAACTCGAAACCAAACGAGGCATTACATGAGGTTTGAATTGTGATGTGGAGTTGAGGATAAGTGATGTGGCATCCTAGATAGGACAAACTCACTGTTCTCTTCTATTTTTCTATATATGCATGTTTATTTGTTTGTTCGGGGGTTACTTAATTTTCATTTCTACTATTGTATTTTGAGGTTGGAGAGTTTTGGAGTACTTGTTGAATTTTTGGAGCTTGTTGGAGTTGGATTGAGCTTAAAGGAGATTGGTGTGTGGCTTTTTGATCAAGTTGTACCATGGAAAGGTAGGAAGTACACCCTTCTTTTAATTGTTTTCTTTTATATGTGTATACTTGTGTGCAAAGGAATGGTTTGTATACTTGTTGGGTTCATGGGTAGAATACATAAGTATGGTATAGGATAAGGCTATGGATTTTATTATAGGGAGGCATAAGATTTTAATTCTTGGTTTGGGAGGGATTTGGGTTTGGGTGACACACCTTGGATAAGAATATGCTTGCTTTTCTTACTTGGTTCTTTTAAGGGAGATAAAAGAGAATGTAGGGAGGCATAAGAAAATGTGGGAGGCATAAGAGGATCTTGATAGAGGAATAACAGTTGTGTAGGGGTTTGAGATGTATTTTGGATGGTTTTAAGGTGGGAACCAAATCCTATTGGAAGGCATAGGTGACCTCCCCATAGATCTTTGCTCCATTGGCTTTACATTTTTAAGCCTTGTGTGTTTTGATAGTTTCATGTTTGTGATTGTATATTTTGTTGAATTTGTTTTGAAATAGTTGTGAAATTTTGTATTGTAATGAGGAATCTTTGTTCATACTTTCCATGAGTTAGATCCATCCTTTATTGCATTTTTGGTTGGGGCTCAGGGGCCAATGAGGGGGATATCTTATTCTCCTCATTGGATTATTTGTTGGGTGAATACTGTTGCCTCTCCCCCATTTTTGGTTGTTGTGATTGAAGTAAAAGCATGGTGGAGCTGGAGATCTTGTTGAAGATTTGGGAAGACTAGAATACTTGTATTTAAAAGAAAAGTTGCTTTGTAAGAAATATTTACACAGTTGTAATATCATATTTGAAGGAAGTTAATTAAAGAATGTGTCTTTCCTTTCTCTTCAAATTAGTTGTATGTAAAGGAATGAATTAAATGGATATCATGTTTAAATTTTACCTTGTGTTTAAAGTAAAGAAAGTTGCAATTCTTAATGTTTTGATTGCAATGTGGATTGGGAGGTTGTCATAGCCTTATTCTTAGTTGAAACAGTTAAACACTCTTTGGTTTTGATATATTTAAAGTTAAATTTATCCCTTGATATATATGTTCTTTTATAAATTCATTTTTATAGTTCTCTGGCCTACACAATGACTGACACCGGTCAGTCTTAACTAGCATCGGTGTACTTAGTACCAACATCGATCATTGTTTCATATTGTAGTCTTTAAAATGTTAACTCCAAATTTAGTTATCAACTTAAATCATATCATGACTTACACAACAACCTTAAATTTAATGAATAATTGTTGGAAAAGTTATTTAGATAAGTGTGAATCACAAAATGGTGAAGATATGTTACAATTTATAAAATAGACTCATCCGACAGTAACTGACATCAACGATTGAAACTCCATTAGTATTCATATGACTGACATCGATCACTGGATACTGCACCAATTTCATTTTTGCAAGCTTGACAGTCATTTTTTGTGCCCTTGTTTATATTGAATGCTTTTGAGAATGTTATGCTTTGTTAAA
Source organism: Taxus chinensis (assembly GCA_019776745.2). NCBI lineage: Eukaryota > Viridiplantae > Streptophyta > Pinopsida > Cupressales > Taxaceae > Taxus > Taxus chinensis. The sequence continues at coordinate 194,637,056 of CM034155.1, read as the reverse complement.
ACTGAACCGACGTCGGTTGTGGAACTAATGTCGGTATAATAGTGGTTACTGTGGTGAGTTAATAGACCGTCGTCGTGTGCGTGGTTTTTTTTTAAAAAAATATATTTTCGGCCAAACCATTGCTTCTTATGGATCTAGACTTCACCTAAATGTAGATCCAACATGTGAGGGCCATCTATGCTTATTTGGACTCATACTCCAAACTATATATAGGGATTTAAATACATAAAAATATTGATCTACAAAATGGGGTTTTTCCCTGTCAGGGAAAAAAAGAACTAATCAACAATAGATATCGAAAAAAATCTAGGATATATGCTTGCATTCTAATAAATAACTAATAATACATGATTAAATCTAAGATTCAAATATTCTAAAGGAGGAGACAAATGGATGGAATCCACTTCTTCTTGCACATTGGATCCAAGAAGACTCCTTCATGATTTTCCATTGATCCATGGCATCCACTCCTTCAACTTGCAAACCAAAGAGAAATAAATGAATGAGCTGAGGGTAAGAAATGCTAAAGAAGACTCCCTTAAGGATTATTAATGCTTCTTCTGGGTAGATTTAATCTTTTGGTCCCTATTGATTTGATCCAAGAGTTAAGAATCAACCCTATAATTCTTAGGTGAGAATATTCATTTTATGGTCGTAATTTTAAATAAATCAAATGTATGTGTCAATGGGTGAATGGGGCCATTGAGGGCTCTAGTTTATTAAGATAAAAATGTAACCCTTCTAGTAGGTTTTAGTGAATGATTCAATGGACATTAAAGAAAATAATTTAAGAGAACTGAGGTAACTAAGGATAAGGGTTTATTAAACGTGGGTTGAATGTTAATTCTGAAGGGGGAAACTATTTAACCTAGTAAGAGAAATTAATGAACACTTATCTAATGATGATAATTAAATTAACATTAGATATGGATTAAAAGTATTTAATTAATAATCTAGACTGGACCTATCTTATGAAATGTAACATTTCTGGTAGGAATTAATTAAATGTATATTACTGTTTGACATCCTTGTAACCTTTTTTAAAAACAAAAAAAAAAATCCGCAACTTTCAAGATAATTATTTAAGGATTATTAAGATTTCTAAAAGTCAAATTTTTGGGCGTTACACCTCTCCCAAATCCTAGTAAATCTCAAATTGACATTTTTTTCACTAGAGTACCTATGGGGGCCACTTCTCATTGGATGGGACCTAGTAAGTTTCTCAACACGGGATAAATCAACTTACTGGGGTCCTCAAATTGTTCAGAGATAGGCTTCACCTCAATAGATCCCTAAGTATTGATTGATCCTACAATCACCAGTTCCTATAGCCTACAATAGGTGATATGGACTTTAGGAGCCATAAGTATACTAATGAGTCAGGTGAGAACAACATCTTCATGTGATGAGGACTATAGCACAAAACATAGGGATGACAAGTAGCATTGATGGCATAATTATTCTTGTTTTATTTGATTCAGATCCTCAGATTCTTGGTATTTCCCCATTTGTAGTATGGAGTGATGTTTAGGCTGGTGTCAGTTAGATAGAGTGGTAGTTGGGAGGTGGAGATGGTATTTTTCATGATAGGTTGGTTTCCAAGCTTACATTGGAATCCTTAGTCAAGGAGTGCATAGTGGATCTAGGACCGTTTTCCATGACCTTGGATATTTGTATCCTTCCTTTGGGTTCATATGGGATTATTTTGGGCATTTATTTGTTATCTACACACAGGGATAGGGGTGATTGTTACAGCAAGGTAATATCATGTGTAGATGATTTAGGAGTGGAGACAGTGATAGTGGGAGTTAGGAGACCCACCTCTATTTGCAGCATATCCACCATACAGCTTAAGCGGTTTGTGCAATGAGGTTGCTAGTTGTATGTTGTTCAAAATAGTTAGTTAACAAGTATCTGAAGGATGAGTCTAGTGGGCCATCACTTGATGATCATCATATAATGAAGAAGTTTTTAGATGTCTTTCCAGCGGAGATGTCGGGGTTACCTCCCCCACGTGAGATAGATTTTCACATTGATTGATTTGGAGCAAATGCCTATCTCATGAGCACCTTATAGGATGAATACCCTCTGAGCTCTGTGAGAATAAACTAAAATCTGGTTCAGTTGCCCATGTCAGAGAAAGTCCTAATTCATCCTAGTGTATCCCCTTAAGGTGCACCGGTGATTTTTATAAATAAGAAGGATGGATCTTTGTGATTGTGTATTGATTATTGTCAGCGGAACAAAGTAACAATAAAAAATCATTACCCCCTTCCATTTATTGATGATTTATTTGATTAGATGAAGGGCCACAATATTTTCTAAGATAGATCTTAAGTATGGATACCATCAGCTGAGGATCACAGAGGAAAATATTCATAAGACAACCTTCGATATGAGATATGGCAACTACAAACTCATAGTAATTGCATTTTGGTTCGACGAATGCCCCTGCAGTATTCATGAGTTTGATTAATGGGGTATTTCAGAAATTTTTGGATCACTTCATGCTCATTTTTATTGATGAAATTTTTATTTACTCACGTATGCATGAGGAGCACGAGGATAACCTTCGACAAGTTCTAAAGTTTGTTCGTGAGCAGCAGCTTTATGGGAATCTAGAGAAGTGTTCACTTTTTAAGTTAGAGGTGTAGTACTTTGATCACATTATTTGTGGGGAAGGTATCACCATCGGTCCTTCCAAGATTAGAGCTATTATGGATTGGTCCATGCCAACTAGTGTGACTAAGGTGGGTAGTTTGATGGGGTTGACATGTTACTACAAGATATTTACTGATGAATTTTCTTGGATTACGCACCCATCACTTCCCTTTAGCGGAAAGGGAAGAAGTTTATTTGGTCGGATGGATGGTACCAGGCCTTTAGTACACTGAAGGGATTCCTTACGTCAACATCGATTCTTACTATTAACACAGACTTTTTAAGGAGATTCTTCGTGATTTGTACAACATGCTTCCTTAGTAAAAATTAGGTTGGGTATTGATATAAGAGGGCAATGTGGTTTCCTTTTAGTCTCAAAAACTCAAATATTATGAGCTCAATTATCTGAATCATGACCTTGAGCTTGTAGCAATTGTGAATGTTTTGGTTTGATGGAGACATTTCCTTCCTGACAAGAGATTTATTCTCACGACAGACCATTTGAGCTTACGTTACCTCTTCATGTAACCCAATATCATCAATTGTCAGCGGCGTTAGATGGAGTTGTTATGCGAGTATTACATATATATAGAGCATGTGAAGGGGAAGGAGAATGTTGTTTCTGATGCTCTGAGTAGAAGGAGACATTTGGATATGACTAATTCAGTGGGTACAAATTTGTGGAGCAGGATTTTGTGACAACTTCCTCATAACAGTTTCTACCTTACAACAAGATCATATATTGATTATCAAATACCCCTTGAGGGAAAGTTCTATAGTTTTACAGTAGAGTTAGATGGACTTCTCAAGCCTAGAGGCCATATCTATGTACCTAAGGATGGAGGTTTGACACAATATATCTTGGCAGAGTCTAATCGTGCACATTATTCATCCCATTTAGGGGTGAAGAACATTCATGCCACCTTGAGACAACTTTACCATTGGAGAGGCCTTCAGAGAGATGTATCTCAGTTTGTGTCACATTTTTTAGAGTATTAGAGGGTGAAGGTCAAGAATCAGTATCCAACTAACCTTCTTTACCCACATGTTATCCCAGAGTGGAAATGGGACACCATTTCCATGGATTTCATAGTAGGGATACCGACATCAAGATACGACCACAATGCCATCATGGTCACAATGGATAGAATGATGAAAGTGGCTCATTTATCTCCGGTGGAGAGCACATATAAAGCTAGTGAAGTAGCGAGAGTGTACCTGACATGAGATTATTAGACTGTGGGGATTTTGTTTGAAGATCATCTGCGACCACGATCCCTTATACACATCACATTTCTTGACTACCATGCAGAAGGAACTTGGGACAAGTATCAAATTCATCACAACCTATCATCTAGAGACAGATGGACAGACGAAGTTAGTGAATCATATTTTAGAGGACATGCTTCAAATGTACGTCATGGATCACAAGTCTGGGTGGGAGGAGTACTTGTATTTGGTGGATTTTTCCTACAACAAAAGTTTTCAGAGTTTGATTGGCATGACACCTTTTTAGGAACTTTATTGGATGGAGTGCACGACATCATTGAGTTGGGACAAATTGGAGGATAGAGTATCTCTTGGACTAGATTTGTTACAGGACATGGAGCATTAGGTTGTTTTGGCCTCGAAGAAAGGTTGTAGGAGGCACATAATAGGTAGAAGAAGTATGTAGATCGAAGGAGAGTCAACCATAGTTATGAGGTGGGCACGAAGGTGTTTCTTTATGTCAGACCTCATAAGATTCCTATCCATTACGAAAAGGCTTTATGTTTCTCTGAAGTTTGGGTCCATTTGAGATCCTGGAGTGGATCGGTCCCTTAGCTTATCATTTAGACTTTCCACCCAACTTTACTTGCATGCAGGATGTGTTTCACGTATATGTTCTTATGAGATATATCCAAGATCCATCTCATGTATTGGATTGGACCGCATTATAGGTACAACAATAGGGGAAGATGATGGTAGAGCCCATGCATATTTTAGAGCACAGGACCCTGGGCCTTCAAGGTTGAGATATTGATCAGGTGTGAGTCCAGTGGGACATGTATGATGAGATTACTGCTATATGGGAGGATGCTATGTTGCTAAGATTATATTTCTTTAGTTTCCACACCTATTTCAGTGACTTCCAGGAGGAATTCAGTCTAAGGGGAGGGGGATGTAGTGCCCACTCCTCTTCGACACTTATTATATTTTGATTTTGATTACTATTAACTTATAGACATGGATGTTATTATATCATTTTGGTTTATCATGATGTTAGATGATAAACATATTTTGACTATTAATGGATTGTGATTCATAGTATGATATGTGTGTATTCTTAGATACATAGAGAGACATTTTATATTCATGATGATGATGTGTTGACATATGGCATATATATTATAACATTTGGAATATTTGTCATGTTGACTAGGATTTAGATTTTGAACTAATCTTTTGATCTTGTTGATATTAATAAAAGATAGTATTGAAATTTTAAATGTTGTTGAAATTTTAGAAAAATGATAACATTGTTTTGTTTAGATGATGACTTAGTTATATGAGGATGTTTATTGATTTATATGCATATATTTTATCTTTGATGTTTTGATGTGGCCACGAGGACAAAGGAGGTATTGTGTGATTTTGTAGGTAATTATATCATAACAATCAAAAGGGGGATTGGAGACCAACCACAACGGAATACTTAGATGGATACAATGATGGTCACCATGGAAACTTGTGTAATATGTTATGTTTTTTGTTTTATTTTGTTAGGGGGTCCCCATGGGGGGATGACCTCCAATTGTGACCATGGGCTATGTGTGCAATTCTTTCCCTTTTCTTTTATTTATTGTAGAGTATGTGATTTCTTTTTTGATGTAATTTATTTAATCATTATTGATTAATGTGCCTTTATTAAGTAATTTAATCATGTTATTAAGTTATATGGGGATGTGAAAAAAGGTCCATTTATTAGAGTAGTTGGATATTTGGATTTTGATTGAGTGTAAGTGACTTGAGTGGTGTATATTCTACCATGCCTAGGAATTTCGGATTTGGGTTTAAGGTCCATTTTTGGAAGCTTGTGGGACAAGATAAGTTTGTCCCACACCTCTTAATTTCTTATAACAATCCTACCTATGGATTGGGGGGCATCAAAAATAGACCCCATTATGTGTTTTTGTGAGACAAAAAGTTGACATTTATTGCACTTTTCTTACATGGGTTTTAAATTATGTCCTTAGGGGGTGTGGGTTTGGATTGTGTGTATAAGAGGCTTGTCATTCCTCTCAACCACCAATTTATTGTGCATTAGGGTTGAGGTTTGAATTGTGAGGTGGAGTTGAGGATAAGTGATGTGGCATCCTACATGGAGCCACCTCACCCTTCTCTTCCCTTTTTCTATTTATGCAAATTTATTTCTTTGTTTGGGGGTTACTTCATTTTGTTTTTACTCTTGTATTTTTGGAGTTGGAGAGTTTTGGAGTGCTTGTATAATTTTTGGAGCTTATTAGAGTTGGATTGAGCTTTAAGGAGCTTGATGTGTGGCTTGATCAATTTCTACCATGGAAAGGTAGGAACTACACCCTTGTTTTAATTGTTTTCTTTTATATGTGTATACTTATGTGCAAATGAATGGTTTGTATGCTTGTTGGGTTCATGGGTAGAATGCCTAAGTATGGTGTAGGAGAAGGCTATAGGGATCTTATATGTATGGAGGCATAAGATTTTATTTCATGTTTTTGGAGGGAGTTGGGTTGGGTGCCCCAGCTTGGATAAGAAAATGCTTGCATTTCTTACTTGGTTCTTTTGAGGGAGACATAAGAGATTGTAGGGAGGCATAAGAAACTGTGGGAGGTATAAGAGGATCTTGAGGGAGGAATAAGAGTTGTGTAGGGGTTTTGAGATGTATATTAGACATTTTTAAGGTGGCCACCTAATCCCATTGGGAGGCATAAATGATCTTCATATAGATCCTTGATCCATTGGCTTTACATTTTCAAGCCTTATGTATTTTGATAGTTTTATTCTTGTGATTGTATCTTGTGTTGAATGTTTTTTGAAATGGTTGTGAAATTTTTTATTGTGATGTTGAATATTTATGTTTTTGCCACGAATTCTATCCATCCTTTATTGCATTTTTTTGGGGCATCGAGGGCCAATGAGGAGGATAACTTCTTCTCCCCATTGGATTACTGTTTGGGTGGAGAGTGTTGCCTCTCCCCCATTTTTGGTTGTTGTGATTGAATTAAAGGCATGGTGGAGCTCTTGTTTGATATTTGTAATTTGTAGAATTTTTTGAAGTAAAAAATGAGCCTTCATTTTAGAAATTTTCCTGTAATTCCCACTTAAGGTGGAAGACTAGTAGATTTGTAGTTAAAAGAAAAGTTGCTTTGCAAGTTTTATTTACCAAGTTGTAATGTCATGTTTGCAAGAAGTGTATTAGAGAATGTGTTTTTCCTTTCTCTTTATATTATTTGTATGTAAAGGAATGAATTAAATGGATATCATGTTTAAATTTTACCTTATGTTGAAAGAAAAGAAAGTTACAAATCTTAATGTTTTGATCAAAATGTGAATCAGGAGGTTATCATAGCCTTATTCTAGGTTAAAAAAAATTAAACAATATTTGGTTTTGATATATTTAAAGATAAAGTTATCCTTTGATATCTATGTTCTTTTATAAATTCATTTTTAGAGTTCTCTAGCCTACATAGTGACCGACACCAGTCATTCTTAACCGGCATCTGTGTACTCAGTACTGACATTGTTTCATGTTGTAGTATTTAAAATGTTAACTCCATATTTAGTTATCAACTTAAATGATATCATGGCTTGTACAAAAACCTTAAATTTAATTAATAATTGTGGAAAATTAATTTAAGTAATTTTGAATCACAAAATGTTGAAGATATGGTAAAACTTATAAAATGGACTCATCCAACAATAACTGGCCTCGATGACTGAATCGCCATCGGTATTCCTATGATCAAAATAGGTCATTGGATACTGCACCAATTTAAGTTCTGCCAACTTGAAAATCATTTGTTGTGCCCTTGTTGATATCAGAGGCTTCTGATACTGTTACGATTTCATAAAATTAAATAAGAGGTTACTCTTAGAATTAATCTCTTACTCCTCTGCATTTAAAACATAATTATGAAAACTTACAATTAACACAGGAACCAGTGTCGGTAGTGGAACCGATGTCGGTAGCACAATGGTTACCGCGGTTGGTCACCTGTGTGTGGATTGTTTTTTAGAAAAAAAAATTAATTTCGGATAAACCATTGGCTCTTATGGATCCAGAATTCACCTAAATGTAGATCCAGCCTGTGAGAGCCATGTATGCTTGTTTGGACCCATACTCCAACTTGCACATATGGATTTAAATGTATAAAAATCTTGATTTATAAAATGGGTTTTTTCCCATCAATGAACATAAAAAAAGATAACTAATCAACAATATAGCTTAACCAGATCTAGGATAGATGCTTGCATTGCTATAAATAACTAAGAATACATGATTAAATCTAAGAATCAACTATTCTAAAGGAGGATCCTAATGGATGGAATCCCCATTCTTCTTGCACATTGGATCCAAGAAAACTCCTTCATGATTTTCCCTTGATCCATGGCATCCACTCCTTCAACCTGAAAACAAAAGAGAAACAAATGAATGAGATTAGGGTAAGAAATGCTTAAGAAGACTCCCTTAAGGATGATTAGGGATTCATTTGGGTAGATCTAATCTTGTGGTCCTTATTGTTTTGATCCAAGGGTTAAGAATCAACCCTACAATTGTTAGGTGAGAATATTCATACTATGATTCTAAATTTTAAATAAATCAAATGTATGTGTAAATGGGTGAATGGGGCCACTTAGGGATCTAGTGTATTAAGTTAAAAATGTAACCCTCTAGTAGGTTTTAGTGGATATATTCAATGGACATTAAAGAAAATAATTTAAGAGAACTAAGGTAACTAAGGATAAGGGTTTATTAAATGTGGATTGAATGTTAATTCCCAAGAGGGAAACTATTTAACCTAGTAAGAGAAATTAATGGACACTTATCTAGTGATGATAATTAAATTGACATTAGAACTGGATTAAGAATATTTAATTAATAATCTAGAGCAGATATATCATATGAAATGTAAAATTGTTGGTAGGAATTAATTAAATGTATATTAGGGTTTGACATCCTTGTAACCTTTTTAAAAACAAAAAAAAATCCTTAACTTTCCAAGTCATACCTTATTTCATTTACAATTTAGTCTTAGTGAGAGAAAGGAGAGAGATACAATAGTATTTTTTTCACGTTCACCTATTTATTAATGCTATTAACATGTAGAGGTCAATTATATGAAAATAAGAGTCTTTGCAAAAGAAAAAAACTTTCTATTTTGAATTGAGTAACTGGATCGTAAAAAGGGTGACCATAGATCAAAACTACAATATAGCTCCAATAGAAAAAACAAAATGCAAAACAACCTCTAAAAATGGGTAAACGTTATGAGAAAGAGCGGAAGGTCTCTCGTAACATCAAGGGTTATCAACCAAGAATACTTGGTAATTAAGGATGGAAATAATATATGTACAAAACGAGCAATGCGAAGGAAAGAAAATTCCCCACTTGTCAAAGTTATAAATATTAATTATATTATTCCAAGGTGAGAGTGATAAGTAAAAATTTAAATTATTGATGAATGTGGGAGACAAAATTATGTATTGAGTAAATGGATCCCGAAAAATGTTCAAACTAGAGTAATACTTATATTAGAGGTTAAATACCCCATCCCCTTATACAACCTAAACCAATCCATCCTCAATAGGGAAGAAAAAAACAAAGTGGTGGTCATGTTTAGAATTTAAAATCCTTAGTACTACTAAACGTTTAGGTTCCAAGGATTCCACAAGGATAAGTTTCCAATTTCTATTTACATTTATTAATATATACATTCCTGTAATAGACCAACAATAGTTTCATTGAAAAAATAAATTAATTTATCCTAAGTTTTAAATTCTACCAATAAATATTTACCAGCCATGAATAATCCTATAATGATACTTTGTTTTATTTTCCAAATTTTCTACATACATCTCCTTAGATGATACCTCTACTATAAATTAAGTAGTTGTAGAGTAAGGAACCTTTAAGATATTTACCCAACGTGATAAGTGAATCATCCTCATTATATTCAAGGTTTTTGGCCTTATGGATGTCATTCTAATTTATTTGTTCACTCAATTACCACTAGATGTTTTTATTTAGAATGTATTTATTCAAGAGATAGGTAAATCTAATACCTAGCCATCCATGTGATTTGAGGAGGAAAACTTTAATATTCCATCCCATAAGGTATCCTATGATGTTCCTCTATCCCTGACCGTATGGACCTTTTCTTAATTTATTGTATGCATAATATAAGGGACAAAATATTCACCAATATTTTATGAAGAGAGATCTTAAGAAACCTTAGAGATGAGAATAAATTTCCAACATATTTATCATCCCTATCTGTAACCTATCAAGAATATTCATCCAACATGAGTTATCCTTTTTTTCACCAGAGACTTACGAATGAAGATTTTTATTTAAGAATCAAGTATCTTAGATATCCTTTTGTAGATATAATCTTGAATATTAATAAAGAAAAAGAGTATATCTTTTTGAAGTTGATGATATATATCTTCAAATTTCTTCATAGGACTTTGGTGATTTTTTATCGTTTTAAAATCAAATAAAAATGCAATCCATGTGATTAGTATCTGATCCATTAATTTCTTGTGAGAAAAGTGTTAGACCCCAAGAGCTATTTAGAAACCCTTAATGAGTGATTTCTATTTTTTATTTAATATCATTTTCCCTAGCTAGACTCTTTGCCAGCATTATGAACTGGTAATGGGATAGAGTCCCCATTGCTAATGCCTCTTTCTACTAAGAAAAATCCTATTGTTGCTACACTTATAATAATTGAGAACGTCCTTACCTTAGGATTGAAACCAATTTTTTTTAGGATTTTTATAAGGAAAACCAATCAAACACTAACGTATGACTTATTCATATCACATTTTGAGTTGGAATCCATATAAAGGAGTTTTATAAATCAAATGCATTTATAATATTGTTTGTCACTTATATTCCCCCTAAAGCGAAACCTTGTTGAGAGGAAATAAGATTAGGAAGGAGATAAAAAAAATTTTATATAGTTATATCCCACATAATTTTTATGGGAATACACTTGTCCTTATCATGGCATTAAACTCTAGAGACAGGGACATCATAAGGCAACCAATAATTCCATGTTGAAACAATGAAAATTGTTGAATTTGATAACCACATAACTAAGCATGCTAGGTGTTTTTGCATTATATTTAAGACAATATATTTAACTAAGAACTAAGATGATTGTATCATTGAAAATACAAAACTTTAACAATGATATATGACAAAGAGAAACATTTAGGCCTTTACAAAGAAGAAATCAGGTACACAATTGATATTCAGGAATGGAAAGTGAATCTTTCTTTGGAGATAAAAAACATCTATTTTTTATGCGAGGTCATGCTATATTGAATCAAATAAATTTATTACCTAAAATTGATATAATGAAAGGCTTAGGGATTTATGTTTATAAATTTTCAATATCTTACACATTTATCACAAATGCTCCAATTAAGATGAATTTATCAATGTGATAATCATGGAACTTCTATTTCTATATTTATGGAAATAAAATACACAATTCGTGAAATAATTATATTCATTTTCCAATATTATATATTTAACAACATGAAAGGTAGTTGACTCTAGAAACTCGCATGTCATAATCAACGAATAAAATCATTATATTATAGCAAGGACGTTTCATCACAAATCCAATGAAAAAACCAATTTGAATATAATTATTATTTTATTATGAATTGAATAATTTTTTCACAAGAATGTTCAACTAATGGTTTCCACATGCAAGCTTACTTTTCCACGACTATAGTTGTTATTGCCAAAGGCTAAACACATGACCTGAAATTACTCTTATTAGTTTCTTGTTTATTAGTCAAACTCAAGAAATATTTTACCGTGAATGTAAAAAAAGACCAACAAATGTTTTTTCATTTTAAATATAAGAATAAGAGGATTAAGAAGATATATATTTATATGAATTGTCAATTACCCAATTTTTTTATTTATTGCATTTATGTATTGATTGTAGGAAGGGATTTCTTAGTCAAAAATTAGAAAAGGAGTAAACTGAAGGAAAATGACAATGTTGGTGACCTCTAAATCAATGTTCTAAAGCATGTACACCAATATTCTTCCTTCAAATGATAAATGAGAAAATTTTATTTAGCACCAATTTATTCAAATGGTATATATGGTTATAGTAGTTGAAATACCTCCCCCACCATCACTTGAAGACTATGTAAGCACGTCATATTCAAGAAAACATCCATTATTCTGGAAATTGTATCTTAATAAGGAATGCAGATATCCACAACGTATACATAAGGCACTTTTACATTGTAATCGACTCTAAAAACCTTGTGTCTTTATTTCCCTTTTCTATTTTTCACTCAAGTCAATTATAGTAGTAGTTGTCTATTCTTTCGCTCATGTGTAAACTGATACTTAATTTGAAACACATTCATAATTTCACCATTACAAAATTATGTATAAATAATTAATATAAATGATTTTTCTATTTAATGCAATGTTTGATGAGCATTTTACTTGTCGTAATAAAGAAAAACATAATTGGAAGTCTTATATTTTATGGGTTTGTAACACTTTTGGATTATTGCAATTACATTATATAAGTTAACAAATATAGTTTGTAAGTGTAATGAAAACATAAAATACTTCAACAAAAGAACATGGTATATTGGCTATCAAAATTCATTAAATTGTTTGAGTGGGAGCGAGAGTGGGAACATGATTTTCAAAATATTCCTTTGCAGGATCATGAATTTGGCCTAGTTCAGGAGGGTTTGGCAGAGGAAGGAAGAGCACCACAGTTTACATGGGATAAGCTCATCTTATCTTCCTAGAAGAAATAAGACAATTTCCATATGACCCCCTCATGGATGAATGTTTCTCCTTTGTTGAATTTTCTTGATGTGGTACTCTCCTATGCTCAAGAGAGACACAAATATGCTCTTTTATGTAGCTTCTTTGGCTGACTCCATAATATTTATTTTGTAAAAACATGGTCCAATAGAAAATGGAGGAATTTTTGGTGCCTGAATATTGGGGCCTTGGTTCTATGGAAAAACATTTATATCCCTCAATAGATGGATTCATTGTTCCCCTATTCAGGTTCCTCCTATTTTCCCAATCTTAGTTATATTATCGACTTTACCTCTAGAGTTTTGGGTTCTTGATGTGTCTTTTGGAGTTACCAAAGATCTGGCTAGCTTTCTCACTATGGATTCCACAAATTTTACGTGCACCATTATAATATTTACTAGAATATATGTTAATTATTCCTAGGGAAATCCCCTTTCTCTCCCTATAAACCTTGCCTCAAAATATGGAACCTAGGAACAACCATTAAAGTCTGAATCATCTTCCCCTCTTTTTTGTGTTAAATACAGGAATGTTATCCACAACACTGAGCATTGTAGGGATCTTATTCAAGTTTAGAAAAATAAGGGTGAGGATGTTGATTCTCATTATCTAGATTGCCTTCCTCGGTTGGATGGTAACCTTCTACCATGTGCACATGTGTACTCTTGCTTTAGGAAAAAGGCTCAGTTTTGAGTAAGGTCGCCTATGGGGCCTATTCTCCCTCTACCATTTTTTATGCTTCCTCTATAAATATTAAGTCTCTGACTATGACGGGATTAGATCGTTTACCATTATGTTTAGGAGGTTCACTACCGATGGTAATGAAGGAGGAGTGAACAGGGTGGAAGGATAAATAGGGTGAGATGGCACCAATAGTTATTATACCTATCTCTTTCCTGTGACCACTTGATACCCTTTATGTCCCAATTTTGATATTGTCTCGCCTTGAATTGGGATTTCATTTCCCTACCCAGAATGATGGGCTTATTATAACGCCCACATTTTACACATACAAATACAACACTAAAAATGCAGGAATAATTTTTTGTGACTTAAATTTTAGTACACATGAAACTCCAGGAGGTCACTTAGGACAACACACAATACATGATGTGTTTACACAACATTAACCCACATAGATGACATGAAAACACATGATTCACATCAAGGAAACTTTAATTTTCAAATGAAAGGACACAACATAATGATTCGACTACATCATGAATCCCGTATAAGCACCATCCCTGACAACACTTTCCTGATTTACATATTTATTACATTCATATTTTGTTACTGACCTTATATTCTTGGAAATGACTTATCAATTATTTTATAACTAGACTACATTATCTTGACTTTATTTAACATTTCACTTGTAGTAATCCCATCTAATTTTTCTTGTTTCCGTCATCAAACCAGAATGGTATAACCTGGTTGTTGGTATGAACGTAAGTACATACATGATCCTTTTAGTGTTTTTTCCAAGGATTCATTTTATAAGTTGCATTTTAAATTGGATTTTCCATTTAGTTTAGCTACAACAAGGGATTTTATCATGTAAGCAAAGGAATTTATTGATTCAAGAGTTGATAGATTACACATTCTTTTCATATTAGTATTTAAGTTCTAAGGTTAGTCTATTTCGTTTTACGTTATGACAACTGACCATGTATTCCATCTACTTCACTCTAATTCCCAGTCATCAAGGTCCTAAGGAGGGTGATTCACACTAAACCAAGGTTGGATTCCTGGAAAATTAAGTATTAGATGTGTGCCACAAGGAGGCATTCAATTATAGATTTTACACACCTTACTAAGGTCACAAATAGAGTTATTTTACACCCTTATATCCAAATTCATCTTGTAACTCTAGTTACATTTGATACCCCTAGTTAAGATGACACTCTTGTTTAAGAGGGGTTAAAGGGGATTCATACTTAGTATTCTCATTTGTAGGTATCTAAAACATAGGACCCTCTCAAATCATTTACATTCATTTTAAAATGATTTCACTTAATTTGATTTTAATTAGTATACTAAAATTGTTGAGCAAACTGTATGATACTAAGGCCATTTGCATACTCATGGACCTACTAGCTCATGTCCTAGGGAATTTCCTCAAGAACATGATCACCTAGTTTCTCAATGTACAATTCATTACGCATTAGGAAAAATGGAGGACAAGACGAAATACTCCTTCATTTAGAGGATTACAGTTCACATTAGGGGTCACACACTATGGATTTAGTCTCCCACCAAAACATGGTTTATACATATTATATGAATGATCTAAATTTCACCTTTCTCCAAGCATATCATCTTATGGTTACATTTTCACCAACTAGTCGTAACTTTAAAAGTTGCTAAGTTTCAAAATTAACCCTTACTATCACACCATTAGGCCCAATGATAAAAGAGATTGGGTACCGAGTACAATCATAATCCCAACTCTTAAGGGTGACTGTTAAGGCTAGCTGGTGGTCTTCGCCACAAAATGTGGATGTTGGTCCAAGAGGATTTTTCACTATGTTTAATGTTTATTCCCAAGGAGGGCTACATTAAGAGAACACATTCTCCTTACTACATACATGATTAAAAATCCTAGAAAGGAACCACATACTCTAGATAATGTATGACCATGTCATTCCTATTCATCAAGTTCACAAAAATGCTGCTAAGCATATAGGCTATGATGACAAAATCAACTTGAGCTCTTATTTACCTAAACTAGGAGGTGACATTGAGTTCAAAGTTTAATTTCATTCTAAAGTTCCAATTTATTCTATGCTAAGAAGGATCACACATGAATAAAAGTTAACCACAATTCTTATACTAGGGTTGACTGTTGCGGTTAGATTCCTTTATTACATTTTCAAGTTAATAAACACAACACCAATTATTTATCTGTCTATTGCAAACTGGAATATGCACTACAAGATATTAAATTAAAATTCATCTAACATACATACATACATACATACATACATATAGATATATATATATATATATATATCCAACCTTTTTACCATATAAAAATCTGAATCAAAAGGGCACCTATGATTAAATGTACATTTCCCAAGGCATCCCTAAAACTAGCATCTCATACATATTAACAAATTTCAAATATAAAATTTTCTGTAACATGGAAATACATTATACATGTAAAATTTTTAAATGACCTATATAAATTACAATAATAAACAATGAATTACACTGCGCCTTTTCATGATATTTCTTAGATCCTGCAAAACCATGTGAACATGAAATCAACGATAAATTATTGGCATGGCATCCACCTAAATATAGCATAATTAACATTATTGGTTTTCCATTTACATGATTATCACATGTAACAAGAGAGGGTTAGTGGCATATATTCATTTCATTCCTTAACCAAGGGAGGAGAGAGAAAGAGATAAGGAAGAGAGAGAAACACTATTTTTCCAAAAGTCAACTTTAACCCAAGTCACAAGATAGAGTTTAAAAATATTTATTTATATGTTCCAATAAGTTTTCATGATGGTTAAAATTCTTGACTAGGTTCATGTGGTCTTAATTTTATGCTTTTCTACTTGTTGCAAAAACGTCCAATTTTGGCTCGGAGGCCAAGAAACCATTCTAAATTTGTCTTCCGATGGGAAAATGTATGAGCGGTAATTTTCTACGAGTACTCCTATATACCAGTAATTCATGTGAATAGAAAAATTTAGATCTAACGTATGGTTTACAATAGGTGACTAGTTTTTCATGGTCACCGGTCATAGTTGGTCCAATTTGACCTGGTCAACAACAACCAGAGGCCTACAAAAACCTCTTTCTAGACTAGCTAGGTGTGTGCATTTTCCTAAACTAAAGGTTCCAGCCCATTTTCTAGTAAAAATACTAGGGGTTTGTGAAGGTGGATAAGTGTTTCCTCACTCAGGGTCCAAACAGCGAGCTAAAACGAAACCCAACTTTTCACTTTTAGGAGCTTCCTATACTTGCAAAATAGTGTAATAGGGCTCCAAGAAGGGCGTAAAAAATATTACATATGATCAATCGAAGTTGATCTAAGAATTGAAGTAAATCCTCACATAGCAAGGTATAAGAAAGAAACTTAACATCCCCTTTCCAGAGTTACGAAGGTTGTTTGCGAGTAGCTGAAAATCATGATTAATTAGTTTTCACAAAGGAACGGTCAACATATTTACCAGGAACTCAACCTTAACTTGTCAATAAAAAGGGGTATTGTAGCAATCTAATCTGGATAGGAAGTTTGCTAGATCATCTCAAAATTATGGTTTGAGTTCCTGGTTGTCTACCAAAGAATATTTGGTTTGCGTAAGTTATGATATGCCATCTTATTGTTTTGAAAAAAAAAAAAATTAAAATAATCAAATTTATGATAATCCTATGGTTTAAAATTTTATCTCCTTGCAAATGAAAAACTAAAGAACAAGAATTATGAAAGATAAGGAGAGATGAACCATGCCTGGAGGAACGAAGCATGTCAAAATTGTGGGACTCAGTTCTGCATCTTAATTAGGCATTTCGTCAAATAGTTTGAACGCATACATAGTTCCACCATTGTATTTTTTTGAAATATTTTTACTCGTTACACCAACATGATTTGAGTATTCAAACCTTTAGATGCATTCATAATGGAAATTAGTTTCCCTTAATATTTTTCCAAAGGAATGTCAACTCCGTTGTCGGGGTTGCGTACAAGAATCACATCAACTATCATGGGATCAAACAAGCGTAACCTCCATGGCTCTATCATCTTGAGAACAGCAGGGGGTTCTCCCATAGCTAAAATAAACCATTTGTTCCTAGATTTGAGACTTGATGAAGAAGAAGACGAGAAGGAAGTTTCCCCATAATAATCCGCAGTAGAATATACATATGGAATCATTGAGCCCACTATAATGTGCTAGCTCTTAGCAAAAATTGAACTAGGATCTGCTCAATTTTGGTCAATTCACCTTGGGAGTTTCCAGATAATGCCATTGTCAATTTGGCATCAACCACAAATTATTCACAATTTCAACTTAGATAGTCGAAGAAACTACTAACTAGAGGCTAGACATTAATTTGTATCATGTTACACTTTACAGGACATCATTATATATCAACATTTACCCAAAATATTCACATGCAAGTTTTAGCCACTCTCTTCACATACCAACTGTAATTGATTCATAGGGAAGTGCATCATAATCATTTTCCACATAGTATGTATTGCCTTTGCCAGGAAACTCTTCCATCGAATACAGGTGATTAAATGGCATTTTTTACACACAACATTTCATAAAAAAAACTTATTTAAAAGTATGTCAAGTGCAAATTTTTTTATAGATGCCCATAAACTATTTGGCCAAGCTAAAGAACGTGACAAATTCTTATGGAATATCACTCTTGAAGCATATAAAAGACAAGGGTATCCTCACGAGGCAGACACATTATTTGACCATATGTAATGAACCGGTCTCCCACATGATTAATTCACCTTTTTCTAGCATGTTTCAAACCTCTGTCAAAATATGAGCTTTAAAATAGGGTACAGACAACAACCAATGCATTATGGAGAAGGTTTTTTTTTGACATTTTAGCTTAAATTGTCTTAACAAATATGCATGCAAAATGTGAAAACATGTGTAAGGCATGTGAGCTGTTCGGGAAAATTCCTAAAAAAGAAAGTGGCTTATATACTGCAATGACTATAGTATATACACAAAATTGGTTTTTTGAAAGGCCTCGGAGCTTCAAATAAACACGATTGACAGGAGTAAAGAAATATTCCGCAACCCAAATTCACAGAGTAGAAAAACAATTTAAAACACTCCCTTTAATTTACTATTGATTGTTTCCTAACAGATTTGGTGCTTCCATGGTCCTGGCTTGGGCGAAGTCTTGAAACATGTATAGCTTGGGCATTTAGTATGCAATTGTATTGATTGAAACTGCACTATGAAACCAATTTGGAAACCGCTGACAAAAGGGGTATGGGGATAGGACCTGACAACGTTCCCTCCAATGCTTTGTAATCCATACATTCCCAGCAAGGAAACGTTTGACCTAGCATATGCAAGAGTTGAGAGGAAAAAGGTGAATGATATCTTGTTTAATATTATAATTTTACGTCTAACTTCCCTACACCAACTCGTATCAGATCATTCATGAGAAAATGTAGTGTGTTTCACAAGCAAGGGAAAAATAAATAATAAGGAATGGGGACACAAAATCCAAGAAAGATTACGATATCTCCCAAGTCCAAGATATCACGCAACCCTAGTTTTTTTTATTACCAGTTTCCAAGATCCATGAATCCTTTAGGAATCCATAACCACTCATGGTGCCAACACAATAACTTCCCCCATTATATCACATTTTCTGTTATCTATCATTATTATTTTATCTTAGTTTATATATATATATAGTAACCATGTTCTTAAAATGATAAGTCATTAATAAAAGGGGGTAAGATTTGGGCATTACATCTCCCTCCCCTTACGAGACCATCGTCCTCGATGCGGTACAAAAGTGAGGATACAAGGGTAGGTAAAGGGATGAGCAATTAAGGATAGTTAATAACAACAAGTTCTGTCTAGGGATAAGATCTCTGTCATTAGAACACGACCATAGGGAAGTCAAATTTTTGTACCAATTTCATAAACTCCTAATGTTATGTGAAGATTGGTAGTCCTAGTTTACCTTATTACTTAGTTAATATTTTCCTTTATAGTACTTCTTAATCTCAAGCTCTTAATATTTCATTGTTTTAACATTTTAGTTTGTTTATTATTGTGAGTGTCAATAGAAACTGACATCACGATACCACACAAAGACCAAACAAAACACTAATGGTTCACAAGACATCATCATATGCACCTTCACGACTATATCACATAACAAGAACTCAACCAAACCATACAAATAAAATAAATAACCCTCACAACATAGTACTTGTCACACGTGTGCTCTTGACACAAATGCGCTCATAACATAAGCATATTATAACAACAGGGAATTCCCAACAATGCATAGACAAGGGATTCACAAACTCAAGACCATAACTAGAGTTACATAGCTTCAACATGGAAACAACATCATAAACATAAGCATGAATCACAAGAGTATTCAAAAATCATAACACCAAATCCATACACCTCCCATAACATCAGAAACAAATCCATATAGCTTCAAAATAATTATAGAAAAACTCCATATACCTCCTAAATAATCACCTCAAAAGTCCATATACCTCTCAAAGAATCATAAAACAACTCCATATACCTCCCAAAGCATTACAAAATAACTCCATATGCCTCCCAAAGCATCACAAAAAACTACATATACCTCCCTAAGAACACAAAAAAAATCCATATACCTCCTAACGCATCACAAAATATTACATATACTTCCCAAAGCATCACAAAACAACTCCATATACCTCCCAAGCAATAAAATAGAGATAAATTTTCCTTTTTTCTCCCAAAAAGAGGCCGTTCACCATATGGCCCTAGGTGAATAGAGTCCACACACCTATAACCCAAGTGACATAATAAATCATGGCTCAACAACCCATTAGTTATCTCTAACTCCTTAGGACGTACCCCCATATATCAATGTGATTCCATAGGTTCCACCACTCTACGGTGAATCCCATGACCCTATTCCAACACATTTCGACATTAGAACCAACATAACAATTTGTTTCAAATGCTAAGGGGAAATTTTTTTCCCAAGCCTTGGGATAGGCTATAAAACCTTTAAACATGAAAAACAAATTTAAAACCAAGAAAATAAAATGGCCAAATAGCCATAGTTAGTGCAAACATCCCCATGTTATTGCAGCAACCAAATAAAATGCCCGAAATCTAAGAACACATCAATCAAGAAAACTACTAGTTCTACCAAGAAAAAGACAATGTTCAATTTACAAATAAAATACATATAGAGAAATATCACATCACAATAACTATGTGGCCTTATACGGCCACCTAAGGGGTACTCAACGAGTTGCTAGCACTTGAATATTGAGCCCCAACTCATAAAATAAAATATAAAATAATACAAATATCATCATCTCTGTTTGAATAATACCTCCACCACTTCCACAAGGCTCAACATAGTCAAAATGTAATGCCCACTTCTCTTCAACATTTTTTGTATTATGATTTTGATTATTAATGATTAGAGACATGGACATTTTTATTATCGATATGATGTGATCACTTTGTGGATTGTATGGACTCATAACAAACATAGATAGATCTTTCAGTACTTGATGATGATCTAGTATTATTTTATTTTATCCTAACATTTTGGGATGCTGGATAATGACGATTGTACTCGGATTACTAGGCTAATCATGTGATTTATTTGATATCATAAATTCTTAATAATGTGACGATAGTAGGGATTGGTATATGTTATTGAGTGTATCTAGTAGGAATGAATTACATTAAATGTAGGTAATTACATGGTTGTCATAGAATGAGAATTGGATTATTGATAATTGTAAATTATTGATTATAGTAGAATTGAAATGTTAAGAAATTGTAAATAATTGATAAAATTTACTACCTTTGGTAATGATTTATATATGAATATGATGATGTAAATTGATAGATATGTATATGTCTGTTTATTGCTTGATGTATGATAAGGATTGTATGATTGATGCTTTATATGTGTTTTATTTCCATCATGTATTGATACAGATTGGAGGCCGAAGGGGTATTGTTTGGATATTTGTAGGGAATTATATCATGAAAACATGAAGGGTGTTACGAGATAAAAAATGAAGGAATATTGGGCATTAGTAACTAGGTCACCTTGACAACTTTATCTCATGTATATTGTTGTGTTCTTGTTGAGTTGTTAGGTCCCCATGGGAGGGGATGGCCTCAAAATGTGACCATGGGTTATGTGTTGGTTTTCTCTTTTCATCCTAATTAATTTGTGAGTATGTGAATTAGTTTATTGTGACATATCTCCACTTTATTATTGTTAGTTAATGTTATTTTATTTAATTTGGTTAACATTGTTAAATAAGTTAATTGGGTATGTGAAAAATAGGAATTTAATGGGGATATATAGTCCTTGAAATCTTTTTATTTGGGTTTAATTTTAATTTATTTTTATGTTTGCACTCAACCCATCCCTCAAATCCCGAAATTTGACTTTAGAGCCATTTTTTTAGGCTTTTGGGACACGTTAATCTTGTCCCACACCTCTTAAATTTAACTACAAACTATACCTAAGGGGTAAGGGGTCAAAATTATACCCCATTATGTGATTTGGAAGGTAAAAAGTGAAATTTATTGCACTTTCTTACATGAGCTTATATTTTTGTGCTTAGAGGTATGAAGTGAGAGTTTGTATGTGGAAGGAAATTGTCATATCCTCAACCAAAAATTTATTATCTTTGGTTTTGATGTTTTACTTGGTGATGTAGAGTTTAGGAGAAGTGATGTGGCATCCTACATGGAGCCACTTCACCCTCCTCTCTTCATCTTTCTTTTTATTGATGTTGTGTTGAATTTTTTGGAGTTACTCATTTTTCATTTGCACACTTGCTCTTTTGGAATTATCTTGAAATTATTTCTTGGAGATTTTGGAGGATTGGTTTTGGTGATTTTTTTTATTTTGGGAGGGTTTAAAGCTTGTGTATTGAAGATTGTAGAAGCTAGAATGGCAAGGTAGGGTATATACCCTTGTTTTCCATTTACTTGTTTATGTGTTTTGTAAAGGAATGTGTGTATGGGGTTTGGTGTAGTATGGGTTCAAGGAGGGTGCTGGAGAAATATAATGGGACCATTTTGGGAGGGAAAAGGGAATTGTAAGGCATTGTGGGGGGAGTATGAGTAGTGAGTTCCACCTATGGGGAGAGAAAAGGATAAAGTCACTATACTTTGTGTATTTTACATTGGGAGGGAAAAAGGATATGTTGAAAAGTTGGATGTGCACTTGGAGGTATTTTTGGTGGAACCCCTAACTCATTTGGGAGATAAAAGGAGATGGTTCCCATTATTATATTCTCCCTTGGCTTGGATTATAATCCTATTTGTTGGGATTTGTATTTTGTGTTGAATTTATTGCATGTTATGTTGGGTTGAGTGTTGTAATGTTGAAGACCTTAAAACGTTTCCATGGTTGCTAAATATCCTCTATTTCTCTATCGTTGGGGATCGGGGGCCAATGAGGAGAATGGTTTCTCCTCCTCATTGGAATTTTCGTTGGGAAGAGAGCGTTGCCTACTCCCCCTTCCTTGTTATTGTGTTTTCAAGTTAAAGAAATGAAGGAGCATAAATTTTCCATCTTGTAAGGTGTTACGGTGTGAAGAAGATAAAGAAAGAGAGACTATGTTGTAGACCTTGTCATGTTGTTTCCACTTAGAGTGGAAGGCTTGTATTATTTGAATTTCAATATAGAAGTTTATTGTAAAACTCTACCTACCAAAATATATATTCTGATGGTTGAATGAAGAAAGCTATAAATTGTATTTCAAAGGAAAAGAATCTCTTTCAAAACTTAAATTATTCAAGCGTTGCATTATATATTCATTTGGAAGAATGAAATTGAAGTTGTATTGATAATAAAATGTAGTTATTTTCAAATCTGAAAATTAATCAAAACTTTTATTGTAAATTCATTTTAGAAAAATCATCTCCTTTCATCGGAAGGATATGTTGTTTTCCTTTTTAAGTATTTTTGTTGAAATTGATTTTAATAGGAAGAAATGAATTTGTATGTGCAGGTGTTTCCACTTCTACTCTCTTCATTCAACTAAATAGTAAAATGGTTAAATTTTTGTGATTTATTGTTACACCTTCTCCTTATTGCAAAACAAGCATACAATATAATTTTACTCCTTTTGGATCACACAAAAAAATATATATTACTTTTTTCTCTCTACCTTATGTTACTTTTATATTAAAAATATATATATTAGACAAACCATTCATCTATCTAAAATAAATATATAATATTTATTAAACCTACAATTATAAATATATATATTTATATATAAATAATAGATACACACACACACACATTTATGAATATATAACTATATGGTATTTTATTAAACACAAATTATTATGGAACATATCAGTATGCGGTTGTTTAAGATTTTTTTTAATAAAGTTTATAAGATTAAAAAACAAGAAAATAATAAATGTTTTAGGTGGGGGTCGAACCCTCACCACACCTTGTATATTTATTTAAAAGAAAAGTAATGGGTTGGTGGTGATGGACAACCCAGCCCACAATATTTAATATGGGGGGTGGGTCGGCCATGGACGCCCACCCCTAATCCCAAACAATATAATTCATATAGTGTGGACGACTCCTAAATAAATTCAAAATCCCAATCATTTTACACAGTGACATTTCAGACTTTCGAATCCCGGTCCAATGTTTTAATGAGAAATTGGTTTTTCACAGCTTATTTAAAAAAATGCATATTGGTTTACTTAGATGATGTCACCATATTTTCAAAGAATTTTGATGAACATCTAATGCATTTAAGGAAGACTTTTCAGCTTTGCAGACAGTTTGGAATATTTTTGTATCCCAAAATGTCCATTTTTTCAGTTCATTAAGGTAAATTGCTTGGTCACATTATTTCTAAACATAGTTTATCTAGTGATCCTTTCATAATCGAAGCCATTTAACAGCTATCCTTGCCTCATCATAAGAAAGTACTACAAAGTTTTCTTAGAAAAATCAACTTTGTTAGAAGATTTGTTCCATATTTTGTAGCATTAGTCAAGCCTTTAAAAACCATGTTAACGAAATAAAAGACTTTCTCTTGGAACAAAGAAGGGAGAAAAGGATTCAAGGCCATCAAGTTAGCTATTTCACAATCTCCTGCTCTTGCAAATCCAAATTTTGATAACTATTTTAAAATGTATGCACTTACAGGAGCTGAAACTATTTCAGCCATATTAACTCAGGTTAATGATGAAAACACTGAGCATCCAATTACTTTCTTTGGATAGAGTTCACATGACTACAAGATAAGGTACACCTTTCTCTAGAAATAAGTAACTTCAGTAGTTATAGGATTGAATAACTTTAAGTACATGATTTTCAATAATAAGATACATGTCTTAGTCTCTCATCTAAGTGTTAAGGCATACTTATTGAAAAAAGAGATGAATGAGAAGAGAGCATGGTGGATTATGAAGGTTATGGAATATGATGTTGACATCCGTGTTGCAGAAACAGTTCAAGGAAAAGGTTTGTGTGAGCATCCAATAGCTGATATGGAAAAACAGTAGGATGCACAATGAGAAGATCCTGAACAACATGTTGAGGTTAGGTATCAATAGTCAGATACCATGGTACAACCAGAAAATCAGCAACCCAAACCTAGTCAAGAAGTTTAGAAATCAAGATGGATGACTTATTTGGTTAACTACTTACAACATGGTACTTATCCGGAAGGTATGAACAAGAATAAAAGAAGATATTTTAGGTTACAAGTGCACCTTATGTTTTCATTGATGATAAGTTGTTCAAAAGATATATAAATGGAATTTTGCTGCAATGTATTGATTATGATAGAATTTTGCAAATATTATCCGAATTTCATGAAGGACCTCTAGGAGGTCACTTTTCAGCACGTACTACAACCTTAAAAATTATGAAATCTTGTTGCTATTGGCCCAAAATAATTAATGACTGCTTCGAATGGATCATAAAGTGTAAGAAATGTGCTTTCTTTTTTGGAAAGGAATGTTTAGCTTCACTGTCCCTGCAACCTATTTTAGTAGATCAACCATTCATACAGTGGGTTCTCGACTTTATTGGCATAATAAATCCACTTTCATCATAAGGACACAAGTGGATATTGACTACTACGTATTACTTTAAAAGTTGGACTAAAGCAATAGCCTTAAAATAAGCTAACGAAACTTCAATTCTATCCTTTTACAAAAGTTTATTTTACAGATTTGGTGTTCCAACAACTATCACTTCAGATAATGCCTTAGTTTTTCTTGGTGCAAAGGTAACAGATTGGGCTATTAATAATGGAATTTATTTAAGTACATCATCTAACTATTACCCACAAGGTAATGGATTAGCTGAAAGTACTCATATAAATCTTTTGAGGATCATCAAAACAACATTCAAGGACAACCAAAGAGCTTGGCATCTAATGTTGAATTCAACACTTTGGGCTAACAAAGTGACTCCAAAAAGATCAGTTGGTGATTCACCATACAAGTTTGTTTATGGAAGAGAGGCAAGAATGACCATCTCAGTTGAGTTTCCTCCATTGGATTTACTACACCAGATGGAATTACTTGATAATGAACCATTGTAGGTTCGTTGTGTAGAATTAATGGCATTGCAGGAGCTAAGATATCAATCTCATCTTGACATGAAAAATAATCAAAAGCAGATCAAGAAAACATTTGATAAGAAGGCTAAGTTCAAAGTCTTCCATGAAGGAAATATTGTGTTAAAATAGGATAATGATTGTGCAAATCCGGGAAATCACACGAAGTTTGATACAATTTGGAATGGTCCTTACATGATTTCAGCTTCCAAAGAACACAATGCTTTTTAGCTTTCAAGGTTGAATGAAGAGGAAATTCCCATTCCTATGAATGGTATGTTTCTTAATCACTTTCATTGAAAATCCTACAGTGTTTGGTTAGAATAGGATTTTCCTTTCAATAAGTGCTTTCATGCATATTGCAAAGTTTTTCAATTCAATAAAATGCATTCGTGCACGTGATCTTGTTTCCAAATCCTTTCCCATCTTGAGTTTATTTTCGGAAAAGAAATTTTTGTTATATGCTTTAACTCCATGCCCAATGGACAAGATCAAGGGATTGGTCTACAAGCTAGCAGGAAACTTTCCTCGCAGGATATCCTGAATTGTTGACAGTTCTTACACTTGTGCAAAAATGGGTAACTGAAAACTTTGTTACGATGGATGGCATTAATGAAGTGGACCTAACTAGGGGAATCCATTTCAGTTTTATTATGTTTTTAGTTGTAGCAATTGATTAGCTACATGTAATTTGTAACTATGTGTGTTGTTAAAAAAGGTAACACCTCATATAGACTGTCATTACATGTTTTTCTTCAACAAGGAAACATAAAATCCGCGAAGGAATAATGCATTACCTTGATGAATGCGGGAATCATAGTTAAGGTACAATGCTAAATTTGGGAATAACAAATAGAGTTGTAGTTTAAAATAAAGAGAGTTCATTATTAAAGTTACTGGTATTTAAAAACTCATTATTTTTGCATGTAAATACATTTAATTATGTGATTGAGCTATATATTTCGTTATACAATCAATATATATGTCATAAAGCTGAAAGAAAAAAGAAGTATAAAACTTGATTACAGAAATTAAATGGTATTTATTCATGAAGAAGTACAATATTTCACACACAAGCCGTGGGATGTAACTCATAACTACCGAAGAAAGAAGTACATATGCATGACGTTAAAAGTAAAAGAATATAGAAGAAACCCATCATTATCTTGGGTTATCTTCTAGTCTTCTTCACTTGAGCTCTAGCTCCATATTTTATCCAGCTCTCTTAGAATTCACAATGTACCTAAATAAAAAG
This sequence comes from Taxus chinensis, assembly GCA_019776745.2. NCBI lineage: Eukaryota > Viridiplantae > Streptophyta > Pinopsida > Cupressales > Taxaceae > Taxus > Taxus chinensis. Next base: position 194,609,741 of record CM034155.1, on the reverse strand, counting down.
AGAAAGGCATCAATTTTGAGCTCAGGGTTTGATCTTTACCCATGTACTATCTAACTACATGTAGATGGATTTCTAAAATGCAGAAGCATAAGGTACATCATATATAGATACACAATTTATAAGAGCAATATTCTACATTAACACATATGATTCCTAGAATCATTTTAGGAAAGAAAGAGAAAAGGAAAAACTATGGAACATAAGAGAGGCCAAAAAGCCTAAATATTTTCTAACTATTTTCTAAAATGTGTAGGTAAAGGTAGCATATGAAAAGGCATAAATGATCACTGTACAAAAAGGAATTCATAATCAGAATGTCTTCTTTAGAAGAAATGACAAAATCAAATAGATGCACTTTCTTGAAAACCATACTCAAGATTGGAGATAGTACAAAAATTAAGATACATCTATTGTCATCTAGTTAAAACTTCAAGTACATAAAGTAAAATCATTCTAAAGGGGATCAAGGGTAAAAAATCAACTGAAAGAGATTTTCACATACATTCATAGTGAACAGGAAAGGAAAATTAATGCTACAATTTTCCAAGTCATTCAGTTGAACATATTTCAGGTTTTATAAAGCAGATTTTCAAAGTTAAACTACAAATATTCTTAATGACTGATAACCAAAATTACATGATGCAAGAGCTTATCAATTTTTAGTTGATACAAGATAATGGACAACAATTCATCAAAGGATAGTTTTTTAAAATCGTTTGTTCATTACATAATGAAAGCAATATCATTTTTAGGAAATATCAATACACAAAAGAAGATTTCAATTAGTATTCAGAAATATTTTTCTTAGCTCCATCAAGTTCATAAAGAAAAGTATAGTTCCAGATTCATATTTTTTAAGATACCTACAATAAACATACATTTGTTCATCATGCAAGAAAATCAGCTTTGGAACATTTTAAATGATTCTACACAATATGAAAATTCTATCTCAGAGCCAGGAGAAATCAGAATGAAGGAGTAATCAAAATGAAGGAGCAACTAGAATGAAGGAGCAATCAGATTGAAGGAAAATGCTTGACATCAAACTTAAATAGGAAATGTGAAATTGTTATAGTACAAGCACAATGAATCAAAATAGAGTTAAAAAAGATATAATGGAAGTCAAAATTAAGAGAACAAATTTTCAGAAGATAGCAACATTTTTATCAACCTCTCAAGCAATGACAATTATTAAGAGTTGAACAAATTTCCATCTACAACTACGAAGTTCAATATCCATGATGAATATGTGAATACAACAGTTCCCAGGTTGGAAGGTACTTATAGTAAAAGAATAGATTGCCAATCAATTACAAATTTATAGAAAACCTTTTCCAAAAAGGGATTATCTCAAGAATAATTCTCAATACATGAAGTTCAGGGAAGAAGAAAGGAAAGTTTAAGCAAGCTTATCAATCCAAGGTATATGGTGTCAATTCATTAACCACAATAGGAACAACCCAACTCAAGTACAATGTATACAATTCAAATTTCAACACACCTCTCAATATAGAAACAATTTTTATATTTACAATCAATAGACAACAAAGTATTCAATTCATATTGTATACAGACTCACCAAGATAATGGTACAACTATGGAAGAATGGAATTTATCCCTCTAACCATCATGAGAGATCTAAAATATCATGTGTTTGATTTAGTACATATCTTTCAATATATGAGATGCATGCACAATATGAAGATGTATAGTCCTCGGGATAGCATGCAAACTGTATTGAAGAATAGGTTTCAGATCACATAATGATAGTTTTAAGGATTTATCAGTTCACAGATATAAATGCATGCTTCTAGTTAACTTGCGAAATAAGTTTTGGTCATTTATTCAAACTTCAAGTTCTATAGGAAAATATCAATGCTCATCAAATTTTGAGTGTGCATTTCAAATTATATCATATGCCATTACAACCAACAAGCTATAGTGATAATTTCATGAAATACAAGAATTCAGACAGTTATTCTTCCAATGATGCATCATAAGACTGCAATCTAGATAATGAAAAATCTGAAACTATATTGTGCATGAAAGGGAAGTATCAAGACTACATGTTTTGAAACAAGTATTACTAAGAAACAAAGTTCTACTAGATAGTTCTTACCCACAATCAAGTTACACAACTGTTTCATACTAGACAATCAATACAACCATGAAGTTACAGTCATTTCCTATCAAATGATCAATTCTTTGGAGCTACGATTTACATCAACAATGGGGAAACCCATCAATGAATATTTTGTTTAGAAGTAAATGGAAAATAAGACCCTCCATCGAGAGAAAATCTCAAATCAAATGTAAATCTAGGAGTGCCCATGGTCGATGTACAAGGGCCTATGTTTTAAGTTCAAAATGAAATCATTTTAGAAATAAACAGAGTTACAAAATAATCACAACTCCTACATTTGAAGGAATCCCAAATGATCATGCACAGGTATAAGACAAACCCACAAACAACAAAAGAAATGATTCATATTTTTTTAAAACCAAGCACCCAAAAGTATTTACTTTGGACTCAAAAATTATATCCATGCGAAATCACATTTAAACACAAAGGTTTTCAAAAAATCAGTGCCAAAAAAATGAACAAATGAACAACTACAGTTGCGAAGAACATATCTTACCCCCTTAGTTCAATGGTGGCCAAGAGTCAACAGTTATAGAGATGGAAAAGCTTCAAGATAGAGCTTTAATGGTGGTTAAAGTCATAGTTGGCTTAAGTTGAAACAAATGAAGAAACAAACATCTTGTAAACTTTCACATAAAGCTCCAACATCACTGAAATGATGAATAATATACACTCAAAACCACTACACTCCTGGTAATTTCGAGCTCGAAATAGAAGAAACGATGGTGGAAATGGTCGAAAATGACAGACCAAAAGGATATATGAAAGGAATAATGTAAAAACAAACCCAAAATTATACAGTTTATTTTCAATTGAGGAAGATTCAAAGGGAGACAACAATGGTGAATACCCATAATAAAATCAATACAAACTCAGGGAGAAAACTCCAAAATCGGAGACCGAAAAATAGAATGAAAATACAAAATACAAAGTTATTCCAAAAGACAGAAGAAAATACTAGCTCAATGCATCTAATTTAAAAATTTAAAGTAAATTTCCAGGACAATGAGCTCGTAAAAACTTACCCAAGAAATAAAATCATGCCTCCATATTGACAAAAAAAGAATAGTCTACATCAAAACTTCAACCAAGCTATAGTAAGTTTTAATACAAGTATCCATACCCAGAACTCTCACATTTCATTCTGCAAAGAATGAATCAAAGCTCAAACTATTAGAAATGGAATTCGTTATCCCAAAAATGTTAGAACATCACAAATCTATATTTCACAATTTTTTCAAAATGCAGAGCCTCCTCGAACCAGAGAAAACAAAATCAAACAGATAATTCAGAGCTATTGTTAATGGCAATCTGGAACAATTTTTCTAGGGCAAACAAAAATGGGAATATAAATGAAATGATTGAGTTTAGGTTACGATATAAACCTTCTCGCCAACTGACCGACGGTGTAACCAAACTCAACCACAATTAAATATCAATGGCCAAGATCAAATCATGCAATGATCAAATGACCAATATTCCAACCACTACAACCTACCGCACATACCATGGTGAGAAGATCGACGTTCCAGAATCAATTAGTCCAAGATCAAATGGATAAGGAATAGTCAGATATTAATGTAACCTATAATCAATACAAATTCATATGCTCAAAGAATCGAAGGTTCATATCCTGCAGGTACATTAATCAATGGTTGATATAACTACAACAAATTCAATGCAAACTCAACCACAGTTGCTCATAACTGAACCGGAGTTCACAAAATGCCACATGTCTTCACAACATAAACCCTAGCTCAACCATGGTTTAAGTTTCCATTGAAAAGTTATAAATGGTTAATGCAACATGAGGAGGGGAACATGATTTACACCCCATCATTATTATTGACTAAAAATAAAATCCACAAAGTATGTGCAACAATGATTATCAAAGGGGGTAAACTTTAACTTAGTTTATGCCATGAAATACTCATATATGCCAACCAAGTGAAAAGGGTGAAATTTTTATTCAATGTAATAATTATTCAAAGAATCCCAATAAACTATATGTGCAATGATATGCCTAAAGGGGATCAATAATCCTATGAAGACCAAGTGCGCACATCAAAAGTGGTCGATGCATATAAAGAATGATCAAGACTATGGATCATAAGGATATGAATAAATAGCTTCTGCACATGGACATGTGGTCATTCGACATAAAGATAAAGTACGCACACACCAAAGTTGGTCCCCACACTGGGAAATTTCAGAGGATGAATAAATTATACTTAAAGGAGATAATATTGTTTGTAGTAACGAAAGATAAAGATGTCATTATCAGCATGCAAAATGGAGTAGGTGCATAGATGTCAGCATTATAAATTGCAAGTGGTCCCCATAGTAGATGGAATACATTGATGAATTTTAGCAAGGCATTTCTAATAAAATAATTATTTTTGCTCAGACAGGAGATTAAAATTTTACATGTACATTAAGGGTCAGAATTAAATAATTCCTAGATATCATTGCAAGTGGATCAAGTTGAAAGTGTCACATCAAGCACTAGAAGACAAAGATTACATGCACATTGGAGGAGTCTTACACAACAAGAAAGGGCTATTATTAGCCAAATTATTCATCCTAGTTTATTAAAAATAGATCAATCAACTATAGTTTGACTGAAATGTATTGTTGTAACTCAGGGTTTTAATTGCCTCTTTGTAACTAGCATGCTTATTTTTATCTCTTTTATTATTTACGATAAAAGGATCAAAATAGGATGAATGGGCGATTACAATTTTTTGTATATTTTTAGGAGGGGTTAGGGTAAATTTTATTTCTATATATTGTGTGCAATTGCAAAGCACAGTAGAGGACTTTTTGGACATATGAATGTTGAACAAAATTTTGCCAAATTTTCCCCTTGAATGAGAATTGATTTCTACCTTTCCTATTATTTGCAGTGGTGTGTATATCTCATTAACTCTTTTGAATGTCAAATTCCTTGATTAATCATCTTACCTTACTACAAATTTAGTAATTTCTTCATAATATGAGTGTGCATGTTACCTTATGGTGTTGTTGTGATTCATTCCCTCCATACACTAAGTGTTTTACCTTAATATTCTACTGAAAAGTATTGGTTTGTGCATCCAAAATTCATTCTCAAATTTATTTTTCATGTACTCAGTCAAATCCCTCGACAAGTTTTGTGTATCGCCCCATTTTCAATTCATTTATAGTCATTGTTTTACCTTCAAAACCCCTAAAAATTAGTTTAGGATACATCAAAGAGGAACCGACCTTAATACCAGAGACTCACCTCAACAATAGGTATAACCAAAAACTTGAGGTGTTTCCATTGTATCTACGAAATTGAGAGATCTTGAGCAAGATTAGAACACCTACAGTCATCTCTTAACAGGGTGCACATTTGAGAGATAACAGGAACCCTATCGGATGACGACTCGAGAGATTCATGGGATCAAGATACCATTAGAGGAGTTATTGGAGAAAGGTCTCATTCTCTCTAGTGTATCTCCTTAGGGAGTTCCAGCCATATTTATGAAGAAGAAAGATGGTTCTATCAAGTTTTGTGTAGACTTGAGAAATATCAACAAAGTCACAATTAAGAACTGTTATCCGCTCCCTATGATTGATGACTTATTTGATCAGATGTGGGGAGCGAGGGTGTTCTCCAAAATCGATCTCAAGTAAGGTTATAATCAATTGTGCATATAAGATGCATACATCCATAAGAGAACTTTTTGCACACGTTATGGGCATTCTGAATTTTAGGTTTCCATTTTTGTTATGTTGACAAATGTGTGGGCACGTGAGTCTTGCATGAGTTCTCATGAACTGTGACAAGTTTTTCTTCCCTCTCTCCCAGTGTTATATCTTAGTCTTTCCTAGATCCTATGTGGAGAGCTATTAACCCCTTTTTTCGAGGTGGATAATCACCGCCACTTTTAGACTTAGGATTTCCCTTTCATGCATCTTTCTAACTCTCTCTCTCCCTTGTTCCTTGGAATGGTTATTTTATGACTAGTTAGATGCATTTCCTTCTTTACAGAGTAGTTCTGTAGCATTAGGATTAGGTAATAGGAAGCCAAATTATCTTTGGAGGTCCATCTCAAGATAGCAAGTCCCAAAACTTGATTGGCCAGATGGTCCACATCATTAACAAAAAGTAGGGATTTGTAATGTGGTTATAAAGTTATTAGGGTAAGTAATTTATTGTGATAATTTCAATTACTCACAATAATATTTTTAGTGAAAAGGGAACTAGTATGATAAAACATATAGAAGTATCAATAAAGGCAACTACCACTCGTCATCACCAACAGGTTATCACAATAGGCATGTATACTTAGTACATTTCAGACCCAACAGAGGGTTTTGTTGTATGTACTAATTCATCACTAGAGGGTCTTGGAGAAGTTCTTATGCAGGACCGTCGGGTTATTTCCTTTGAGTCAATGTTTATATTTCAAATGTTATGAGCTATAACTATCCTACTCATGACATTAGAGCTTGCATTTAGTTGTTCATGATATTGTGTGTTGGCATCATTTCCTTTTGGGTATTCCATTCATTTTGAGGACAAATCACCATAGCTTACAGTATATCTTCTCACAGTCAAACCTCATTGCTCACCAATGACATTAGATGGAGTTAATATGTGAGTACGACATGGAGATGTAGTATATCAAAGGAAAGGAAAATATCATTACATATGCACTTAATAGATGATGACATGTGCTTTCATCATTGACATTGTAGTCATACTTGAGAGGCAGGATTCACCTGCACCTTCCAAAGGACATGTTTTATGAGGGTGCTAGACAGATTTTTGGGTCATAGGGTTCATTAGAGGGTAGATTTTCAGGGTGCATTTTAGAGGTAGATGGTTTACTTTGGTTCCACGGGAACATTTATGTTCCTAAGTTAGGTGATATGTGTAGCTTCATCCTTAGAAAGGATCATCGAGCCCCATATTTTAAAACCTCCAAGAGTGAAGAAAATCTACGCCGATCTAAGGGAGTTATTTAATAGACTCCTTGTCTTTGACGAGACATAGTTTCACAAATAATTTTGTAGCATCTTAGTAATTAAGTGCCAGAGGGTCAAGGCATTTCCATGTAATTCTCATCATTGCAAGACTCTTACACCCTCATGATATTCCTTTCAAGTTGGAGGTAGGATGTGATCTCCATGCTATTTCATAACTAGGACTCCATATGTTTAGGCTTATCATCATTATGCCATTATGGTGACTATGGATAAGATTAAAAAGGTTGTGGACATTTCTCGCCTTTTAACCAAGGTCACCTTTAATGCATAGTGCCATATGTTCAAAGTATTTATGGAGGACATTATTAGAGGATTGCAGCTAGATTTTAAAGAATTATCATTTAATGACAGGATACCATTTCCACATTAGTTTTATGGACTTCCTTTTAGGCCTCTTTGGGTACACATATTAATTTTATCTCAGCATATCATCTAGAGACAAATGGACAAATGAAGAGGGTTTATTAGGTACTAGAGGACATGTTGAGGATGTATTTGATGGACAAATAGAAGAACTCGGAAGATTACCTATATTTAGTTGACTTTGCATACAAAAACTATCATAGTTCCATTGGTATGGCTCCCTACCAGGATTTATATGATCGACCTTACAGGACACCTCTCAGTTGGGAAAGGCTAGATGACTAGATTATTCTGGGTCCAGCTTACCTACAGGACTTAAAGCAGCCAGGTTTTTCTAATTTAGCAGCATCTTAAGAAGCCCAAAGCACATTAGAAGGTGTATGCACACACCAAGAGGACTGATCTTCACTTCACAGTGGGTGATAAGGTCTTCTTGAGATTTCATCCACATAAGATCCCAATCTGCTATGGAAAGGGTTCTAAGCTATTGCCTCATTTTTTGGGGCAATTTGATATTTTGGAGGTCATCGGTCCAGTTTCCTATTACCTAGTTTTTTCACCATGCCTTGCATGGGCCCATGATGTATTTCATGTTTATGTACTACGTAGATATATACGTGACATCTCTCATGTTTTGGAATGGTTAGCCTTATAGATGGAGGATGGAGGACATTGGAGGTTAGATCATGTACGTATACTAGAGCACAGGAGGTTGGCCCTTTGGGGTCGAGGCTTGGACCAGCTTAGGGTGCAGTGGGACAGATATTATGAGACAACAACTACCTACAAGGGTGCTACACCATTTAAGTATATATATCCCTATCTCTTCCAGTGAATTCTATGAGGAAGTCTAAATGTAGGAGAGGGGGATGTAGTGCCCACATTTTATAGCCTTAATTATCTACTGACTTCCTTACTCATATTTTTGACTTGATAGGGATTTTGAGATATTTTGGACATTATGTTATGTTATTTGATCTTTATGGACATGTATGGTGATTTTGGCATGTAGCAAAAATTTAGCTTTCATTAGTATGTTGGCACATTTCAATAGATGTTGTGGATACTAACATATTGCTATGTTTTTTGGGCCTAATTGATATATGGTGTATACTTAGTTTAGTCACACATCTTGATATAGATTATTCTATTATTGATGTGAACACATGATAACATGGATATATGTGATTTATATGTATTTCAATGGCTAACACATGGTGGAAATTGTGTGAAATTGTGCATGTTCCTTATTTACGATTCCATTTTGATGATGTGTTAGCATAGATTTCATGTTTAGACTTGATCATTCTCTAAGAAGTTGATTTACACTTGTATTGGGTAGATGCATGTGTTTAATGTTTGCATTGCGTGTCCAGGTTATAGGGAACATGATAACGTGGGTTTTAGCGTGGCTACGCAAATTGTGCACAAAACAGCCCACAAGGCTAAGTCCTTACCATGTTAGCTCTATGAGGCCTTATTGGTTGCTTGTATTGCTTGGGCACCATGAGTGACCCTTATTTGTAATGGTGTAGTTCATGTAAAATTAATTATTTTTATATGGTTTAAATTTGTTGGAAAACTAGATTGTGGGACTTAATGGCCCCCACTTGCATTAAGTATGTATTTTTGTATGTGTTTATTAATTAAAAAGTTCTGGGATCACATAGTCACCCTTTAGTTGGCCCCACATCCTCAACATATGTTTCCAAATGTGCCAAACCTGAAATTGGGCTAATTTTGGCATTTTAAGTGACCCCTTTTGGTTTTGGGAGTTCACTTTGCATGAAAATAAACCCTTGGACCCTACCTATTAGGTATGGGGCTTAATTCCAAGGCATGGAAGTATTTTCCCTCCCATTTAGCCTTTTTTTTGTCACCATCCGTGTAAGATGGGTTGAAATGTGTGTGTTGCGAAAAGTTGCATAAGCTTGTCTCATTTTGTTTTTGGGTAATTTGGGAGAGGGGTATTGAAATGTGGGTTTATCTTTTCTTTATTTTGTTTTGGGAATCTTGGCTTGGAGGGAAGAGAGGTGTGACACATGTCACCCCCTTATTTCTCAGGAAATTTCTTTTCTTTTCTTCAAATACTCCCTCATGTGGGAGAAAGTGGATTTTTTTTGGCTTTTTCTTGGTGCTTGGAGGCTTTTGGAGTTGGAGTTTTTCTTGGACAAGGAATTGGGAAAGGATTAGATATTTGGAGATCTTTTGGACATAGGCTCTTTGATCTTATTTTGTGTTATTTGGCATATTAGATTTTAGATTTTCTTATCATTGACAGTTTTGTCTTGTTGCATGTGTTGTGTGGTTACTTCGTTGTGTTATTTGTTATTTTATCCATCCATCATATGACTTGATGGATTTGATAGCTTTATTGGGGAAGAGGGAGGAATTTTCCCTCTTAAACCTCATGGTTTGATGGGCAATCCATGTTGCTTCTCTTTATTCAGTCATATGGTTTGAGGTGGGGAAGGTGGTTCATATGGTTTTAACCCCTTTCCCCATCCTTGGAGATGAAACCCAATGGGATTGAAAATCCTCCCAAGGAGCATTTTAGGCCAATGGGAGGAGAAATAAGGAGGGGTCATTTTTTTTAGGGAAAACGAAGTTTTTTGAAGATCTTGTAAGTGTGCATCCTATGGTTAGACCACAGTCTTTTGCATTGTTAGATGTCTCATCTGCTCTTCCCCTTTGTTGAGGATGAATATGGTTTTCTCCTATTTTTATTTAGTTGGTAATTTTTTTTTTATTATTTAGTGTATGGGTTAGTCTTGTATGTGATATGCTTGTGTTTACTTCTCCCTTATTCTTGTGCATATTTTTGGAAGCTAGCTCTCTCCCCCATGGGCTTGGGGGAGGCTAGCATGTCTTCCAACCTTTGGCAAGGCATGTAATGATGCCTAAAGGTTGGGTGGTAAAACAATCCTTTCTCTATGTGTTGGATTTCATGAAGAGCACAAAATTTTGATCTCAAGTTTGGAAGATGGTTGGATTATTTCCTCGATATCTTGGCATCTTGTTATTCTCAAAAAATTTAGGAAAGTTTTACTTATTGTAATCATGTGGATATGGATTTGTCGGAAGTTTATGTCCTTGTAAGATTCCCATTTTGTGAGTAAGATTTATTTGTAGACTAGTGTTACACTAGTATGTGTAATCTTCCTTTAATCTTTGAATGAATCCTTGTAATGTTGTCCTTTTTGCATCTTAAGTATCTTGAAAATATGTTATATTTGTAATTTGAAGTTTCATGGGGATGTAAAACTATTCTTACATGGTAAATGTAGTAAGAATCTTAAACTTTGAAAGGCAATACAAGTAATTGGTTAAAGTTATTCCTTGTTAAGACCTTGTTTTAATTTTTAATTTTTTCCTTTGCACATGAACATTGATTGCTACATGAAGTTAATGTTGAAAGAAAATAATAATACTACTCTTGTATTTTTTATCAGTATAACAAATGATTAAGGAGAAAATGATTGAATATAAACTTGATTAAATTTTATTTCTTTACAACTTTAGAAATCTGGTTATTATTTTAAAGGAAAATTACTTCTAGTGGAAATCCACTTAATACTTGTAGTGTAAAATTATGGTTGGAAGTAAAAATATGTTTTAATCATTTTCTTTAGATTTTGAATTAATTCTCCTTAGTATGTGGATAGGTTAATGTGCAATTTTGCCATTATAATGTAGTTTGAATGATTATTTTAGGGAATCAAATGTGAATACACCTCTTTACCTACTACATTTTAGAGCCCTCTTTTATTAATTGTAATACATTGCTACATTCCCTTTTATCATACAAATGTGTAAATAATTTATAATGTAGATATATTGAAATTTTGAAGTGCATACTTTATGAAAATGACAAAATAGAACATATCATTTTACAAGTTTGTATTTATTTTAATATAGTATATAATATAAATATATTGAATATAGTTATATTATATATAATATATATCTACAAAAATAAAATAACAAAAAAAAAAGTAATAATGTGACAGACTGTGGGAGGTTTGTTTATTGTCAAAACAAATAAATAAATAAATAAATGTTTAGGAGGGGCCGAGATCCTCCCTAAAACCTGGATTAAAACTATGGTGGTGTGGTCGTAGGCCACAACACCGCACCCCCCCAAATTCCCAACCCACACCCTCCTCTGCCATACCCTAACCCCCCCTCCATTACCGCCACCCACCAATACCAACAATGCGTCCACTCCCATAGACCACCACCATTTTGACTCAAATACTCTAAGCGGATTTATACGGATTCTTTCTAATTTCAGAAACATAGTTTTTTTAATATATAAATTCGTATATATATATATATATATATATATATATATATATATATATATATTCAAATGTATTTAAAATGAAAAGGGTATAATATATACTTAACCATAGATTCTTCTGGTAAATAAAATACAAATGGGTAAATAATTGAAACCCTAGATAGCTAAATCAAAAAAAAAAACCTAGATTGGAATGAAATGGGGGAGAAGAAATTCCTCCATCAACACCCCCGAACAAAATTTCTTCATGGCCTTCAATAGCTCCTTCAAAAACTTGCAAAACGAAAGATAGAAAGAGGGAAAAAGAAACAAATGAAAAATAAAATAAATGAGAAGTAGACATAAGGATGGATTAGGGAAACTCTAGGGAAATTTTAAATCAATGGCCAAGATTAGTTTGATCGTAGGGTTTACATTAAATCCTACACCACTTTAAACCATGAGTATTTTTTCAGAATGAGAAATAAAATAATAAGAAGTTGGGGGTGTAGTGACCACCTTTGAATTTAAAAGGGGAAATGTGTTGGTTGGAAATTACAAGTGTTTGGTGAAAGCGTGTGGAAGGAGCTGAGGTAGGACATGGGCTTCCTTCAACGTCCCTTCAAACCTATCATTGTCCTTGCATAATAATAAATACTTTCAATTGATATTTAGAGGCATTAAAATGTTGAAACCGAGTCAACATTGTAAATTTAGCAGTGATTAGATAGTTTTAGCATGTATAGAAGGACGGGGAAAAACTCTGCAAAATAAAATAAAAATCGTGGCTTCCATTTTTATTACTTTTGAGCTTTGTTCTTTCCTGAATCGGCCATAAAAGCCCTTGGGTGTTCTTTTTTGTGCGTTATTTTCCACCATGGTGTTTCATTTTCATTTTAAGCATAATGATTTTCTTGGTTCTCTCTAAATATGGGTTTATTTGTTTTTCCTGGCAACTCAAATTTCACTACTGGTAGTTTGAGCTCAAGCCTTGAGGCACTCCTATGCATTGTTTGAATTGTCAGGGGGACTCCTAAATTGATCTTACATTGCATATGGGGTTTAAACCATTGCAGAGTTGTTGGATCACCATTATTGTTTTCAAGCTTTTGGCAATCGCTGGTTCTGGTTTTCTACATTTTATTGTCTCTATTTTATTTTGGAGCTTAGATCTATGATTTTCTACCATTTTCTACATTTTGGCTTTGAATTTAAAATCTAACTCACAATTAATCCTTTCCCTGAGCTCATTTTGTTTAGCATCTGGCATGTATCTCAATTTTATGCAACTCGATCTGGTCTTAGTTGTTTACCTTTGTTTTGTGCCTCTATTTTTGTATCTATCTTTACATTTTCAGTAATTTTTCTTCTAGGTGATCTATTTTACATTATGGAGTTGTTATTTTTACTTTGTTATTACTTTTGGGAGCTATAGTTTCATATTTGACCCATATCATGTTACTTTTGGAGAGCTCACCCTTACCTATTGAGAGCTCGTTGTTTTTTATTGCATAATAATTCTCATAATTCTATTTCTAAGAAATTTTTGACATAATCTTGAAGCCGCATGTTGTGATTGGTTCACCTTTCTATTTCTTACACATCATTATTTTCATGCTCCATATATTTTATTTTGAGTACTTGTATAGTTAAGACTTTGATATTTCCTTACATGTTATCCTGCGTACATCTCTGCAGTTTTGTATCTTCCACTCTCCCCTGCATTCCCATGTTGCCAACATATTCCCCTCTTGTGCAAAATTTGAGATCTTTGGAATAGGTTATGGATATCAATGAAAGAAAAAAGGATAGAGGAATATTGTCAAATGTTGTAGTTGCAATGGCCCTAGCGACATGTATGCAAATTGTGGAAGCATGGAAAGGCACATGAACTATTGGCCAAAATGTCTTAAATAAAAAAACACAGTTTTTTGGATAGCATTGACTGAAGGATACGCACAAAATGGGTTTTTTGAAAAGGACTTATAAACTTTCAACTGAATGCAATGAGTGATTTCTTTCACCCAGCTCAATTTACCTTTGGCTGTATTGTTTCAACTTATGCCAAAATAGGAGACTTGGAAGAGAGTATTGAAATCCATAAAAAACCAAATAGAGAGAGGATTTATGTCGGATGCGGTAGTTGGACTGCCTTAATAATCATGGATGCTAAAATTGGGAGTGTTTAGAAGGTACAGAAAGATGTTTGATAAATTTCCTTCGAGAAATATGATCCCTTGGAGAGTGAGGAGGAGACGGTCTTTCTTCTTTACCGCTATGCTTCTAACCCATGAAGAATAAGAGCTTTACAATGAGATATTTTCACTAAATTTGGAAACTTTGATTAATGCGACAATTTTTGGTCACGGTGGTTGGAAGGATTAAAATATCGTAATCAAGGATGTGTCTTGAATGGTCCAAAATAGAGGGATTTTTGATGCATGCGGACTGCTTGATGGAATGCTAAAAGAGAGATGGAGCCTTGTAGAATATGAGTGAATCCACATGGAACACCTCTTGCACTACAAACACTAATATTGCCAAGCATGGTCTCCTTACCTTTATCTCTTATAATTTTGGTATAATTTATATATTCATTTGCATTAAAGTAAAATATTAAACTATTAGATACTCAAACAATTGGACATTTTAACTTGACGACTAGTTCAATAAAAAAACATGTTGTGATGTTGCTACCAACTTACAAATTTACTATCAACCGTGTCGTGACCATAACCTTATGCATTGCCAAACCCAGAGTGTGAAAAATTGGTTCTCATTTCCATTGGTATCGGTGATACCTAGATGATTTGTCAACTAAAACAACCTTTATCTACCTTGCAAATTTAGAAAAGTGCAGATTCCCGACACTTACAAAACAACAATCTTAGCCCGTAAAGGAGTTTTCAAATGGTGTATGTGTTCCTTGTTGTGTAGAGAGCCACAACAAGCACTATCTTGACCTCGTTTGACCGTTTGTGCTCTCTTCATTGTTCCTCTAGGAGCCATGTTACTCTGTTATGCACTTTTACGAAGCTACCAAACTGAAAAGTTGGCATTCGTTTTGAACCAATACTCGAACCCTGTGTAAAAAAATGTCACTCTTCCTTCACAAACCTCTAGTATTTTTACTAGTCGATCCCTTACAACCCTCACTTTGGATAAAAACACTTTTCTGGATAGTTTTCTGAAGGGGTTTTGCAGGGATGCAAGTAAGATGGTGAAACGATGTGGGTGTGATTCATTGTATATTATTAGAGTTTATGTATGTTAATAGAAGGAGATTTTTATGTATTGTTATGTTAGAGTAAAGTTATTTATTTGAAATTTGGTAATTTGTATGATATGCTAGTTTTAGGGATGTCTTGGAAAATCTGCATTTAATCATAGGTACCATTTCGATTTAGATTTACATTTGGTAAAAAAATTGGTTATATATGGCTTAAATGAATTTGAATTTAATATCTTGTAGTGCATTTCCATTGTGCAATTGTTTATTACATAATTGGTGTTGTGTTCCTTACCTTTAAAATGTAATAAAGATATCTAAACGAAACACTCAACCCTAGTATAAGACTCATGTATAACTACCTTTCATGTGTGACTCCTTTTAGTTTGGAAAAATAAAACCTTAGGATGAAATTCAATCTCCACACTTGATGTCATCCTTCTTGAATGATCCTTCTTAGCATAGAATAAATTGAAACCGTAGAATGAACTTAAACTTTACCCTCTATGACACTTTCTAGATTAAGTAAATAAGAGCCAAATTTTGAGTTTTCATCATAGCCGCTATGTTTAATGATTTTCATGAACCTGATGGTTAGGAACGACATGGAAAAACTTTATCTGGAGTATGTAGTGTTGGTATCCAAATTTATTCTCCCTTGCAAGCCGAGCAACATCACAGATTTAGAAAGACACTTAGAGATAGACAGATCATATTATGAGTCATTTTGTAACCAGGGAGGGGATTTTTCTGACTCTTTGTCACTCAAGCATCAGAGAAATGGATAACACCTTCATTAAGGATTTGATCTATCCTCATTACTGTAGATCGTGCCTTTTGAATAGGGTGAGAGGACCCATTTTGTAACCTCTGTCGGTGAAGGAGAATGAAGATAACCTTGTTTGCACAAATTTGAAAGGAGACCCTTAGAAAGTATGATCAATGCAATACAATTTAGTTCTCACGAGTTGTTGTTATCACCGAATCACAGCACCCCTATGTTTATACAAGCGCAGATACTTGAACTCACGGTGTGATCGGATAAAATGGGTATTATCTCCAAGTTGTGGGACTTGCTACTTGAGATAGACCTCCAGAGAAAGCTGGTTCTTGCTCCTAAACTACCTGCCACAATCTACTCTAATGCAGGGGAAACTAACTATTCTAATCTAAATTTCCAAGGGACTAGGGAGAGAGAATGCATAAAATGGAATCCTACACTAAAGTAGTGATACACCAGAAAAGGAGGGTGTGAGAGTAGTCTTCAAATGCGAGAGATACAGAAGCAAAGTGCACACTAGATGGGGTGATGATAGTTCTCCACAATCTAGTAAAATGCATTCACAAAAATATATCAAACATACACAATGATAATGGATCCCTGCAAGAGCATAATAATAAATACAATATTCTTGTAATCAAGGTTGAAGGGGTAAGAAGAATGAAGAAAAACACAGCTGGGGAAGATGCATCCACAAACTTATATTTTATTGCTTCCTGATATGCACAGTTCAATCGGTTACAAGATAAGGGCCTAGATCACCATGCAAGGAGTCCAACACAAGGGCCTGAAACACATTGGCTTCACAAAGCAATTTTGGCAAAGCTTTGCTACAAAAAACTACCTCCTCTTACAATGAGCCCAACACTCCAATTTATAGAAAAAATGAGAAGAGAGAGAGAAGGGAAAATGGAAATCCTGAAATCTGTCCTTCAACCACTTGTAAGAGGCATTAAATGGAGTAAAATGATTATATATTACTTGCAAAAGGCTCCCCATACTGTCCCAGGTGCTGCAGCAGAGAAAGAATGATGACCATGCCTCTTAATTGCACTCCCAGCTGCCAAATAAAACATTGTTATGAACCCGGCCATGTTTTATAAAAAATCTCCATCTATATCTCATCAAATCTAAAATTTCTTGATTTTTGTTTTTCGGGCTCAGAGCCAAAATTCCAACTGTACCAATTTTGTGTGATTTCATTGAGAAATGCAAAAGTTATGGTCTTCTGAGTGCGGGCAGCTATTTTGGGTCCGGCAGGCATTTTCTGTCATTTGACGGGAATGAGCATTAACTGACTGGAGCCGAATATGTTTCTTTTATTTAAATATATCTACCCTTGTTAAAAATAATAAATCCAATTTTGTGACGTGGAAGAGGTTGTGCTCATTCTAGAAAGTCCAATTTTGTGAAAATCAGAACTTAGAGTCAAAAGTTATGGCCATTTGAAGTTCACGGGTCAAACGTTGACTTTTCTTCCTTACCTTCGGCCATTTCGGCTTTTCGCATCCTGCACATCCCTCACGTACCTTGCGCACTTTTGTCCCAGCTGTCCCAAACGAATTCTCCCGCATCGGCCGATTCCAGCTTCCTTGTCTCTTTTTGCGGCCTTTTCGCCTTTTCGCATCCCGCGCATCCCTCGCATACCTCGCGCACTTTTGTCCCGGCTGTCCCGGAAAAAAATCTCCGAACTACCCGAAATGGACCGTCTTTCGACAAATCATCCGGTTCACGTCCCGCGCGTACTTTTGTCCCGGATGTCCCAAACCGCGCGAAAACAAAACTCAACGATTTTTTCCACTTTCGGCCGTTTCGGCTTTTCGCGTCCCGCGCGTCCCAACGTCCCAACTGTCCCGCAGACCGCCTGGGACAAAAATGTCTGACTTAGCTGATTTTCTTTGTATTTTGGCCCCAAGCTTGGTACAAGGAACCTTGGTACAACCCGCATTGGTACGATCTGCACCCTCCAGACCTGAAATGCTTCAAAACAGTCCTGCAACCTTATTTTTTGCATTTTTCACCTTTTTTCTAACTCGTTGGGATTTCTTCTTGGATGGGAGAGTTAGAGAGAAGCCGAGGGGACCCCAAAAACACGATTACGGGCCTTGAATCAATCTACTTGCTCAGGAATGAATAATTTGATGCATGTTATCAAAATTACCTTGAGGGTGAATTTTGGACAACAGTTGTCACTTCTAAATAATGGTGATATTTTCTAAATAAAGTTAAAGGTTACTAAAGAAATTATGGAATCCTAATTTCTTCTGCATATTTTAGTAGTAGAATTTATACATTTGTGGACATACAAGGAAAATGGGGGTAGTTCAGGTGGGATTCATTGTTTTTTGAATAAAATTTTGGTGGGAGATTAAGCAAGATAAAATTGATTATGCCAAATGTTTGAGAACCTTCATAAAAATTCGAAAACAAAATGATAGAAAGCTTCAGAATATCTAAAATATTCCTTCAACCAAAAGGTGTGCATCAATGGAGGCCTAGATTTGTACAGTTTATCACAATATCCAAGAATTTAACACGAAGGCTCAAGATAAACACTTAATTAAACATCAAAGACCCTTGGTTCCTCATGCCTAAGATACACTTAGAGGCTTATAGACAATCCTTATCAACAAAATGATAGTAAAGTGATTTTAAATTTGTCTATCTCACTACAGGACAAAGGCTCTTCTCGTAATGAAATTTCAAATGTCAATAGACTATCACATGGACCAGATCCTATGTGATTTTGAGGGATTTTAACACAAGATTGAAATAGGAAAAATAAAAACTACTTGTAAACATTTTAAAATAAAGCAGACAAAATTTGGCCCAAGATTAACACAGATTAATTCAAAATTGATTAGATTCATCAGTAGGGGAAAGTTTCTTTGAATAGTCTTAGAGATTTTCAATGGTTGTACACTCGCAACCAACTTGACGTGATTGAAAATATAAAACACAAGAAATTAACAGGTTTCTCATATGGTCTCTCAGGAAGATGGGATTTCTAAAATTTTCTCTTAATAATTCAACCCCTGACCTTTTGCAAGAGTATTCTCATTGCATTTACACATTTCACTCACTCATCCCAAAATTCCACCCAAAAAGAAGAATATTCAAGGAACCTTTGCTTGTTACCAATTTGTCTCAGAAAGTGACATTTAACAAATTGAGACCCGCAACTGCTAGGTGGACAAATTATGAGCTAATCACATTTCTTAGACCCTCGACTAATCATAGGGATGCCATGCCAGAATGTTTTGATAGTCTTTCTAATCATTCTTATTTTGTCATGTGAGAAATTCCCGTTTTAATCATTTTCTGGTGGCCCTGTATAGCTGGATGTGACAGGAAATTATTTTCACCCTCAAGGCAACACCTTTTTCATCCCTTTACGCCTGCAACCTCCATCATTTCACCCTTTTCCCATTCTTTCCTTTACAACTATACTCTACGTCAAGCTTCTCTGGTAATTCACATTTTTGTAAGTGCCCGAGCAATTCCAATCTTCAAAATATCATCCTTAGCAATCCTTCGACTCATAAATTAAGCTCTTAATCCATTCAATTGCACTTTGTAGATCAAAATGATAAGGAATTTCATCAAAAAAATTATGGAAAACAATGTGTATTTGCATCTCCAGGAGTCTTGGAGCAGAAATAGTGGTAAAATTAGATGCAATGCACAATAACTATTGATTATTCACCATCTCAACTTTAGATTAGAGTCATCCACATGTTTCTTTAGCGCAATTACAAAGGTGAGGTATAGAGGAAAGTTTCCAAACAAACACGAGCCTTCTGATGGACGCTGGAAGAAGAATAGAATGTATTGCTATTGCTATGAATACAGAATGACGCCTTTATATAGGCTGATAGAGACTGTGTGAGAGAGGGAGACAGTTATACGGTTATCAAAACCGATCACTAACAAATACTAACGCACATGTATTATTTATCTAACATTCCCCCCCTTAATACATTGCTCTTACAAATGTACGCCCTAAATAAATCAAACTTCACCTTGCCGAGAGGCTTGGTGAGAATATCTGCAATCTGAGAATCAGTAGGGCAGTACTGGAGCTGAATTTGGTGGTTCAAGACCTGTTCACGAATGTAGTGACATTCAACCTCAATATGCTTTGTTCGTTCATGAAAAACAGGATTCTTCACAAGCTTCAACACACCTTGATTGTCGCAGTGAATGATGGGAGGTTTCTCTTCAGGAATCCCTATATCTGCAAGAATGCGACGTAACCAAATTACTTCACACACAGCTCCTCGTGCAGCGCGGTATTCAGCCTCAGTGGATGAGAGAGCAACAACAGTTTGCTTCTTGCTGATCCACGAGATAGGTCCAGATCCGAGATGAAAAACATATCCTGAAGTGGATTTCCTGTCATCAATGGATCCTGCATAGTCCGAGTCTGTATATCCCTGTAAGAAGAACTGAGTGTTCTTCTGATACTCCAGACCAAATTCAACTGTACCTCGGACATATCTCAACACATGCTTTGCTGCTATCCAATGACATTTCTTCGGCTCCTGCATAAATCTGGAGAGATAGCTCACCGCAAAGCAAAGATCTGGTCTGGTATAAGTCAAGTAAATGAGACTCCCCACAAGCTGCCTGTAGTGAGTGCCATCTACCTGTGGTGAATCCTGGAATCTAGATAGTTGCAAACCTTTTTCCATAGGTGTGGACATTGGTTTACAATCTGACATCCCATACTTTTCCAGGAGTGTCTTGGCATATTTCATCTGGGAGACGAAGATATGATTCTTCTTCTGCCATATCTCTAAGCCAAGACAATAGTGAAGTAGCCCCAAATCAGTCATGTCGAAGGATTTCTTCAGATCATTCTTTACATCATCTACAAGATTTTCAGAACTTCCTGTGATCACAAGATCATCTACGTACAAAACCAGAATGACAATCTCTGTTCCTACCTTCTTAATATACAAATTTGTATCTGAGGGGCTACGAGTGAATCCATGCTGCAATAGGTGATCATCAATTTTTATATACCATGCCCTAGGTGCTTGTTTAAGTCCATAAAGAGACTTTATCAGACGACATACCTTGTGTGGTTGATGCTCGTCTACAAACCCTTCAGGTTGGGCCATGTACACTTCTTCTTGCAGATCACCATTTAGAAAAGCACTCTTGACATCCATTTTGTGCTGCCAGTGCACATACAACTCTGACGGTTTTGATCTTCGCAGTGGGTGCAAAGGTCTCGTCATAGTCAATTCCTTCTTGCTGAGCATAACCCTTTGCAACAAGTCGTGCTTTGTGTTTGTCGATTGAACCATCTGCCTTATATTTTGTTTTGAAAATCCATTTGCAGCCAATGGATTTCTTACCTGGAGGCAAATCGACAAGTTCCCACGTCCGATTCTGAATCAGGGAATCATACTCAGCATCCATAGCCGGTTTCCACTGTGGTTGGTCTAATGCCTCACGAACAGTGTCAGGTTCGGTGCTCTCAACAACTGAAGTCATGAGTGCAAAATTTAGCTCATGTCTAGCTTGACTTCGTGTTCTAACTCCCGTAGAAGTACCAGGAAGTGAGTTCAGGTGTGCATCCCTGATAGTACTCTGGACCCATTTCGGACGTTGGCGCTGCTGATGTTAAGATGTGTTTTCCAGTGTGCCAAGATCAACGAACAAGTCTCCACTCAGATCTTCTTCTCTCTGAGAAGAATCATCTTGCTCATCATCTGGATGTGTGAGCAATCTATGTGACGAGGTCGGTACTAGATCTTCATTGTGTGGCAAGGAGTCAAAGGACGACTCATCACATACCACATCTCGACTCTCGTAGATCTTCTTCGTCTCAGGATCCATGAGACGATATGCCTTTGAGGTAGTACTATACCCCAAGAAAAGACATGGCAGTGTCTTTGGATCGATCTTCTTCCTTCTTTTATCTGGAACATGCATATATGCAGTACAACCAAAAACTCTTAAATGATGAATAGAAGGTTTACGACCAGTCCATACCTCTTTCGGTGTCTTGTTTTGCAAGATCTTCGTGGGTGCCCGGTTGAGTAAATACACTGTTGTCTGGACTGCTTCTGCCCAAAACTGATCCTCCAACTTGGCAGTCGAGAGCATACAACAAACCATCTCCATGACAGTCCTGTTGTGGCGCTCGGAAATCCCGTTCTGTTGGGGCGTATAGGGAGCAGTCAAATGTTGTTGAATGCCATGCTGCTTCAGGTATGCTAAGAACTTCTTTGACACAAATTCCCCCCCTCGATCTGAGTGGAGGAGAAGAAGAGGCTTCCCAGACTGCCTGGTGGCTTGCTGGTAGAAGGTCTGGAAATTTGCAAGTGCCTCAGTCTTCTTCCGAAGGAAATATACCCACATTTTTCGTGAGTAATCATCAATGATGAGCTGAAAGTACACAAAACCTTGAAAGCTAGCTGGCAGGGGTCCGTACAGATCGGTGTGAACGACCTGAAGATGCTCTGTAGAATGATAAGAGCTCTGTTTGAATGGACCTCTATGTTGTTTGCCCGCAAGACAGCCTGAGCAAACAGGTAAGGAATGGGAGAGTGGAGGAAGCCCTCTTACCATTTCCTTCGCACTGAGTTGATGCAGAGCCCCGGCAGAAAGATGACCATATCTAAAGTGCCAAAGTGCAGTGGACTCTGCCGTTGATGCAGAGAGAGCAACGCTAGATGAAGTGACCGCATCCAGTGCAAATAGACGGCCCTTCAAAAATGCTTGAGCAAGGACTGACTCTCCCTGGGAAATGATGCAGGACTTGACCCCTTTTTCAACAAAGAATTCAACCTGCATTCTATGGTTAAGAAGTTGACTTACAGACAAAAGATTTGAAGTCAAACCTGGAACATAGAGCACCTTTGTCAGTGTACATCTTCGTGTTCCAAGAGAAATGATGACATCACCAATCCCTGCTGCAATATACTCTTGATTGTCTGCAATGGTGATCCGATCTCCTGTGGGCCGGTCACTCAGAGTATGGAACAACTTCTTGTTGCCAGTCATGTGTTTGCTGGCACCTGAATCAATCAACCAGACATCTTCTGACGGCTGCGAAGTCTGTGAGACTAGAACAATGTCAGAATGAGTTGTATCTGGTACCTCTTCATCTGAGGTGGCTTCTTGCTGAGCAGCAATGTGGCCCTTCTGCCTCTGATTACGAGCATGCCATCGGGATTTCTTGGAATATCCTCGGCCAGAAGTGCTCTCTTCGCCAGAATTTCCATACTTGCGACCGTTGTAATAACAGTTCGCAGTCGTGTGCGTATCTGTGGAGCAAATGTGGCACCACCGATCCGCCTTGTGATTATGCTGCTTCTGGGGTGGCCGATGTGAAGATGGCTGCTGAGCATGCTGCTTCTGATTTTGGGGGGCAGATTGCCCTTTCCGAGGCTTATGTTTTTGCCTCGTGATAAGAGCCTTATCTTCGAAGGCTTCTTGTACATTTTGCATGGCTTCTTCCTGCTGGAGATAATTCACCAGGGTTGCAAAACTCACCTCCTGTTGAGTAATTGTCAACGTGGTGATCAGTGTCTGAAACCGTGATGGAAGAGCTCGCAGGGTGAGCGGGACAAGCAACTTGTCATCCACTGGTTCTCCAAGTGCAGAGAGTTCTGCACGTAACTCAGCTACACGCCGCAAGAAGGCTTCTACTGATTCGTCTTCATGCATACTCATCGTATGAAGCTTTGTCTGAAGTTGCAACTTTGACGTCAGATTCTTAGCTTCGTAGATGGTACACAATGTGCTCCAAGCCTGAGAAGAAGCAGTTGCTTCTCGAATGTATGGCTGCACCTCATCAGAAAGACTGAGGGTGATGAGCATGAGTGCTTTCGCATCAGCCTTTTCATATTTTTCCAACAGATCATCGTCTGCAGGAGGGGCGTCTTTGCCAGAGACAATCCCCCAAAGATCTTCGAATTGAAGAATCGTCCGCATTTTGGTTTTCCATGCGGCGAAATTTGGCCCTTTCAAGAGTTGGGCATCTGATAGCAATATTTTTGGAGCAGACATTTTTGCAATTTGCCGACTTTGCTTACACGTAGCAGTCACAAGCACGGATCTTGCTTAGCAATGTCTCCTTTCGTGAGTAGAGGACGGACAATTGCTCCAGCAATGAGTCTCTTCTCTGAATCTCCACGTACAGCACAAACGGGACAGTTTCAGTCTCCATAGCTCGCACGCACAGCAATTGGGTGGTCTCAGTCTCCACAACAAAGAAATGGTGGTCTCAGTCTCCTCGCAAACGCGGGACAGGCACACTCCTCCTTCACGCGGGACAGGCGCACTCCTCCTTCACGCAGGGACAGGCTCAGTCTCCTCTCAGCAAAAGAAATGGCTGGCAACTGGCTCAGTCTTCTTCACGCTCCTTCAGGCACGCAGCAAAGAAACGGGACTCCAACTCACTGGACAGGCAACGTTTGCACACTCCTCCACGCGGGACTGGCAACGTTTTCCCTTCACGCACCTCCTTCAACGAGACAGCACCTCCTTCAACGAGATAGGCACACTACAGGCAACAGCAAAAACGTTTTTCTTCACTCAGGGACAGGCACGCACCAGCAAACAACGTCCACGCACTGTTCTTCAGCGCCACGCACATCAGAACCTCCTTCACGCGAGACAGGCAGTCTCCACGCCTCCTCACGCACATGAAAACGGGACAGGCAAGGAAACGCTCCACCTTCACGCCTCACGCACAGCTCTCAAACAGGCGGCACGCATAGCAAAAGAAATGGCATTTCCAGCAAAAGAA
This sequence comes from Taxus chinensis, assembly GCA_019776745.2. Lineage (NCBI taxonomy): Eukaryota > Viridiplantae > Streptophyta > Pinopsida > Cupressales > Taxaceae > Taxus > Taxus chinensis. The sequence goes on along the minus strand of CM034155.1, from coordinate 194,585,154 downwards.
ATGGCGATTCCTTCACGCGCGGACAGTAGCACAGCTCTTCACACGACCGGCTCCTTCTCTTCCCCCACGCACCTGCTCTTCTCACGGCTCCTGCTCTTCTCACGGCTCTTCTTTCACGCACAACCACGCTCCAATACCAATGATGGATGCTGGAAGAAGAATAGAATGTATTGCTATTGCTATGAATACAGAATGACGCCTTTATATAGGCTGATAGAGACTGTGCGAGAGAGGGAGACAGTTATACGGTTATCAAAACCGATCACTAACAAATACTAACGCACATGTATTATTTATCTAACACCTTCCACGTGCCCTGGGCCCAATAAAAATGCCTTTTGGCATTTGAAAAGTCTTAGTATAAAAGGAGCCAGTGGAAGCCTCGATGTGTCTCACTTGCACACTTTTGATATGGTGCCAAAAATCGGAGACCCTAAACAAGTGCAAGCTCACCACATGTCTTTTTCCGGTAGAGTTGTTGAAAACTTTTAAGGACCAGTGGAAGGCGCCGTGTGTCTAGGGTCCAAGACAGTTTTCCTTGACCGTTGAAAAGTCCAAGAAAGGGCAGAGTGAGAAAAAACTTCCACGTGTCTTCATGACGCTCTTACAAAACTAAAAGTTAGGGACAGGTCCCCAAACAAGCGTGATCCCTCCACATGTCTTAAGCATTTGGAAAGTTGCTTGAAACATTTAAGTATAGAAGAGCCAGCGGAAGACTCCACGTGTCTCCTTGGTGAAACTGCTAAGGTAGGACCCAGAGGCGGATCCTAAAATGAGCGTCAGCTCTCCATGTGTCCATGGTCTGACAAAACTACACTGACCGCATGAAAAAATGTCTAAGTCTGGGAAAAGCAGCGGAAACCTCCACGTGTCTCCCTGGAACAACTCCAAAGGTCAAACAAAGAGGAAAATTTTTAGATGAGCGCAGGCCCTCCATGTGGACAAGACTTGAGTTGAAGCGGGCCTTAGAGTTTCAAAGTTCCCCACCGAGCCACATCTAATCAAAAAGGCCCACGTTTCCACAAATGCTGAGATATAAATTGATGGGGAAAACACACCCATCAAACCGTAAAATGAAGGGAAATCACCATTTGTTCCTGGAAATGAATCCTTCTTTAAGGACAAAGAATTTGGAAATTATATAAAACCCAAATTTGATCCACTAAGCCGCATCCAATCAGAAAAGACCACCCTTCCATAGATATTGAAACAAAAATTAACAGGGAAAATAAATGTGACTGTGAAAAAAATAGAAGGGGAAAAACCTGAGTTTCCACTCAAGTTACAATTTATTTCACATGGACAGAGGGACAAAAACTAAGTTATGGATTTAAAGTTATCCTCAAACAAAGGAAAGGACTGATCATGGCAACCAAATGAAGGACAAAGCTTTCACGCATCAACACAAGGAGATAGAAAATACGACAGAGCTTGCAAACTAAAGAATTTTAAGGACAAATGGGGCAAGAACAAATTGTGCACCAACATGTAGAACCAACACTTCTTTAGTCTCCTAGTGGGTTACCTAGTCTTACAAAGTTATATCTAGAATTTACATTCATCATCGAACGAATTTCCTTGTGGGATCCAGATGACAATGGAGCTAGTGAGATACTTGTAATATGAATTAGACTCTTGTTAATAATATCTTTAGGTCCTCATAGCTAAATATATTACCTTGGCTAATGAAAATATAGTGCCTTGGTATTTTAAAGAGGATTTATAGGGTACATATGTTTCTACACCTAAATCTGATCTATAATAGGGTTTACCTGAGTTAATCATATTAAACTAAACCTTAGTTGATTAGGAGGTTAGCTTGTGTGTAGAAAATTGTAAGTAAATATTTGCTAGCGAATTCGATTTGAATTATGTTGACTTTAGAGAACCCAGGAAACCGGAAATTTGGTTCTTTAATCCCTTGATATGCCCTTTTATGACATTAAGAATAAAATAAATTTCACATGCGGAATCGTGAAATGTTGAAACATGGGATATTACCTTGAACACAAATCACTTATGGTTCATAAGTAATTTATAATGCTCTCAATCATGTACTTCTTCATGATGTTAGTCAAGCACTTTCGTAATTCTTTTGTTCTAAAGTGATACCAATAATGATACCATAGTGCAATGTTAAAGTAAAGCATATAAGAGTAAAACGAGATTCGAGGTTAGGAATAATGTCACTCTTGGATTCCTTATAACTCAATTAGAAGTTTACTTGTGTTACAAAAATATGAATTTCCTTGGTGTGATCAAACTTCGAGAAAACAAAAGATATATATATATATATATATATATATATATATATATATCTAAATAAAATTTCTTGATGTGGAAATGTTTAATGGATTCAACAAGTTCTTGATCTATTTTAACTATGATGGGAAATATCTATATCGTGATCGAAGAATGTTTTTGGAAAATGATATCTTGAATCTAAATCTCCCTTAATCCTAATATTTCTTCTTGGCATCACGTTAGATTCACTTGTGTAGCAAGGGTAAAATTTAAACATTGAATAAGCGTTTGGGAAGCATAATATTAACATAAGAATGAGATAATTAGGAATTTTGTATGTGATTTGAAATATAGCAAATACTTATGTAAATTATGGAGATTTTCGTAAGGGATAAAGAGCCAACTTAAATGGTTGAACTGTTAGTTGAATGTGAAAGGAATTGAAGAATCTGTAGGTGGAAAATGGATAAAATTATCCTTGTATAAAATTTTCTTGGAATGTTAATCATAACTAATATGTAATCATGGAAATGATGTGTGGTGGGTGGTCAATCTTTGGGTCCCTTTCTTGTGGTTAGGTCATTACTAGTATTCATTCTTTTGGGAAAGTGTGGCTTCGACATGTATATGGTGTTGTTGTGTGTCTATGTGGGTTGATGAATTATGTAAGCATCTGATGTGTTGTTGAGTTTCTCTTCTTGTAACCCTTGTGGTGTTGTGTAGTCAGCAATGCAAGGCAAAAATAATTAGCATGGTAATTTTATTGTTGATTTTTTTTTGTGTAAAGTGTGGGCATGAAGGGGAGATAATTAATTATAAAGGGTATATATAATTTCTAATATGACCCTAGGAAATATTTAGTAGAGTAACCATGATGGGAAATAAACTAATTAAATTCCCATGGGGAAATTTCTTGTCGAAAAAAATAAAATTAGAAATGGACAAGTAGTTAATTAATTAGGTAGATCAGATTGGTATAAAATAATTAATAATGGGAATCAGAGAAGTATAGTATTTGTTTACTTTAAAAAAATACCCAAATTTTTAACTACCACTAGGTGTGGTTTTCTATGTTCCAAGGCATGGCATTACACTCTTGAAGGAATAATTTTGGTAACCAAAACACCTTGACGTTGAGAATCATTTTGCAAAGGCATAGGAATCATGATTCTCTATCTTAGTGTGAAGACATAACCATCACATAATCAATACATCATGTTGGTGGAGGCCACCTAGAAGGAAAAATGGAATAGTAATCAAAATAATTGGTTTTTTTGAATCCCTGCAATTATGATGAGGAATGGAGAAGCATTCGTTGATAGGTTAGGAAAATTTATTGTGAGAGCTAATTTTCCTATGATTGGTTATATCATGAGGACCCAATTAGAAATTTTTGGTATGCCCGGTTATAAGGGAGGACCATATTATAGGGAATTTTTAGGATATTTCATCAAGTTAGATTGGTTTCTCCCAACAATTTTGAGAATATTGTGTGTAGTGCCCACTCGTCTTCAACATTTATATGATTATGATGTTTCTTAGCATAGACTAGAGTTATGGAATTTTCTATCATAGTTTAGATATTGACAGATGGACATTGTTATTTTGATTAGTTAATTTATATATAGTATAGATGTTAGATTTATGACATGATTTATATGATGGATTGTATGCATATTTGGATATATCGAATTGTTGAATTTGAGCTTATATTGGACTAATGCATTTATTTTCATATTTATATGATGTTATATAATGTATTTGATGACGTGATATTATTGCTAGTTGATAAATTGATGAAACTGAAATAATTGGAATTGTGAACAATGGAAAATTACTTGTCTTGGTTTAAGTTGCAATAATTTATTATATGTATATGCATGTATTTTTATTATTTTGATGTTGTTAATCTGGCCATGAGTCCATAAAGGTATTTTCTTGAATTTTGCAGGTGTTTGCAACACAATAAACCAAAGGGGGATAGGAGACCAATAGTGAAAGAATATGGAGTATTGGCAACAAGTCACCATGGCAACATGTGTATTCGTATGTTGTATGTTTTTGTAATTTGGGAATGTTTGTAATTTGTCTTGTTGATTTTATTGAATTGTGAGTTATTTTATTTTTATTTGCATGTGGAGTCACTTTTATTAATTATCTTTAGCACCCCTCTTAAGCTAATTTAAAAGTGTTTAACTAGTGCTAATGAGGATGTAATAAAATGAGGGGATATAAATGTGAGTTAGTAGCCTTAATGTGTGTTGGCTTGGAGTGAATTTAATTTTGTTTTGGGGTAGTGTGTACTCAATATCCCTTGTGAAATTCGAATTTTGACCTTCTAGGCTATTTTGGAGACTTGTGCGAGAAGCTAATCTTGTCCCACACCTTTTAAATTCGTCCACCCACTTAGCCTATGATGTGAGGGACTTGTTTTAGGTACTATTTTATGTTTTAATGAAGGAAAAGTGCAATTAATTTCAATTTTATTACATGGGTAATTAATTTTTTCCTTAAGGGGTGTGGGTTGGGTTGAGTGTGTAAGAGGGTGGTCATTTCCCTGACCACCAATTTATTATGATTTGGAGTTTGGGTTTGACCTTGCTGATGTGGGGTGTAGAAGAAATGATGTGGCATCCTACATGGAGCCACATCATCTCCCTCTCCCTCTTTTTTATTTATTAGAATTTTTGTGAAGTTTTGGGGGTTACTTGCTTTGTTTTAGCTATCTCATTTTGGAATGCTTTCTTTTTGGAGTGCTTGTTGGAGTTGAAGATTGCTTGGAATTTCTTGAGCTTGAACGATTTGGGAAGTTTTTGTTCAATAGATTCTTACAATGGCAAGGTAGGGTATCCATCCTTGTTTTCTTCTCTTTCTTTGTGTGTTATGTGTTGAATGAATGTGTTATTGCATGATGTTGTTGGGTAGTGAAATTTCCTTACGATGTGTATGAGAAATTGAAATGGGTATGATTTTTTTTTGGAGTCATAAGAGTTTCTCTTGGGTACTTAGGAGGGAGTGGATTGGGTGCCCCACCTTGTTTTCATCTTGTTATTTTGTTCATTATGGGAGACATAAGAGAGCGGAGGCATAAGTGTGTAGGAAGAATAAGAGATAACTATCTATTAAGATAAGATAAACCTTATCATTTTACATGGGTTCCACATTTTTAGACTTTTTACAAATAAAATACAAAAAATATTTATGACCTCACTCCTTGTCTTTATTACCAATATAATATTTCTAATTCCTAATCATGTAGACCCTACTTCTCTAATTACCCAAAATTTGACATTTTAACATTACTGGACCACTTACAACAAATATTTATTTTTTACAACATTCCTATTGTACTTTGACTGTTACCGTACCCCACATTATTGGCGGCACCGTACTGACGGTGCCGTTATCTTCTATCAGACGCTACTACTAATTATACTTAACAACATCCTATTCATAATACATACATTAATGAAATAGAAATTACGGAGGAAAATTTTAGTGTCGACAGGTGCCCCACCTTGTTTTCATCTTGTTATTTTGTTCATTATGGGAGACATAAGAGAGCGGAGGCATAAGTGTGTAGGAAGAATAAGAGATAACTTTATTTGTAGGGAGACATAAGAGATATTTGAGGTGTGAATACAAAACCTTTGGAGGCATAAGATTATTGTTGAAAATTTTTACACTTGTGCAAAAATGGGTAACTCGAAACTTCGTTATAATGGATAGCATTGGTGAAGTATACCTAAGCTAGGGGAGTTTCTTTCAGAGAATATTGTTACTGTTTGAATTAATTAATAATTTCATGGAAGTTACAGTTATGTGCGCTGTCACAAAATATAACATATCACATAGTCTACAATATCATGACTCTCTTCAGTAAAAGAACACAAAGCCCTAAAGGATAGTTGTGTTATCTTGATGAAGACATCCAATTGCAGAATAGATGAAATTCTATGTTCTGGAACAACAAACATAATTGTAGATTAAAAAGAAATCAGAGTTCATTACTCCGATGTTACAAGTATTCTTTAATGTTATTTCCTTCATGATTAAGACATTCAATTATATTAATGAGTTATTTATTTCATCATACAATCCATACCAGAAAGTAGAAATGCAGAAAAGAAATATGCAACTCAATTTCACAATTCAATGCTTTATTCATAAGGAATTTCAAATGTTTCCACACAAGCTGTGGGATGTCACTGGAAAGTAAAGTACAACTATTGAAATAAGAGGTACACATGCATGAAAGATAAAATAGTAGGTCTACTGAGTGAACCCATCATTACCTTGGGTACAAATGCTCCATTTAGTTGATGTATCTTCATCTTCAGCTTATTCCCTCTTCATATTCATCACTGGAAGTAATCGTATATTGAGAAGAAGAAAAGAGGAAGTATTATCAGTTAAGCAGCTCAAATGCTTAATCCATAGTTCCTACATTGTCCTTGTGTCATGCATTTGGATTCTCTTAACAACAGCGATATATAGATTACTTGAAGATCATACTGAATACCATGATCTACTCACTCAAGATGAAGCGAGTCATGACAAAAGAAACCTATGGACATAAGAGCGGCCAAAAAGTCCTAAACGCATTTTCTAGCACGTATCTTCCTGAAGTGTGCAGGTACAGGTTACAGTAAAGAAGAAAATAAATCATGATTTATAGTCTCCACTATTAGCCTAAAGCTTGCTATCTCAAATGATTTCCATGTCCTATAGTACATGAAGAAGATAATTCATAAGTATAGGTTCCTGATTGCAACTAAGAGTTCTAGATAGGAATTACTTTTGAGTGAAATTTTGACAGGTCTATAAATAGCCATGCTGAAATGGACTTTTTAAAAATTTCCAGCATACATATCAAAGTTGTAATAAAAGGAAATACGGTATTAAACAAATTGCAGAGTCAAGAAGAAATAAAGAATTCTAAATTCCCATATCAAAGGAGGGATACCCAAATCTTGGTTGAGATCACGTAGAAGAGAATTGATATGGTAAAGAACAAAGCTTCATGTGTTGGTACCCAAATTTGTTCTCCTTTTCAGTACTGAGTAGTCATCAGAGCAGAGTAGTGTTAGTTGATAGCTTGAAGACAAATGGAGTCATGAAGTGTGTTTCGTTTTGTCAGCATAAGGTAGATTATAGAATCTAACTCAGTACACTCAGATGTTGTATTCCCAGAGATGGATAGCACTCAAATAGGACTTACATACTTGTCCTAAGCTGTTTTCAGGTTGTGCCTTTCAACCAAGGTAAGAGGACCTATTTTGTAACCCTCAAATGGTGATTCGAGATGAATATATCCAAAGCTGCAATTTGTAAAAATACCTTCTGAAGGGGCCTTGGGAAAATATGCATCATACACTCTCAAATTTTGAATTTCACAAGTTATCGCTTCCAAGATTGATGGAGATAATTCTCAATGCAAGGACAAGGGTTACTAAAGACTATTTGGAATTTCCTGATCTGTTATGCATAAATTCCAGGTAAATGGATTATGTCATAGTTCTAGTGCGTATACAGGTCAAAATAGGGTAGTGAAAATAGGGTAGGATTAGTTATTTTGAATGATTTCCAGGGAAGCTGTGGAGCTTAGATAGTTTCTAACAAACCAAGGTCCACTAGACTCACTTCTGAGGATTTCAAGAAAATATGGAGAAACTTTTACAGTAGAAAGTATCAATCATGGTTAATCATCCCTTCAACCAGGATGAACGCACAACTGCAAATGCGAAGCCCAAATTTACACCCGGGCCACACAATATTTGATCATCTATCACAAAATATTGAGTTATTACTGAAACAATGAAGCATTTTCTGCAATCACTATTTAGATTAGTTGACCTTTAAATGTCTACCCAAAGGTTCTATCAAACAATCTCTGAAGTCAGAGGAAGGTACATATGTTGTAGATATATCTTCCATAATTTGTTTATCTCTTTATCAGATGAAAGCTCTTCTGAATGTGAGATTGTAAGTGCCAATCGCAGGACCTAGGGATCACAAGGGAATACATTTTTGAGCCAATCGTATGCCTCAAGAGAGATCTTGTTGTAGCACAAGACTGACAATAGGAAACAAGAAACACAGAATTGAAAAGTCATTATGGAATGTAAGCATTTCATAGATTTTTCCAACAAGAAAACAGGAAACAGCTAAGAGGGCTCAAACTTAGATCACGATTCATTAGCAGGGGACATGTTTTGGTCAAATCAATCTCAGAGCTTGTTAGACTGGCTATACATGTGAAATCCAACTTAAGATTATTTTAAGGACTCTGATATAGAGAGAGTTACATATTTGGTTGTGATCAAGTGGTCACTCAAAGGTAGACGTAGGAGACTTCTTCATTAGATTTAAACACGTGAAATTTTTGGTTTTCCAGGATTTTTTTTGTAACACCTCTTCCAGGTACTTTGCATGAAAAATTCATGCAAATATATAGCTTTTAATCTCCTTCAGAGCCTTCTTTCCCAAGAAATACAAATACTGCCAAACTCAGGATAAGAATAAGTTACAAAAATCTTCTCATTATTCGCAGATAGGGATGTTTAATAGCAACACTTTCTAACTTATGGTTGTGATGCACAGTTGTCTCACAACCCAACGAGCCTACAAATCATTGCAAATATTTGACACCCGGCTTGCATCCATTAGTATTTAGGCACGTTTTTCATCTTCAAAACATGCAGACCCCCTTACACAACTATCATTATTTCACGTCCCTCCAAAATTTGACTTTGTCAAGCTTCTAGATTTGATATTTTACGTTTTAGACGGGCTAGGGTAAAATTGTCACTTCAAAAACCATATATCATCCTCAAAACCAATTGCATTGGTCCATTGCAGGCACAAACGACACAAATTTGTCAAAAGATTTGATGGAAATTGCATGCAAAGGTTATCTTCCACGTATCTCCAAAACTTCCATAGAGCAGATTATGACAGAGCTCAAAATTGATTGGAGCCTTCAGAACAACTATGATCACACAAACTATCTATCATACCGGTTCAACGTTAGGAGGGATTTCTTTTCCTTAGATTCACAAAGCCCATCCATTGCGTGTTGAAGAAATAACCATTGGACCTAACTGAGCTTATCTGCACCCCGCGTGCCTATTGCTTCCCCACTTTGCATATTTCGGCACGAACTCGGGACGTCACGTGCGCGGAAGATTTTATTTGTAGATTCACGGGCACGGGTTTCACATTTTTACCATTTTGACCTTTTTACACATGCATGAAAGAGAAAATAGAGGTGTATGAGTAAACCCATCATTTCCTTGGGTCTTCTCCTTTTCGTTGATGTATCTTGGAATCTTCATATTATTCCCTCTTCATCTTCATCACTGGAAGTATTGTACCTGAAAAAGTGGGCCCCAAGAAAAGAGATTCTAAGATTATCACCTTTAAGAGCACATGGTTAATTTACATTCCTATATTGTCCTTTAGACACACATGCATATGGATCTCTTAACAATAAGATATATAGATTACTTGAAGATCATACTACATACATGATTTAATCACTCAGAATGAAGGAGGAAAAAGAAAAGAAAAAATATGGACTTAAGAGAGGCCAAAAAGCCTAAATATTTTCTAATTATTTTGATTAAGTATGCAGGCCCTACATGTTGGAGTAAAGAAGAAAATAAATCATGTTTTACATTCTTCACTGTTAGATAAAGGTTGCAGCTTCTTAAATGAGGATTCCATCCTATGGTACATGAAGGAGATAATTCATAAGTATATGTTCCTGATTGCAACTAAAGAAGAAGGAATTATGAGGAAATTTTGACAGGGCTTTGCCACGTGAATTGGAAACTTTTAAAACTTTCCAACATACATATCAAAGTTGTAGTAAAAGGAAGTGTAGTATTAAACAAATCACAAAATCAAGTTAGAAATAAATAAGTATGAATGCCATATCAAAGGAGGGATACCCAAATTTGGGTTGAAATTTTGACTGGGCTTTGCTATGTGAAATTGAAAAAGCTTTCCAACATACATATACAACAGCTTTTGGAAAAGGAATATGTCAGCCATTAGAACAGCCACGTTGCCAATGAATGCTAAAGAAGAAATATGGGAATATGATGCCTGTCTGGCAATCACCAACACAAAGGATTCTAGGGATGCCTTAAATTTGATTTGAAATCGCTCAAGGATGACAAATTGTCTCGAAATTGAACCAACTGGTATACACAGATTTTGGAAAAATCATGGAATTGGATTTTCATGGCATACAAGTTAAAATCCAGATACATATTTATTACAACTACAACGACTAGTTAAAAAGGAAAAATGAAAGAAAAGCCCACATATTCATTGGAATTTAGGGCACAAAAGGGGAAGGCACACATGCATGATTGCTTTAAAGATTAGAGAGGTTCAACAACAGAATTTGTGAGCATTTCCGGAGAAATCACATTATCAGTAGCTTGAATGCTCAAAGGAAAAAAGTGAGTATCATATAATTTGAGAGCAAAAATATTTCAATAGCAAGTAGAATGAAGGAAAAATTTATGGAAAAACAGGTGCAAGCTCAAAAACTGGCACCTAACATGAGCAATGTTTTCATGAATGTCAGGAAGGTTAGAAATTTTGTAGAGCCTGCATGAGACAAATGGAGCTACCATATTGAATACCCAGAATAGAACGATGATATAGCAAACCCTGGACTGTCAGCTCGAAGAAAGCTCACAGTAATGACCATGAAAACTATGATGATATAAGCTTATTAGCATCAAGCTTCAGAGGACAGATTCATATTATTGATCCATTCAGAGAAGGATGAATCTCAAAGTCACCTCCACGAGTTAGGAACTGAAGTTCTAAATCGTAATAGCTGAGTCTTCGAATTGAAGTAGCCATCAGAAAATTCCCAGAGCTCAAAAGAAGGTTCATCAAGAATGGTGATTTAATAGGCCAACATAGAAATCATGTTGGCTAACTCATAGAAATTGGTAAATATACATCCAGGACCAACTTCAAGATACGAGATTCAAGACGCAAACAATTGCGTCAAAGAAAATCGTCTCCTATGGCTTCGCTCGTGAACTAGAGGAAAAATAAAAAATGAATGGGGTTTAGTTTGTTTTAAGTCACCCATCTCATCTATGGCTTAACCTAGCTCATCCAGAGTTAGTGATCAAACAATCCAAAATCAAAAGTGCAAAAATCAATGCTAAGAATTGATCACCCAAATTCAAAGCAAACTAGCATGGTTAATGTTTTTACCAGTGCTATATTCAATGGATATCAAAAATGCCATGAAGATCAACGAATGAGGTTACATCATGCAAAGGATTGAATGCTTAGGAATTGAAATCACCAAAAAATTGATGCAAACCCCAGCTTGACACATTAAAATGGTGGGTCTTTTTGGCCAACCTAGCACTATTTTCATCATTTTTTACAAAAAAGGTGTCAAATTGACCCACAGGCCTGAAAAAATCTAACTAGATGTGGAGGGGTCGGGCCCTTTTTTCATTTTTTGATACATTTTTCTAGAAGAGGCGTAAAGTCATAAAACGATACGCATGGCCCTGCTCATGTCAAAAGGAAAAATTCAAATGTTGAGGCCCGCATTCAATAACTTCAGAAGCGGGCCGTCAGAATGTTTTTTTCCTTTAAATTTTTTCAAAAGGGAGTAAAGTTCAAAAATGCCCCGCAGCCCCGATGAAGCATCAAAATTCAATCATATTGAAGTAAGTCAAACGAAGACCGCCAGGATAGTTTGAGAATTTGACACTTTTGTAAAAAAGGATAAAAGTATTAATAATTCCATGTGACTCCGCTAAGGGCCAAAAAAATCCACGTATTTAATAAGTCAAAAGCGGAGTGTAGGGTTAATTTGAGATTTTGAGCCAATTTTGAAAAAGGGGAAAAAGTGTTTAAGTCAACCATGAATCCTCCCATGCATCAAAGGTCAAATTCAGGAGAAGCATGTCGTCTGGGGCATTATAAAATTTTAATCCTTTTTTCGAAAAACTCAGTTAAGAGTATCAAAAGTAAGCTACAATCTCACATTGAACAGATTAAGACACTTATAAGGCCTAGATTAAGAAGAAAATGGGCAGGATTGAATATTCAAACATGTAATTTTTATCAGAAACATGAAAAGAAGGACTTTCTAGGTCCATTTTTTAGATCAATTTTTTGCGTGCGTGGAAAATTTTTTCAAGGTAATAAAATACATAGTTCTTTAGAGAGCCTTTCAGTTGAGCACTAATTCTGTGTCAATGGTAGAATTAAAAAAAAAATCATATAGAAAGTCTTGAAGCTACTAATGGCGGCCATGAGAAAAATTTTGCAGAGCATAGTTAGCTCGAATGGAGCTTAATAATTTAATTACCAAAAACGATTAAGTTTACAACACTTTTTCACCTTAATTTGAGTCCCAAGTTCACTAGATTCAACCATGGTTAGAAAGTGCTTAATATTTCTAAGTGCAAATGAGAGTAAGGTTGTCATGCCTTCACAAAATTCAGACATACCAGAATAGATCAGCAAGAAGATAAATATGCATGCACATGAAAGAAAGCTTTCTCATCAAGCAAAGCTTATTTTTAGCAAATCATCCACTCATGCTTTTCTTAAAGATAAACATGCTTTTATTAAAAATAGAACAGTCCATTGTAGTTGAATGAAGTTGTAACCAATGGCTATTAATGCCTCTTTATTTTTGCATGTTCAATTTTTATTTCTTTATTTTTTAATAGATGAAGAATAAAAATAGGATGCATGGGCGATTTACAATTTTACCCTATTTTTAGGAAGGGTGGGAAATTATTATTTGCTATATATTGTGTGCTTTAGCAAAGCACAAGAGGAGTTAGAGGAGGAATTGTAGATACAGGAGTGTTGAAGTAATTTTCTACCATTTTTTCCCTTTGAATGTGAAGTATTTTCTACCTTTCCAATTATTTTCAGTCTTGTTTATGTTTCTATTAATCTTGTGAATTTTGAATTCCTTGATTAATCATCTTATCCTATTCCAAGTTCATTATTTCTGCATGATATTAATGTGTATGTGTAACTCAGTAGTATTGTTGTGATTATATCCCTCAATACATCAAAGTTTTTACCCTTAATTATCTTCAGAAAATTGTTGCCTCGTGCATCAAAAATCCTTTCCATATTAATTATGCATATACTTATTCAAAGACATCATACAAGTTTGGTGTATCACCTCAGTTTTAATTTAATTTTTCCTAGTCATCTTTTACCCTTAAACTCTAGAAAATCATTTTAGGATACATCAATAAAGAACCAACCTTGATACCGGAGAATCGCCTCAAAATAGGTATACCCACAGAACTGAGGATTTTCCATTATATCTACAAAAGAGATAGATCCATTTTGCAAGCTTAGAAAAATTGCATCCATCTCTCTACAGGGTGTACTTTCGAGAGATAACAATTTTTGGAACGTCTGGTGGGACCACGAATCAAATCTGTATACAAGTTACAAATATCTATAGCAGATCTACAAAAAATTTACAATAGATAAAAGTTACTTGTATGACAACAAGCTACATCAATTTATTCTAAATATTTAAAGATCTATTTGGCAACTCTGTAAAGCTGATTTCATACCACTATTGTAGCATGTTCCATGCCTAAAGTGACTACATGATCATCAATAAGAGGAATTCCTCCTGAGTTTGTTTCTTTAGCTTTGAATTATGCAAGAAGAAGAAGAGTTGGTAATACTTTACCTTATAATAGGTCTGGTTTTGATAACCCTCCTTCTAATATTCCTTCACCACGTATCAATTTCTCTATTCAGATCCCAATTTTTCCAATGGCTATTCAAGCACCTATGAATTTTGTGACCTTTACTAATGGAAACTCATTAGTAATTCCAGTTTATCATTATATCCCTAATGCTGCCATAAAAAGTTTACCATCATTCACTGGTGAAAATAAGGTTACACCTATAGAGCACATTAAGGACGTTGCAACCTTATGTGCAGTTCATTATATCACTCATGAAGATGTGGCTTTGAGACTTTTAGCTACATCTCTTAAAGGACAAGCCTTGCAATGGTATAGAAATCTAGAGATTGGATGCAAAAGAACTAGGGATGACTTAGGTGATAAATTTTTGAAACAATTTCAAGATAATTCAGATCATTTATCTCTCATAGAACAACTATCTACCATTAAAAGAGCTCCCAATGAATTTATGTCTAGTTTCAACATCCGTTTTGCCAAAACTTGGGAAAGAATTCCAGCAAGTGTCAAGCCTCAAGCTGATCACACTTTTCTCTATTATCTTAGGGCATTAAATAGTGATATTTCAACTATGATTCAGTCTATCAGAGGAGAGATGCTCCCAGAAGCCTATGATATCGCCATCCGAGCTTAAAATAGTCTTATTCAAGCTGGAAAATTAGCGCCAAGACCTTCAATGCCTTTTTTGGCATATTTAGCACCTATTCCTTAGCCTATCACAATTATAGAACCCATTGTTTCTACCCCATCGGATGACATATTTAAAGCTTTGTAGACTATGGGGAACAAGCTTACTTGAATTGAGAATAGGCTTGCATTACCTAGCAGACCTTATCATGATCCTTATCAGCAAAATCAACATAATAGGCAGCCTTACCAACAAAATCAAAATTATAAGTAGCCTTATCAACAAAGAAAATTTGACCCAAAGGATCCTAGTTCATATAACACTCTAGTCCTGATTAATATGGGTACTGAAGAGTGGTTTAAACCTTGTAATCAAAATCATTCAACTGAAAATTACCCAAATGCTTTTCTGAACATAAGTCTTGTTGCACAACCTCAATTTGAAACATTATTCATGCCTCAAATGGAGGCTGGGTAGCAAAAAATTCATGTTCAGAAAGCACCTGAATACAATTTAGTCAGTTTTAGTGAGGAATATTTCATTATAGTTACTACTAGGGCTCAGGAAAAGTCTACAGAGAGTAAAAAAAGTAGAATAGTCCTGTTCTACCTACTATCACTAATAAAACAACAACTACAAGCCCAAAACCAGATAACAGTGCATTTGTTCCTCAGAAAACAACAAGTGTTACAGCTGGTAAAGAACACAAAAAATAGCTACAACCTTTTCCAAGAAGGTTATTTATACCTCAGATATCAAAAGTAACTGAAGCAGACTCATTTTTTTCTAAAGCCTATGCTAAAACTGTAGAGTCAGTTTCTAAAATTGTTGTTTCTTTTAACATTGTTGATGTAATGAAAAAGTATAATGTTAACATCTCAATGTGTGATGCTCTAGGTATTCTAGAACAACAAGATTTACTTTCTCATGAACTAGCTAAGCTGCATATTTATTCTAAAACAATAGAGAAGGAAGTCCAGAAAGCAAACATGGTCCTTAGAACAATGGAACAAAACTGCATCAAATAATTTAAATAGATGGTTCAAAAATTCTTAAGTTCTCATGACATCAAGAAGCCACCACCATTTAATCTATCACTAATTATTGGATAACATCTTGTTTATAATTGTATGGTGGACAATGGTGTAAGCAAAATCGTTATGCCAAAAGAAATTACAGAAAAATTGGGCCTCCAATATGAACCGGCAAAAAAGTGTGTCTTACAGTTGGATGGAACTGCAACTAATACGGTTGAGGTCATCAGAAATCTAGAGATAACATTGCATGCTTAACCAAATGTTTCCATTCTGTAGGATGTTACTGTTGTAGACTTACCTCCTTACGTTGCCATTTGTTTATCAAGAGACTTCACAACAAAAATAGGAGGCTATCTCTCTTCATATTGGTATTTCATTTTTTTCACTACTCGTTATGGGACGTACTATCAATTCAGAATCATTGGCTAGATTTCACATTGAGCCTCAGGATTCTAATGCAGTAGCTAATTATGCAGCTTAAGACCAGTCTAATTTTGATAATATAGCTCATGTTTCAACATTAGATGGTGTTTCTAACGTGTTTATGGATGAAAAGACGCATGAAGAACATGCTCATGATCCTTTCAAGGAAGTTGAAGAACGCTTGCTTGGTGTGTATTTCTTACATGAAGAAAATACACCAATTCCCTTGTTGTCCAAAACAGAAACTCCAACGAAAGGGATTTAGAAGCTTCATTTCGATGGAGCTAAACACAAGAAAGGACAAGGAGTAGGTTTGATGCTAAATTCCCCAACAAATGAAAGGTATTTCTCAGCTTTGAGTCTCCAATGTTTTATGCACTTACAATGTAGCTGAATACGAAGCATTAATTTGTGGCTTACTTTGGGCTAGAAAGAGAGGTATTAGCATGCTACAGATTTTTGGTGATTCTGAGTTGGTTATCAATCAAGTAAGAAATTTCAATGTTTGTAAGAATCCATTAATGAAGTTTTATGGATATAGAGTTTCAGAATTGATGGAATATTTCAAAGCTATTAACATCCAATCTATTCCTAGAACAAAAAATAAACATGCAGATAGACTTGCAACAATTGGTGCTAGTTTTCAAGTGCTGGAATAGATAGATAATAGCAAAATTCAGCCTCATATAAAGCTAATTGTCAAGCCTTCGATACCTGATAATGACTTGAATTGGTAGGTTTTTGAAAGTAATGATCAAATCTGTAAGGTTTTTGCAACAAGAAACTAAGTTTTCTACAGTAAATCAAGATAAATTACAAGACTTGTATGGTGACCAGATTGTTTAGTTAAAGAAAAATAAACTACCTCGAGTCTGGTCACATCAGAAGACATCTTCACCACTGATGATTAGTTAAGGAAGGTCAAAATAAAGATGTCAACACATGCTGATAACTATGAAGAGATCTCAATTGATGAAGGGAAAAATTTGTTTCTTGGAAAGGTATTCTCCTTGGCTAAAACACATTCATTTGTTAATCTTTGCAAATAATTTAAATATGTTTTTGCTTGGAGATAACAATACCTGAAATGGTTTGATCTAGGTTTATCATAACATACTATTGAATTTCAACCAAATTCCAAGCCAGTTAGGTAAAAACAGAGTCCTGTAAATCCCAAAATAGAGCCTCTAATGAGGAAAGAGTTATCTAAGTTGATTAAATCAAGTATTATCTTTCTAGTTAAGCATTCAAGTTGGGTAGCCAATCTTGTTCCTGTTAGAAATAAAAATGGAGAAATTAGATTATGTGTGGATTTTAGAGATCTAAATAAAGCTTCATTCAAAGATCACTATCCACTTCCAAATATGGATCATATTTTGAGAATAGTTTCTAGTTCATATAGACTATCTCTTCTAGATGGCTATAGTGGATACAATCAAATTTTAGTTCGAGAAGAAGATAGGTACAAAATAGATTTTACCACCAAGTGGGGTACTTATGATTACAAAAGAATTCCTTTTGGCATTTCAAATGTTGGTGCAACATTTCAACGTGCAATGGACATGGCTTTTCATAGTTTGTTAAATAAATGCATCCTTGTTTATTTAGATGATTCTACTGTATTCTCAAAAAATTCCAAAGAACATCTAATACACCTAAGGAAGACTTTTCAGTTGTTTAAACAATTTGGGATATCTTTGAATCCACTAAAATCTATCTTTTTAGTACATTAAGGAAAATTACTTGGTCATATTGTTTCTAAGTAAGGTTAGTAATTGATCCTTTCAGAATCGAAGCCATTTCAAAGCTATCATTGCCTCATCATAAGAAGGCATTACAGAGTTTTCTTAGAAAAATCAACTTTTTTAGAAGATTTGTTCCAGATTTTGCAGCATTGGTTAAACCATTGACAGTTATGTTAAAGAAAGATAAGAATTTCTCTTGGACCAACAAGGGGAGAGAAGAATTTGAAGCAATCAAAGTAGCCATCTCTCAAGCTCCTAATCTTGCAAATCTAAATTTCCATAAAGATTTTACAATGTGTGCACTTGTAGGAGCTACAACAATCTCGGCCATATTAACTCAGGTTAATGATGAAAATATAGAATAGCCAATTGCTTTCTTTGGATAGAACTTGCATGATTACTAAACAAGGTACACATTTCTTGAAAAATAAGTACTTTTAATAGTGAGGGGCATAAATAATTTTAAGTACATGCTTTCAAACAATAAAATTCATGTTCTTGTTTATCATCCAAGTGTGAAATCTTTCTTGTTAAATAAAGAATTGAATGAGAAAAGAACAGGATGGATAATGAAAGTTATGGAATATGATGTTGATATCTGGGTTGCGAGGATAGTTCGAGGAAAAGGCTTATGTGAGAACCTAATTGCTGATATGGAAAAATAGCATGAACCAGAATCAGAAGATCCAAAACAACATGTTGAAGTTAAGCATCAACAATCAGATGTCATGGTTTAGCCAAGAACCTAGCAACCTAAACTTACTCAAGAGGTCCAAGAATCAAGATGGATGACTGATTTAGTTCACTATTTACAACATGGTATTTATCCGGAAGGTATGGACAAGAATAAACGAAGGTATTTCAGATTACAAGTTGTATCCTATGTTTTCATTGATGGTGTATTATTCAAAAGGGATATAAATGGAATCTTGCTGCTATGTGTTGACTATGAAAAAATTCAGCAATTATTATCAGAACTCCATGAAGGACTTGCAAGAGTTCATTTCTCAACACGTACCACAGCCTTAAAAATTATGAAAGCTGGTTACTATTGGCCCAGCACATTCAAAGATTGTTTTGAATGGATCAGAAAGTGTAAGAAATGTGCTTTCTTTATTGGAAAAGAATGTTTGGTTTCTCTTCCCTTACAACTTATTTTAGTTGATCAACCTTTTATGCAATGGAGTCTTGATTTTATTAGCATGATAAACCCACCTTCTTCACAAGGACACAAGTGGATTTTTATTGCTACATATTACTTTACACACTAGACTGAAGCAATACCTTTTAAAGATGCTAATGAAACTTCGATACTGTACTTCTATGAAGGTATAGTTTGTATATTTGGTGTTCTAACCACTATCATATTAGATAATGCTTTAGAATTTCTTGGTGCAAAGCTAATAGATTGGGTTGTTAATCATGGGATTTATCTAAGCTCTTCATCTAACTATTACCCACAAGGTAATGGGTTAGCTAAAAGTACTAACTAGAATCTTTTAAGGATCATCATAAGAACACTTAAAGATAACCAGAGAGATTGTTATCTAATGGTGAATTCAACACTTTGGGCTAATAGAGTGACTCCTAAAAGATCAGTTGGCAATTCACCATACAAGCTTATTTACAGAAGAGAAGCAAGAATTCCTATTTCAGTTGAGTTACCTGCATTAGATTTGCTACATGAAATGGAGCTTCTTGAAAATGAACCATTACAGGTTCGTTATGTAGAATTAATGGAATTACATGAGCTAAGAGATCAAGCTCATTCAAATATGGAAAAGAATCGGAAACAGATGAAGAATACTTTTGATAAGAAATCCAAATTCAAAATCTTCAATGAAGGAGATATTGTGTTAAAGTGGGATGTTGATCGTGCAAAGCTAGGAAGACACACAAAGTTCGATACAATCTGGAGTGGTTCATACATGATTTCATCTTGCAACGAACACAATGCTTTTCAGTTCTTGAGGTTGAATGGAGAGGAACTTCCCATTCGTATGAATGGTATGTTTCTCAAACACTGTTATTAAAAATCTTATAGTGTCCGTTTAGAGTAGGATTTCCCTTTAATAAGTGCAGTCCCTACACATTACATGTTTTTTCAATTCAATAAGTGCATTTGTGCACATGATCTCATTTACTAGATCCTTTCCAAGTTTTAGTTCATTTTGGAAGGGTTGGATCTTTAGGAAGGCAGATCTTGGTTACATGTTTTAGAATCCATGCCCAATGGACAAGATAAATGCACTAGTTTACAAGCTAACATGCAACTTTTCCCACATGATCGCAAGAAATGTTGACAATTTTTGTACATGTCAAAAAATGGCCAACTCAAAACTTCGTTATGATGGATAACATTGGTGAAGTATACCTAAGCTAGGGGAGTTTCTTTCAGAGAATATTGTTAGTGTTGAATTAATTAATGATTGCATGGAAGTTGCAGCTATGTGTGTTATCACAAAATATAACAGATCACATAGTCTATAATTTCATGACTATCTTTAGCAAAAGAACACACATCCCTGAAGGACAGTTGTGTTGTCTAGATGAAGACATCCAATTGCAAAATAGATGAAATGATAAGTTCTGGAACAACAAACATAATTACATATTGCAAATAAATTAGAGTTCATTACTTGATGTCACACGTATTTGTTAATGTTCATTCCATCATGATTAAGACATTCAATTATATTACTGAGTTGTTTAGTTCATCATATAATCCATACCCGAAAGAAGAAATGCATAAAGAAATACACAACTCAATTTCACAATTCAATGCTTTGTTCATAATGAATATCAAATGTTCCACACAAGCTATGGGATGTAACTAGAAAGTAAAGTATAGCTACTAAAATTAGAGATACACATGCATGAAAGAGAAAATAGAGGTGTATGAGTGAACCCATCATTTCCTTGGGTCTTCTCCTTTGGTTGATGTATCTTCATCTTCATCACTGGAATTATTGTACCTAAAAATAAGAAAAGAGGAATATTATCAGTTAACAGCTCACAGTTAATCCATATTCCTACATTGTCCATTTTCATGCATATAGATCTCTTAACAACATGATAAATAGATTACTTGAAGATCATATTGCATACATGATCTAATCAGTTAGGATGAAGGAGGAAAGACGAAATAAAAACTATGTACATAAGAGAGGCCAAAAAGCCTAATATTTTCTAACTATTTACTTAAGTGTGCAAGTACAGGTTACAGTAAATAAGAAAATAAGTCATGTCTTACAGTCTTCAATGTTAGATAAAGGTTGCATTTCTCAAATTATTTCCATCCTATGGTACATGAAGTAGATAATTCATAAGTATATGTTCCCGATTACAACTAAAGAAGAAGGGATTCTGAGGAAATTTTGATAGGGTTTCGCCATGTGAAATGGACCTTTTAAAAATTTCTGGCATACATATCAAAGTTGTAATAAAAGGAAATGCAGTATTAAAAATATTACATAATCAAGAAGAAATAAAGAAGTCTGAATTCCATATCAAAGGAGGCATACCCAAATCTAGGTTAAAATACCTCAAGCCACAAACTGAAAAATACATGGGTATATACAGATTTTGGAAAAAATAATTCATTTATGCAAGACAGTTAAAAGTCCATATACATATTTATTGTAATACATCTCCAAGGAATACACCAAGGAAACATGAAATAAAAGCACTAGTTTCATAAATTAAAGTGCACTACTAAAGAAAACTCATGTGTTATGGTAAAGATGCTACAGAGGTTCAAAACAGAATCTGAGTATATTTTCAGAGCAAAATAATAAATATCAGTTGCTCAAATGCTCGAAGAAATTTCTAAAGGGATCATAGAGTTTAGGAAAAAATATCAAAGGAACCAAGTGTAATGCCCTGTTCTACGTTACACCTGTTCATCCTGCGGCGATCGAGTGCTAAGCATGGAGTGTCTTTGTGCCTTCGTCGACCTTGATTGCTGACCTCATGACTATAATTGATAATTATTTTATAAGCTGTAAAATGATAATAATGATAATAATAATAATAATAATAATGACATTATGATTGTATTATTGATCAACGATTGTATTTTATTATTACTTTCTTTATATCGATTGTTATCGATATCATCCTCTGTTATCGTTAAACTATCCTTTTGTTTTGTTTGTCGCTCCCGCTGATCGAGCCTCGTTGCGCAAATGAGGAAGAGTATGTTTTGTGGTGGCGCCACGGTTTGGGAGTGGCGTTCGCATAAATAGTTCATTTAAATACTCAACCCCGTCCTCCTCCCGCGTCGACCAATCCCGCAATCTTAAAATTGTTTTAAATTACTAATTTTAAATATGGAATTTTATGTCCCCAACCTACCTTGTCTCGGTCAGCTTTATCTCCTGCTTGGCGTGGGCTGGAGGGAATTCTTGTTTTTTTATTGTTGTTAGGGGCCTCTTTGTGCGGACTGACTACATGGAGGGTGGAGTTATTAAAGTCTAGACGTGTTAGAGTCTTCTGGCTGGTGGCTGCACTTCATTTATTAACCCTGATTTGCAAATCTTCCTTGTTCTGGTTGACTACCTGCGTATCCTCCTCTGATCGCGTGATATTTTCCTGGGATGGTTACGTGGGCAGAGAGGCCATCAAAAAATGTTATCGTGCATGCAATGGCTGCGCCTGCAACTCCAGAGCTTCAAAAATTCAGTTTCAGCGTGATGATACAAGCCTTGATGCAGATGCATTGGGTATCTTCTCTTTTGGCCCTGGCATATCAGGAGGGTGTGCTTGGTCTTTCAAGCTTTCTGTGTCGGATGAATCCAAGCAAGCGACGATGCCCTACCAACATTGTCCAAGATCGAGCTTTCCAAGTCTCTACACTGACAAGTCTTTACACACCAACAAGTCATTTGGGAAAGGCAATATTTGAAGATCCTCAAGTTTACGCTGCAACTTTGTTGGCTTCACAAATAAAACAGAGACTCGAGTTCAGCGGTCTTTTACCAGTCTGTACATTGTAGATTATAATCACAGGGAGCAAATAGATGATTTTTTTTTCATGGTGTCTCTTGTTTTGAAAAGGTGGAGATTCGCAGCAAAATGGAGCTTTGTTTAAACAGCCTCCTGATGAGAGAATTGTGGCAGTTGAGCTTCACAAGGAGGCAACGGACTCTTATTTGGCGTATGCTATGTCTGTTTTGCTTGGACGTGCTCAACTCGGCGAAGCCAATAAAATGGTGCATGCTTTTTGTGTAGGTGACAGATCACACCCACAAGCACAGGAGATCTATGCAATGTTGGAGAAAATGTCTTGGGGGATGAAGGTAGCAGGATATTTTTTCAGATCTAGAACATGTACTGAGTTTCTATCTTCAAAATCGATTATGTGATAGTGAGGGTGTTACCAGCAGACCCGACGAAATTTATTTACAAAGATTCTCTACTGAGACCTTGCTTGTTCTACGATGTAACCCATGGAAGAGGATCTCATAGGGGCGGATCTGTTTAGTGTAGTGGGTTGTGTTGTTGAGATGCTGAGAATGATCAGCGTGTTTGCTTCTGTTGGATCTGTTTAGTGAGTGGAATGTACAGGTTGAGCCAAAGTTTCATGAAGATGCTGACAAGTTAAAGATATTAGTTCCTTTTGAGGAATGCATTCATATAAAATCTAGTAATGCTAAAGTGGTACAGGTCCCTGAATATATTCAACTGGGAAAATGGAAGGTGAATTTGAGACACCTTAGAAACTTGAAAAAATAAATGGATAAGGGACAAGGCCGTGCCAAATGCTTTGTTTGCCGGTGCGCTGGTAGATACATATGCAAGTGGAAGCAAGCATAAGACACCCAAACTATTTGACAAAATGCCTGAGTGAAATATGGCCAAAGGACAACAAGGATTGCATGATATGTTTTGGAATGGGTTTGTTGAGGAGGCATAGGAAGTTGAAACAGATACATATGAAACTTCCAATTTGAGACACCTTGGAAACTTGAAAAAAAAATGGGTGAAGGGACAAGGCCGTGTCAAATGCTTCTGGTTTTGGCACGGTGCGCTGGTACGATACATTTATGCAAGTGGAAGCAAGCATAAGACACCCAAACTATTTGATCAAAATGCCTGAGTGAAATATGGCCAAAGTGACAGCAAGGATTGCATGTCTCCATGTTTTGGAATGGGTTCAGCCTTGAGGAGGCATAGGAAGTGGTCGAAACAGATATGAAATAACTTGGGTAAATCCAGTCTCCTTCAGCCTTGTGTAGATCACTTGTGTTTGTGGTAGCACGCATAG
Organism: Taxus chinensis; assembly: GCA_019776745.2. Taxonomy (NCBI): domain Eukaryota; kingdom Viridiplantae; phylum Streptophyta; class Pinopsida; order Cupressales; family Taxaceae; genus Taxus; species Taxus chinensis. The sequence continues at coordinate 194,561,056 of CM034155.1, read as the reverse complement.
GGTATGTAGAGTTGGTGGTCGAATCCCACAAGAAGTAAAAGCTGCAAGAAAAGCAATAGTTGAGCACAAGTGCATGGCGTCACTTCGGATACAACTATGCTCGTGAGCTGTTTGACAAAAAAATCCTACTTCAATTGCATAGTCTCGCGGATCGTGAATGTGGACCGCTTATCAACTGGTGCACCCAGATTCCAGTACCTACAGTTGCAATTATGCTGACTCATGTCGGAGTTCTGTATCGACCTGTTGAAGCTAGCAGAAACATGAAAGATATTTCTACACCTTTCCACTACTATTTTTATTTAAAATTTATCGTGAAATCGAACCACCTTTTCCTTGCATTGATTTGTCAGTTGGATGTCAAGATGGGAGATTTCCCCTTTCTGCTTGTTTCTTCTTGTTTTAGCTTTTATCGTTGACAGTATGTGGGTCGAAAGGATGCATGTGCCCTCTCCTCTGAATGTTATATTACTCTTGCTCGAGTGATAGAACTTCATCTGTTTGTTTATGTATTAATTCTTCTCCGCGATTGAGTTGCAAGTTATTATGTTGATCAAGCTAGTATTTTCGATATCATGGAAGTAAGTTTACAATAACTATGAAACCCCCATCCTAGCACCCAATTTTGTCCTTGACAGTTTTTTGTTAGCTCCTTCGCAAGTCCCTTCGATAACCTTTTGGCATCGAGAAAGAAAGGTTGTAGGATTAGTGTGAGCAATGCGTGGACTAGCCAGCTTTAGAGTTTTGGTATTAAAACTGGTAGAATGAAAAGGGTTTGTGTGCAACGTGTTTTTCCATCTCACGTGTTTAGACTCTTATGCTATCCTTCATCTTGTTTCTAGGCTTTTAAGGCCATCCTCAAGAAGTACCTTGACCATCCCTACCAATTTGAACCATTACTAGCTTTTCGAATCAACTAAGCTGGAGGGTTCATTGTGCGAATCCACTACCTCGTTGGCACTAAAATAGTTTTGGTCTAATACCCCCTCTCGGAATTATTGCTGATGGCACTCTTCTATTTTTTCCTAACTTGCATTATTTTTCTCCCTTGTAATGTTAACGCTATTAATTAATAGTGGTCAGTTTTTATGCACGTAATTACCGTAATAGGTTGTGATGGAGATTTCCTTAAATTTGATTTACCTTCGGGAAAAAAATCAGCTTTCGTGTGATAATCTTATGAATTCATAGCGGAAGGTTTTGTTTTGATAAAGTCACTTAGAAATTATGCTTGTATCTATTTGTGCGACGGTTGACTGTGTTACCAAGGGTTGCCGTAAAATATGGTTGTTTTGGGATATGGGTAATTTATTTTAAATTAACCAAACATTAGTATTGTAGTGGATAGTTTGCAAATCCTTAGTGTTATAAAATTTTTTTATGACATTATTGTATACTCTTGTGTGATGGAACTCCCCTTCTTCTCTCGCATGCTTGCTACTAGCATGTAAGACTTTGACCCTTCTTGGATGATTGGAAAATCCTTGTAGTTAATGGTCAAAACTAGTATACCTTGCCTTCGCTTTCGAAACTTATGTTGTGTGTATACTCTATTTGATTTCTGGTTTGAAACTCAATTATACATGGCTTTTTGTGTTAATTTTTGAAACCCGTGGTTCCCCTTTCTTGGGCCAATCAACTCTTGTTCTATTAGAAATATATTATTTTAGTCTATGCGTATGGTACCTTTGATAAATTTTCTAGATGGTTGGTGTATATATATCAAATCTCAATCTTGTAATTACTGGTTTATTTACTTACTTGATGGGAATTCTGTACTTTGCTAGGTTGTTTATCTTCTCCTTATAGGGCCAAGGGCCATTCTCATACGATTGCTTTACTTTCGTTTCTTTTGCTCCTAACTAAAGTACAAGGTCTTCTCCTTCTTTGATTGGCATGATGAAGAATTTATTATAACTTGATGTGTTGATAGTGTTTAGAGGTTTGAACCAATTCTTGTAATAAAGTGCTTCCTTTTCGTGGTATTGTTAGATAATAGTTATGGTGGTTTTGTGTAGCCTTATCTTGCTCAGTTCTCGTGAACTGACTCTTGTAGAAAATTTTCTGTAGATGGATTTTGCGTGTAGATGAGGGATAGAATTGTAGACTTTTGTCATCAACCTCAGTTGAGAAGTTCCTTTGCTCGAAACCTTTTTATGTTGTTCAACTTTTGTTAACGTCCAGTGGAAAGTTTAAAAGAGGATTAATGTCTTAGTATAAATTATTGTGGACTTTGTCATCTGAACTTTGGAAACCTTGTATTGTTTGACCATCATTGAAATTATAAGAAAATTTGGTTATTGTTGTTGAGTGACTTTGTTGGAGTACCAGTATTTTAAGAATTGATGTAATCTTTTTTGGTACTTGTAAATGAGTGTTGCTACAACCTTGCCTTGAGAATAAATTTTGAGCTAAACCTTGATATGACTTAGTAATTGTGAGTGTCATAAGTAAAATAGACATGGGATTGTTTAATACTTATGAGAAGTTAAACTAAAATTTATATTGCAAATTAATTGGTGTAGAGGTGACCAATTTGAGAGCATGTAATTCTATAAGTGATCACAGATGAAGGACTATCCCTTGTTAAGTAATAGTATATAACTTGATATCCCTAGCTACACTCAAGTGAACATTATTCCCTTTCATGGTGAAATTCTGTAAAATGAAATTAAAGTGAAATCTACTGGTTAGTTATCAGGAAGATAATAAGATTTAATAAACCAGGAGAAAATAATTTTGAAACCTCACGCAATCTATCTCTCACCGCCTATTTGGAAAGTAAGTAGTTCCTCGTTATTGATAAGCTCTTTCGGTGAAGCCTAAGTAAAAGTTGTTAATAATTACTGGTATAAAACCCCAAGCTCCAATTAAAAACTTGGTAATAACTAATGATGTCTTAAAGAGGAATTTAATCTCGACCTTATCTCCTCTAACTCCTTTTCCAAGGATACTTTGTATCAGTTCATCTTAGATTTTGTTGAACTTACGAATTCTTGTTGTCTTGCAGGGTAATGAGAATTTTTCTGTAGTAATGTAAGTGGTGAGACAGATAGCCTTATGGAATTTAAATTAATCCCTTATCTAAATAATGGAACTAAGCAAACTAATTGTCATAATAGTGAAGACTTTTAAGATGAACTTCTCTATAGTGTCATAAGGACACTAAACTCAGCTTGGTAAGATGAATTTGTGCGAATCATATATTGAATCTCCTCTGAAAACATAAGCTCATGAGTTGCAAGATATGTTATATCAAATGAGTAACCCTGCAATCATAACTTACTATGGCTTGGCCCTATTTGTTAGAGTGTTCTGTCGTTGGACTTCTATGTTGTCTTGTCAAAAAAAAGAAAGGTGTATTATCCTTGATGGGTGTGAACAGTTTCCGTGCTGACCTTTATGGTCCGTCCCCATAACAAGTGGTTCACTAGTGTTGGTTGTAACCTTGGTGATGACATGTTGTGTCGTGTATGTGTCAAAGCAAGTCAAAAAAATAAAAATAAAAAAAATTATCCTGTCTTTTACTGTGTTATTCGTGTGTGTGATTTTTGGGTTGTTACACCACATATTTAGATTTTTGGAAGATTTATAAATTGTGTTTTTTTACAATCGTTTTTGTAAATGGAGCTCTAGAGATACATGTAAATATTCATCAATAGGTAAAAGCATAGAAATATATGTAAATTTTAGATTCAGTCATAAATGAAGCTACAATATGGATTACTTAGAATTGGTAAATAAGTCTAGGTAAACCCTCCATAGTTGGCCAATTGAATAAAGCTAACAGTAATATACCATGAAGACTATGTCGATATAAGCTTATCAGCATTAATAAATAGGTTTTAACATACTCATATTAGGTATGAACTATATAAAATTACATTTAGGATGTTAATTTATAGTAATACCTCCATAAGTTAGCATAATGAAAATGTACATGGTAATGGCTGACTATGTTCGAATTGAAGGAGATATCACAAAATTCCCACCTCAATATTAGAAGTTATCAGCAATGAACATTTTATTCATGCAAGGCAACACTAAATCCATGGCGGCTTATTTTCTAGACTTTATTTCTGGTAAATGTATATTCTAGACATAATCTCAACTCCCGCGCATTCAGGACTCCAGCAATGACCTAGGGTTCATTATATTTTAACTCACCCATGGGTGCCTCCGTGAACTTTACCTAACTCGGCATGGATTTTACATGATCAAATGTTTTGAATTATGAAAATTATATAATATCTATGTACTGTTAAGTATGATCGAGACGTAAATCCACGAGGCAAACCTATCATAGTTATAGTAATATACCGACCACATTCATATGTAAGTATATACCTCTCAGCATATCATTACATATGAGGTTATATAATGATCATAAGTATCGAACTTCAGGAAATGACTTGCATCAATTATTGATTTTAAGACTTCGGCTCAAAATAATTATAATGGCAGGTCATTTGGCTAAATGAAAACACTTTTTATTATTTTGAAAAAAAAGTGTCAAATTGGTCCGCAGGCCCGACAAAATCTAATTGGATGCAGAGGGGCAGTCCCTTTTTATGTTTTGAGACATTTTGACAAAGGGCATAAATTCGTAAAATTACCCATGGCCCCGCTCATGCCAAAGGGAAAAATTCAAATGTTGAGCCTGCCTTAAAATGTCAAAGCAGATGAGTGAACCATCAGAATGTTTTTTGCCTTTAACACTTTTGAAAAGGGAGTAAAGTTTAAAAATTCCCCACGTCCCCGCTGAAGCATCAAAATTCAATCATATTAAAGTAATTCAAAAGTGGATCACGGGGACAGTTTGAGAATTTGAGCCTTTTGGAAAGGAGCAAAGTTTAAAAGTGCCCCGCGACCCCACTAAGGACCAAACAAGGCCACGTAATGAATAAAGTAAAAAACGGAGCATTGGGTCAATTTTAGATTTTGAGCCCTTTTTGAAAAAGGGAAAAAAGTCTTTAAGTCACCCACGACTCCGCATAAGCATCAAAAGTTAAAATCAGGGAAGCGGGCCACCAGGGCATTTTAAAATTTTAAGCCTTTTTCAAAAAAGGCAACAAAGTATCAAAATTAAGCTACAATCCCACTTTGACCAGATTCAAACACATGTAAGGCTCAGATTAAAATCAAATGGGTGGGCTGAATATTCAAAAATGTAATTTCTATCAGAAACACAAAAATAAGGATTTTCTACGCCCATTTTTGGATCGATTTTGTTCTACATGGATGATTTTTTTGAGGTAATAAAAGATAGAGTTCTCCAAAGAACCTTCAGTTAATCTCGAAGTCTGCATCAACGGAAGATTTTTTTTAAAAATCTCACACAAAAAGCTTTAAGTTGTGAATGGTGGCCACGGGAAAATGTTTGCAGAGCTTTGCAAGCTCGAATGGAGCTTGATAATTTAATTACCAAAAAATGATTAAGTCTGCAATATTTTGCATCTTAATTCGAGTCCTAAGTTCACTAGATTCATCCATGGTCATAAAGTAATTAATTTTCTCACCCACAGAGAGTAAAGTTGTATGCCTTCGTAAAATTTGGAAAATGAAAGATCAACAAGAAGACAAATCTGCATGCATAGGAAAGAAAGCTTGCTCATCAAGAAAAAATTATTTTTAGCAAATCATCCACGCATTCTTTTCCTAAAAATAGACATGCTTTTCTTAAAAATAGAATATTCAAATGTAGTTGACTAAAGTGTAACCTATGGCTATTAATGCCTCTTTGTATTTGCATGTTCTGTTTTTATTCCTTTATTTATTAATAGATGAAGGATAAAAATAGGATGCATGGGTGAGTAAAATTTTAGCCTATTTTAGTAAGGGAGGGAAATATTTTGCTATATATTGTATGCCTTGGCAAAGCACAGAAGGAGGTAGAGGAGGAATATTTAGATGCAGGAGTGCTGAAGTAGTTTCTACTAGTTTTTCCCTCTGAATGTGAAGTATTTTCTGCCTTTCCAATTATTTGCAGTCTTGAGTATGTTCCATTAATCTTGTGAATGTAAGTTCCCTGATTGATCATCTTACCCTATTGCAAATTTAGTAATTTATGTGATATTAATGTGCATGTTTAATTTAGCAGTATTGTTGTGATACTTTCCCTCAATACACCAAAGTGTTTGACCTTAATATTCTATAGAAAATTATTGGCTTGTGCATCAAAATCCTTTCCATATAAATTGTATATATAATCAGTCAAATAATTCATACAAATATGGGTTATGATTGTATTTTTAATCCTTTTACAATATTATTTTTACCCTTAAACCCCAGAAAATTAATTTAGGATACATCAGTAAGGAACTGGCCTTGATACTAGAGACTCACGTCAAAAAAGGTATACCCATAGACCTGAGGTGTTTCCATTGTATCTATAAAAGATAGAGATCAATTTTACAAGCTTAGAACACATGCAGCCATCTCTCTATAGGGTGCGCTTTCGAGAGATAATGGTATCCATATATTTCTTTCTCTACTTTGCGTGTTTTAGAGCCAATGTGTGGGGAAGTTTATGTGTTGAATAATGAATGTTTTGTGGTTAGTTTTTTTGTGTGAATATTGTGTCAAAGTAAGTGTGGAAGCCTTGTATTTGTTTCCACAGTTGTCAAATATTCCTTATTGTCTCATTATTGCGGCCCGGGGGCCAATGAGGAAGTAGGCCTCACTTCCTCATTGGAGTAATGGTTGGGTGGATAGTGTTGCCTATGTGCCCATTTTTTGGTTGTGTGTTTGATCTTTTTAGAAGGTGGAATTTAGATGATGAAGGCTTCTTGTGCATTTGGAGAAAATAATAATGGTCTCTCTTGCAAATACTTACCATGTTGTCTCCATTGTGTATCGAGGGCTTGTAAACTTGTATTTGTTTAAGGTGAAGTTTTTAGTAGTTTTATTATCAAAATTTAATCTTAGTTGATATTGTAAATGAAGGAAATTTTTTGAAAATCATTTCATTACTTGTTGGAAGTAAGACTATAGATTCTTAAGGAGAACCGAGTTTAAAAGAAAGTCTTGCATTGTCTTGTGATTATTATTGTAATATTAAAAAGGATATAAAGTTATAGATATGGTGTTTCCATCAAAATTTAAACCAAATATTCACTTGCTTGTATTTCTATTAAGTGATATGGATGAGGTAGTATGTAGGAAATATTTATAGTGCTTTCTTTAATAAAAAGTAATTTGATGTGATTAAAATTTTATTCTTCCTATTTTAAATTCACTAAGGAAGGGAATAATTTAGTTTTGCCTTGTATGGATGAAACCTACTTATTAATTGAACTAGAAAGAACAATTAATTTTAGAAGTTTTTCTTAAATTGATATTTGAATGAAAGTGTGGGAACATCCAAATTATCTTGATCAAACTTAGACAACAAAGAAAGTATTCATAAATATGTCCCTAAATCATCTTGTTATCATTTAGAATAATGGTTAAATTTGGAATCACAGCATATAAGTATTTAAACAAAATTTCCCAACTTTTACACCCAATACTTTGAAATGAATTTAGTTGAAAACTCTCACTAAATGGGTATGTTTGGAAAAATCTATATGTAAGTATACTATATGTACAACTAGATAAGTATTTTACATATTTTATAATGCTACTTTTATTAATAAAATACATGTTCTACAATATTAAATAGAATAATAAACATATTATTATTACTACTCATTAGATTAAACTATATATATATTTATAAATTATAAATATATAAATATTGTATATATATATATTGATACTATATATATTATAACATATAACTTTTTTTAATAAAATTAATAAAAGATAATCTAAAAAAAGGGACATTGTTTAAATTAGGGTATGGCTTTGTAAGCCGCATCCTGTGCATGTTTTTTATTAGAAGGAAATGGTGGAGGGGAGGTCACCAACTCCACTCCCCACCCCATATCCTATGGGATGGGGGGTGGGGTCGGTGATCTCCCCCACTAACTATTAACCCTCAATGCTCTATGCGCTTCGTACAAACGAAAACCCACCTCCATATTCATTGCTATTTTTCAAACAAGTGGCTGCTATTTTCTTTGTTTTTTACATAGTCTGTGTAGTCCCTCACGTGGCTGAGCATTTTAAATTATAGATATAGATATATATATATATATATATATATATATATATATATATATATATGTATGTATATATATATATACATATACATATATATATGTATATGTATATATACATACATACATACATATATATATATATATATATGTATGTATGTATGTATATATATGTATGTATGTATGTATGTATATGTGTATATATTTTATTAAAATTTCATTTTAATAAAACCCGAAATAAAAAAAATCCAGCAATTATATATATATATATATATCCTTTTACCCAAGTAAATACATACACCATTCTACCTATTTCGCTAAAATAGGGAAAGTAGCCATATGCCCAATAGGGAAAATACAAATAAATAAGTTAAAGAAATAATAAAAATAATTGCAAACCCTAGACGAGGGTATAAATGGAAATCCCAATAAACGAACATGTTTGCCCCTTTATGAGCTTGAGCTTACCTCTCATGGCTTCCACCTCCTTCTCCCCAAATATGCAAAACAAGAAAAGTAACAATAAGTCAAAACAAAAGAGAAAAGATATTTTCATAAGCATGCTTAGGGTTAGTTGGATCTCTAAATCTAAGGGCTCCAAATGAATCCATCCAATGGATGAGATACATCCATAGAAAAGTAGGTAGGAAGTGGGTGAGATAAATTTCAAATTTAAAATGTATGGGTAGGATATATGTGGGGCCACTCAAGTAGTGTAGGGGGTGTTATTAATTTTCTAACCCAAATGTCTTATTAGATACCTTTTAATTAATGAAAACCTTGACCACTTTGTGGGTATGGTAAAACTTCAGTATTTAAATAACTAGACCAGAATGCCTTTGAAATTAATTTGAGCATCTTTAATTAAGGTTGAATTAAATTGTATTAAAACAGAAAGTAGGGGAGTCTAATCCTTTCTTTAGGCTAATTAAATTATTAAATGGTTTTGGAGAAGTTTTATTATTTTAAAAAAAGGGAGCTAAGGGAATTGTGAACCCTCATTCGGAAATTAATAATATTAAATTAATGTAATTTTAAAATGATAAAGTTTGACCGTAAATTATAACCTAATGTTGCGAGTGGGTTTTGAAAACAAAATTATTCAGGATGTTAGCCTTAGATATTACAGACACTACAGGATGCTCATTTTTTTATACACGGAGGATCTCTAGGAGGATGACCTACCAGATAGGATAAAGAGGGATCGGTTGAGGTTCGTGCATCTCCTCAAAACAGTGATGAGCATAGGGAAGAAAACTCCCACGTGGAGTCAGCTAGAGTGGATTCACTTCAAAGGGGACATGGAGATAGGATTTTAGGACACAAAGACAGATCTCAAAGCCCTTGACCGAGGGAGGAGGATGCAGATAGATGTAGGGGTTGATAGTCATCAACTGTAGATCATATCCGGGAGATCTGGAAGCTACGCCCATTTAATTAATCTAGTGATACATTTGGTTTTTATGTAGAGGCTTGGTTAGAGAGCTTGAGCAGGTGCTTCAAGCTTTGCCCATGTACCAGAAACATGAAAGATCGTGTTGTGATTCATCTTCTGAGGGATGGATCATGTGTCTAGTGGAGGACTTAGGAGCATAAGCTTCACATAGACTCAGAGATAGTTACGTGGGAACTCTTTAAGGAGTGGCTCATAAGTAGATACTTGTCCAAGTGGTTTATTCAGCAGAGGATAGATGAGTTCCATGACCTGCATAAGGCATCCATGATAGTATTAGAGTATGAGAATCAGTTTGTGGACTTACTTTAGTATGTCGACTATATATAGGATGAGAAGATCAACATTCACAGGTTCATCAGTGGCTTGAATTTGAATTTTAGAGGTATGGTGTGCATTCATTACTCGCAAAACTTAGTAGAGGCCGTTGAGAAGGCCTACATTTCATAAGAGACTAGAGGGAAGACTCAGTAGGCCAAGGATACAGTGTAGATCTAAATCCAATAGATGCAAGATAGCAGGTCGAGGGGGTTAGCTCCTCCTCCTCATGGAGGACATGGTTCTGCACAATCTTCATTCAGGCTACAATAGTAGCAACTTCAGCAACAGTAGCAACAATAGACTTGACCAACGTTCAGACCTCCCAAAATATTTGGTACTCAAAGGGGACGGAGTATGGGGTCTCCCCTTAGGGGTCCCATTAGGAAACAGGGTGCACCAAGGGCTCAGTCAGTAGTGACCTCAATAGTCCATAACCGGATCATCAAGATCCACAACACAAACCACTAGAGTACCTGATGGATCCACATCTCATTGGAGAGGACTAGGCATTTATATGGATGTGGTGTTCTTGGACATCATTGGAGAGAGTGCCCACACAACCCTAGTAAGAAGGGTAAGGCATCGATTTCATATACTACAGTTGGCGACATGGGACGTAACCATCGGATCTATGTAGTGGTTGAGAACCGTCAGGCTAACCATCAGGGAACTGTGATATAGACTACATGTATCATTGGTGGTATTCCTACCTCTATTTTGTTTGATTATGGTTCATCTGATTCCATTATTTTACTATCTTTATTAGAGCATTGTCGGCTACTGAAAGTTAGACAAGGCCTTAGTTGGGATGTCAAGATGGCTTCTGGAGCCAAAATATCTATAGAATCCTTTGTTAAGGGGTGTGTAGTGGATTTGGGACACTTCACCACTACCTCAGATCTTCGTATCCTTCAGTTGGGTTCATGTGGAGTCATCTAGGGAAACAATCAGTTATCTACACACAAAGCCAGAGTGGATTTTTACCATAAGAATATAATATGTACACATGATTTGGAAGTTTAGTTAGTGATAGCTTGAGTAAGGAGACCCATTTCTATCCACACTATTTATGTTTTACATCTTAAGTGGTGTGTACGACGTGGGTGTCAGTTGTAAACTATTAATGTTAGTGAAAGGTCAGAGGATGGGGCTAGCGGAACTTCTCTTGATGATCACACCATCTTGCAAGAGTTTTCTGATGTATTTCCTAGTGAGATGTCAGGGATGCCTCCCCCACGTGAGATAGAATTCCACACTGACTAGATTCCAGGAGTAGAACCTATCTCACGCACTCCTTATAGGATGACCACAAATGAGATTTGTGAGCTCAATTTGTATCTGGAGGGCCTTCTTGATAAATGCCTAATCTATCCTAGAGTATCCCCTTGGGGCACACTAGTGATTTTTGTTAAGAAGAAGGACATATCCTTGCAGTTGTGTGTGGACTACAAAAAACTGAACAAAGTAATGATCGAGAATCGTTACCCCCTTCCTCTCATTGATGATTTTTATGATCAAATGAAGGGGGAAACAATATTTTCTATGATTGATCTTAATTTTGAATACCATCAGTTGAGGATTACAAAGGAAGATATCCACAAGTCAACTTTCTACACAAGATATGGGAACTTTGAGTTCACAATTGTGCCTTTTGGATTGATGAATTCCCCCGTAGTGTTCATGATCTTGATGAATGGGGTGTTCATGAAGTTCTTGGATCAATCCATGGTCGTGTTTCTTGATGAAATTCCGATTCACTCATGTATGCGTGAGGAGCACCTTTGTCAGGTTCTACAGTGTCTTCATGAGCAGCAACTTTACGGGAGCCCTGAGAAGTGTGCATTCTTTCATTCAGAGGTGTAGTATTTGGGTCATATCATTTCTGGGGAAGGTATTGCAGTTGATCCTTCCAATATTAGAGCCATTATGGATTGGCCATCACCCACTAGTGTGAACGAGGTGCGCAGTTTCATGAGTTTGGCAGGATACTATTGGAAAAAAAATCAGGACTTTTCCTAGGTTACGCACCCCATCACTTCCCTTCAGCGGAAAGGGAACAAGTTCTTATGGTCAGATAGATGTGATCAGGCCTTCAGGACACTGAAGGAATGCCTCACGAAAGCACCTATTCTTGCAGTGAAAGGACCTTAGGGTGAGTTCTTCGTTTGTAAAGATGCTTCTTTGGCAAGACTGGAGGTGTGTTGATGCAGAAGGGCCGAGCAGTTACTTTTAAGTCTCACAAACTCAAGAAATTATGCCTTAAGCTTGCAGAAGTTGTTCATGCCTTCATTTGATGGAGACATTTCATTCTTGGCTAGAGATTTACACTCAGGACTGATCACTTGAGTCTTCACCACCTCTTCACGTAGCCCAATCTTGATGCTCGTAAGGAGCATTTGATGGATTTTATTTGTGAGTACGACATGGAGATAGAGCATGTGAAGGGGAAGGAGAAATTGTAACAAACATCTAAAGTATATGACGACATGTGGTTATGGTTACATTATTTGGTACAGATTTACAGAGCAGGATTTTACAGCAGCTTCCTCATGACAACTTCTACCTTGCTGCCTAATCAGAGATCGAGTCTCAGAGGCCCCTTGAGGGTAAATTTGATGGATTTTCATTAGAGGTAGATGGTCTTCCTAGGGACAGAGGTTGGATATATGTTTCTAGAGATGGAGGCTTGAGACAATTTTTTTTTGCAGAGGCTCTGTTATCTCTCGAAAGTGCACCCTGTAGAGAGATGGCTACAGGTTTTCTAAGCTTGTAGAATTTGATCTCTCTGTTTCGTAGCTACAATGGAAACACCTTAGGTCTGTGTGGTATACCTATTTCGAGGTGAGTCTCTGATATCAAGGTCGGTTACTTGTTGATGTATCTTAAATGTGATTTCTGGGGTTTAAGGTGAAAAGATGACTATAAAATAATTAAAACTACGGTGATACACCAAAATTTTATGAGGGCTTTGACTGAGTATATGCACAATTCATATGTGAAAGGATTCTTGATGCATGAACCAAATTTTTTTCTGTAGAATGTTAAGAGAAAAACACTTCGAGGTATTGAGGGAGAGTATCACAACAATACTGCAAAGCTAAACATGCACATTAATATCATGCAAAAATTACTAAATTTTGCAATAGGGTAAGATGATTAATCATGGAATTTGCATTCACAAGAGTAATAGAAACATAAATAAGACTGCAAATGATTGGGAGGGTAGAAAATACTTCACACTCAGAAGGAAAAACTGGCAAAAATTACTTCAGTACTCCTATATCCAAAAAGTCCTCCCTTATGCTTTGCTAAAGCACACAATATATAGCAAAATTAAATTCATCCCCTTCCTAAAAATAGTCTAAGGCTTGTACTCACCCATGCATCTTATTTTTATCCTTTATTTAATAATAGATAAAGGAATAAAAATAGAACATGTAAATTACAAATAGGAATTAATAGCCTTGATGACAATACAGTCAAAATGAAGTTGAGTGTCCTATTTTTAAGAAAAAAAGAGTGAATAATTTGTTAATAATAATATTTCTTGTTGAGCAAGTCTCTTTCCTTGTGCATGTGAATTCGTCTCCTTGTCTGCTTTGTCCTCTTGTGAAGCATGCAAAAATCAACTCTCTGTTGGTGAGTAAAATAATTACAATAATTGCAATATTAACATCCATTGTGGGGACCACCTATCCATGTGGACATGTTATTATATTGACATCTCTTGGCTTCTAATGGTCACAAGGGTGACATACTGCAAATCAACTTCAACCTCCTTGAACTAGGGACCACTTTTGCACTTTTCCATGGTTTGGCCACCTTTTTGGACTTAGCAAACATAAAAGGGTCGACCATTTTACATGGCACATGCCACTATAGTGTACACCACCATTTGATTAATACATGGATGTGTATACTTTTCGGCCTTTGCATATTGGATGATTTATGTTTTAAAAGACCCACCTTTTCGGTGATCAATGTGGGAATGATTTGGTTGGTACTTATATTGTTTTGACCATACACTATAGTGGGACTCTATTTGGTACTTGTATTGACTTGGCTTTTAATGTGGTTGTTGGAAAGGGACCACGACGGTTTGCAGTGAATGTGGAGATGGATTCTCATCCTTCCATCTTTGTACTTGTTGAATTCAGACTGTTTGATCACTAACTTTAAATGAGTTAGGTTAAGCCAAGCTCAGGTGGGTGAGTTAAAACAACTCGAACTCCATCATTTTTGTCATTTCACATCTGGTTTTCTCACAGAGAGAGGTGAATCCCTAGAAAATTATGTGTAGACTGTCATTTCAGAGTTGTTGAAGCTCGACTTTTGTTCTGTTTAGTCTCTACAAGTTGGAAACCTAGTTGGTCTTGCTTGAGAGTTTTGGTAGTGCTCAACTATTCGTGTTTTTTGAATTCTTGTGTGAGTGACCATGCATATACTGATACTGGTTTTCTACATCATTTTGTTTTTCCCGGTGATCGTGAGTTCAAAATTCACTTCATGAATTTTCATTGATCTTTGTACTTCGAGTGCATGAACAGTTACGATTCAAACCATGAATTCTCTTTCTTACTTTGATTATTTTCTACCCATTAATGGGTCTTCATTTATTGGCTGTGATTTGTAATTTTGAGTTCCATTTAGTTCACCCAAATCTTTGTAAATCTTCCCAATGTTGTGTTGAAACACCACTTATGAAGGAGTTTGAGCTTTGGATCTTTTCTGGGTAGATGTAGATTTCCCTTACCCCTGTGTGTTTGTAATTAGAAATATTAATATGGATTTTTGCAGAATGTTTCAGACCCATTATCTGTATTCCCAAGATCTATTACTTGATTATATATGACTTTGATGGGTTGTCTTGTGGTTTCAACTTTGTCTAGCTTATGAGAAGTTTCCTTTCACTAGTGGGACACCATTATCTTTAATATTCTATTTCAATCACTATTTTATAGAAACTTTGGGTCTTGTTCATCTAAGCTCATAATACCAAAACTTGGTCTGTTAATCTAACTATCACTGCATTCTAGGTTTTTCTCATTTCTTGAGCCCTGATTTAGTTTTATTTGTATGGCTAAGCTTTGTTAACATTATTTATTTCATGCTGAGGTTCTGGTTTAAATATCATGAGGTTCTGTTTACAAAAGCTAGCTTTGATTTTATGAGTTGTGACAATGAAAAATCCTCTATATAAAGTTTTAACAAATATCCTGGATCCCCGAGCATAATATTTTGGGGTTCTCTATGCTTTGAATTGTGCATTTATCACTTCGTAGTTTCATTCTCATTTCAACTTAGATCTAGTTGTAAATATCATCTCGTTCATTAGTATTGTTGTCTATGACTAGAATCGGCCGTGTAGATATTAAAACTTGGTATGAACTTGCTTTCTCCTTTGAAACTGAGTAGTAGTACCTACAAATCCTTTCCATTTGATGTTTCAATATTGAATTTGCTTCACTGTAGAGGTTTTTCTCCATTCACCTTTGATTTATCTGATTGGAACTCTGTATTGGGTGATGGATTTGCATCACTTTCTCTAGCCAATAATTTCAGGTATGCTTGTTGAGAAAGTCCATATGTTTGCTTTTGTCATGCAATTTTGTCATTTGTATTCTTCCACGAGTTTCTAAAATCCATTAAAATGGCATAGATGAACATGTAATAGTTATCTGAAAACATGTTGATTTGATTTTGATCTAGTTGGGATTTTATTTTTACCCTAACTATGCAACCCTGTGCCTGTTATAATAAAACCATGTAAATATTTTCTCTTGTTTATTACTTCAGTTGAACTCATCTCCCTTTGCAACAACAAGGTGAAAGTAATAAGTTTCTTCACTCTTTATCATACTTCCTTGCATAGATAGTTTTGCCTCTTTGATATGGAGACATTTATGATTTTATCGTTGCCCTATTTGGAAATTTGTAAGTGGATTTCCTGAAATTACAAACATTTCTTCATTTGTTTATGATACTATTTTTAGGCATAAGCCTTGATTCAAATGCTTTGTTAAGATCTTTGTAACTTGTTTCTTTTACTTAGATGCTTTATTTCCTTGATGGTAATATTTCTAGCATGCTGGAAAATTTAAAATGTTGATTTTTCATGGCAAAGCCCTGGATTTTTTTTTTCATAATTCTTTCTTCCTTCCATTTGTAGCTATAGTAGTTGTATTTTTTAATTCAAAATACATAATATAACACTTTTTGTTGAAGCTGATTTGGTAGTTTGAAACTAAAACATAATAACTGTTTATCTTGATCATGACATCCTTTTCTACTTTTTTGTATCACTTACTTGATTTAAATAATTATTTTAAAGCATGTAGTAGCTAAAACCACATGATGAGAAAGTTGTAAATGTCCATTTTACATGGCAAAGCCCTGTAAAAATTTTCCTAAAACCTTATTTTCATTTTGTTTCAGCTATAACCCTTTCTTTCCAGTTACCTTCAGCTTCTTGAAATATGATTATTTTTTTGCTTGCAAACTAAAAAGTATACTTCTATTTACCAGTCCCTCTTCTATACTGTAACTTCTTCCATTTGTAGAAAATATTGAATTTGAGTTATAATAATCCTTCTTTCTAGAATGTACTTATGACTTGTCTATTTATTCTTGGCTACAACATGTACCTTCACACTTAAGAAAACAATTAGAAAATACTTAGGGTTTTTAGCCTCTCTTGTGTCCATGTTTCTTCTTTTCTTTTCTCTTTCTTCTTTCTGTGTAAGTAAAGCATTCATGTAGTTTGATATTCAAGTAAATTATATCTCTTGTTTTATAGAGATTCATATGCATGAACTAGGACAATAAGGAATATGAATTGATCTCTGAGCTCGTAATTGACAGTTCATCTTTTCTTCTTTTCAGGTCCAATGACTTCTACAATGAAGATGAAGAAGGAACAAAAGCTGGAATGGAGATACTTCAAACAACGAAGAAAACCCCAAATAGTCCTGACTTTATTTTTCATGCATGTGTACCTCTTATTTCAGTAGATGTACTTTACTTTCTAGTTACATCCCACAGCTTGTGTGGGAACATTTTGAATTTCCTTATGAATAAAACATTTAATTCTAGAAATGAGTTGTGTATTTCTTTCTACATTTCAGCTTTTTGTATGGATTGTATGATGAACTAAATGTCTTAGTAATATAATTGAATGTCTAAATCATGAAGGAAAGAACATTAATGAGAACATGTAACATTTAGTAATGAACTCTGGTTTCTGCAATCTGCAATTATGTTTGTTGTCCCAAAACTCAACATTTCACCTATTCTATAATTCAGTGTCTTCATCAAGACAACATAGCTGTCCTTTGGGGCCTTGTGTTCCTTTGTTGAAGATAGCATAAAATTGCAGACTATGCGATCTATTACATTTTGTAACATCACACATAGCTACAGATTTCCTTTAATCATTAACTAATTCAATAGCAACCAATAATATCAAAACTCCCTTAGCTTAGGTATACTTCACCAATTCCTTCCATTGTAATGACAAAGTTTCGAGTTGCCTATTTTTGCATAAGTGCAAAAATTGTCAACATTTCTAGTGATCCTGCAGGGAAAGTTACCTGCTAGCTTATAGACTTGTGTTTTTCTCTTTTCCATTGGGAATGGAGTGTAAACATGAAACCAAAATCTACCTTCCCGAAAGGTCTAACCCTTCCAAAATGAAACAAAAACTGGAAAGGATCTGGGAAACTAGATCACATGCACGAATGCACTTATTGAATTGAAAAACAATGCAATGTGCATAAACTACACTTATTGAAGGGAAATCCTACTCTAAAAATCATTGTAAGATTTTCAATAACAATGTTTTAGAAACATACCATTCAAAAGAATGGGAAGTTCCTGTCCATTCAGCTTTGACACCTAAAAAGCATTGGGTTCTTTGCAAGCTAAAATCATGTAAGGGCCGCTCCAAATTGTATCAAACTTTCTGTGTCTTCCTGGTTTTACATGATTAACATCCCACTTTTACACAATAGCTCCTTCATTGAAGATTCTGAATTTGAATTTCTTATCAAAAGTCTTCTTCATCTGTTTCTTATTCTTTTCCATATTCAAATGGGCTTGATCTCTTAGCTCTTGTAATTCCATTAACTCTGCATAACAAACCTGTAATGGTTCATTCTCAAGCAGCTCCATTTGATGTAACAAATCCAATGCAGGTAACTCAACTGAAATATGCATTCTTTCATCTTTTCTGTACACAAGTTTGTATGATGAATTGCCAACTGATCTTTTAGGAGTCACCCTATCAGCCCAAAATGTTGAATTCAACATCAGATGCCAAGCACTTTGATTAGCTTTGAGTGTTCTTCTAATGATCCTTAAAAGGTTCTTGTTAGTAATTTCAACTAAGTCATTACCTTGTAGGTAATAATTAGATGAAGAACGTAAGTAAATTCCATGGTTGGCAACACAATCTGTTATCTTTGCACCAAGAAATGCTAAAGCATTATCTGATATGATAGTTATTAAAACACCAAATCTACAAACTATTCCTCCATAAAAGGATAGTATCGAAGCTTCATTAGCATCTTTCAAGGCTATTGTTTCAGTCCATCGTGTAAAATAATATGTAGTTGTTAAGATCCATTTGTGTCCTTTTGATGAAGTCAGGTTTATCATGCTAATAAATTCAAGACCCCACTGCATAAAAGGTTGATCAACTTAAATAGGCTGTAAGGGCAGCGAAGCTAAACATTTTTTTCCAACAAAAAAAGCACATTTTTTATACTTTTTGATCGATTCAAAATAGTCCTTGAATATGCTAGGCCAATAGTAAAAATCTTTCATTATTTTTAAGGTTGTGGTAGGTGCTGAAAAATGATCTCCTGCAGGTCCTTCATGGAATTCTGACAGTATTTTCTGAATTTTATCATAGTTAACACATCGCAACAAGATTCCATTTATATCTCTTTTGAACAACACACTATCAATAAAGACATAAGGTATATCTTGTAATCTGAAATACCTTCATTTATTTTTGTCTATTCCTTCCGGATAGGTGTCATGTTGTAGATAGTTAACCAAATCAGTCATCCATCTTGATTCCTGAATCTCATGAGTAAGCTCAGGCTACTGATTTTCTGGTTGAACCATGAATTCTGATTGCTGATACGCAATTTCAGCATGTTGTTTGAATCATTTGGTTCTGTAGCTTGTTGTTTTCCCATATCAGCAATTAGATTTTCACATAATCCTTTCCCTCAAACTGTCTTAACAACCCGGATATCAACATCATATTCCATGACCTTTGTTATCCAGTTTGCTCTTTTCTCATTCAATTCTTTATTTAGAAAGAATTCTTTCACACTTGGATGAGAAACAAGAACATGGATTTTATTGTTTGAAATCATGTTCTTTGAATTCTTTAGTCCTCTAGCTACTGAAAGTACTTTTTTTTCAAGGAAAGTGTACCTTTTTTCATAATCATGCAAGCTTTGTCTAAAGAAAGTAATAGGCTACTCAATATTTTCATCATTGACCTGACCTAATATAGCTGAGATTGTTTCAGCTCCTGAAAGTGCATACATTGTAAAATCTTTATCAAAATATTAATTTGCAAGATTAGGAGCTTGAGAGTAGTTTCTTTGATTGATTCAAATCCTTCTCTCCATTCACTGGTCTAAGAGAAATTTTTCCCTTTCATTAGCATGGCTGTCAATGGTTTAACCAATGCTGCAAAATATGAAACAAATCTTCTAACAAAGTGTATTTTTCCAAGGAAAATTTTTAATGCCTTCTTATGATGAGGCAATGATAGTTGTGATATCGCTTCGATTTTGAAAGGATCAATTGTTAATCCTTTCTTATAAATAATATGACCAAGCAATTTACCTTGATGTACTGAAAAGATAGACTTAAGCATATTCAAAGATATCCTAAATTGTCTGCATAACTGAAAGGTCTACCTTAGATGTATTATATGTTCTTCTGGATTTTTTGAGAATATGGTAATGTCATGTAAATAAACTAGAATGCATATATTTAACAAGCTACGGAAATCCATGTCCATTACTTGTTGAAATGTTTCACCGGCATTTGAAAGACCAAAAGACATCCTTTTGTTAGCATAAGTACCCAACTTGGTGGTAAAATATGTTTTATACCTATCCTCTTCTCAGAATAAAATCTGATTGTATCCACTATAATCATCCAGGACAGATAATCTATCTGCACCAAAAACCGTTCTTAAAATATAATCCATATTTGGGAGTGGGTAATGATCTTTTAATGAAGCTTTATTAAGATCTCTTAAATCTACACATAATTTGATTTCACCATTCTTCTTCCTAACAGGAACAAGATTGGCTACCCAACTTGAATGATTAATTGGAAAGATAATACCCGATTCAATCAACTTAAATAATTATTTCCTCATTAGAGGCTCTATTTTGGGATTTAGAGGCCTTTGTTTCTATCTAACCGGTTTAGAATTTGGCTGCAATTTGATAGTATGTTGTGCTAAACTGGGATCAAACCCTTTCAGGTCTTGGTATTTCTAAACGAAAAACATCTTTAAACTCCTTGCAAAGACTAATAAATGATTTTTTTCAGTTAAGGAGCATACCTTTCCAAGGAACAAATTTTTTCCTTCATCAACTGAGATCTCTTCATAATTATCAGCATATGTTGACATCTTAGTATTTACCTTCCTTAACTAATTGTCAATGTTGAAGATGTCTTCTAATGTAACCAAACCTCGAGGCAGTTTATTTGTCTTTAAATGAACACTTTGGTCACCATATAAGTGTTGTAATTTATCTTGATTAACTACAGAAAACTTAGCTTCTTGCTACAAAAACCTACAGATTTGATCATCACTTTCAAAAACTTGCCAATTTGAATCATTATTAGGTATCGAGGGCCTGAAAATTAGCTTAATATGAGGCTGAACTTTGTTTTTCTCTATCTGTCCCAGCACTTCAAAACTAGCACCAACTACTGCAAGTCTGTCTGCATGATTGTTTTCAGTTCTAAGAATAGACTGAATGTTAATAGCATCAAAATCTTCCATTAAGTCTGAAACTCTGTGTCTGTAAGATTTCATTAATGGATTCTTACAAACATTAAAATTATTTACTTAATTGATAACCAACTTAGAATCACCAAAGATTTGTAATGTGCTGATATCTTTCTTTCTGGACCAAAGCAAGCCATGAATTAATGCTTCGTACTCAGCTACATTACAAGTGCATTAAAATTGGAGACTCAAAGATGAGAAATACCTTTCATTTTTTGGGAAAGTAAGCATCAAACCTATTCCCTGTCCTTTCTTGTTTATAGCTCCATCGAAATGAAGCTTCTAAATCTCTTCTGTAGAATCTTCTATTTTGGACAGCAAGGGAAGTGGTGTATTTTCTTCATGTATACAATACACACCAAACATGTGTTCTTCAAATTCCTTAAAAGGATCATGAGCATGTTCTTCCACTGTCTTTTCATCCATAAACATGTTAGAAACACCATGTAATGCTGAAACCTGAGATACCTCATCAAAGTCAGACTAATTTAAGGCTAAATAATTAGCCACTGCATTTGGAGAGTGAGGCTCAATGTGAAATCTAGCCAATGGTTCTGAATTGATAGTAACTTTGGTGCCATAATGTGTGGTAAAAAATAAGGACCAATCTGAAGAGATATAACCTCATATCTTTGATGTGAAGTCTCTAGATAAGCATAAAGCAAAGTATGGAGGTAAATCCACAATAGTAACATCTTTTAGAATAGAAACATTTGGGAAAGCATGTAAAGTTACCTCTAAATTTTTTATTACACCAACTATATTAGTTGCAGTTACATCAAGCTGTAAGAAACTCTTTTCTATAGGATCATACTGCAGACCTAATTTTTCTACAATTGCTTTTGGCATAACTGTGATAATTGCACCACTGTCCACCATGCAATTATGAACTAGATGTTCTCCAATAATCAGTGATAAATAAAATAGTGGTGGCTTCTTGATGTCATGAGCATTCAAAACTTTCTGAACCATCCACTTAAATTCTTTAGTGCGGTCTTGTTCAAACGTTCCAAGGACCATGTCTACCTTCTAAATTTCCTTTTCTGTTGTTTTTGAAGAAATATGTAGCTTAGGTAGTTCATGAGAAAGTAAATCTTGTTGTCCTAGAATAATTAGAGCATCCCACATCGAGATATTAACGTTAAGATTTTTCATTACATCAAAAATGTTAAAAGAAGCAATGGTTTTAGAGATAGATTCAAATGTCTTAGCGT
The DNA here is from genome assembly GCA_019776745.2 of Taxus chinensis. NCBI lineage: Eukaryota > Viridiplantae > Streptophyta > Pinopsida > Cupressales > Taxaceae > Taxus > Taxus chinensis. The sequence continues at coordinate 194,538,913 of CM034155.1, read as the reverse complement.
AGGCCTTTACAAAAACTGATTATGCTTCATCTGCCTTTGATATCTGAGGTATAAACAATCTTCTTGGGTCAGGCTGTAGTTGTCTTTACTTTCCTTTATCAACTGGAAAACTCGCTATTTTTTTAGGAACAACATGATTGTTGGCTGATTTTGGGACTATAGATGTTGTCTTATCAATGATAGTAGGTAGAACATGCCCATTTTGTTGTTTTTGACTTTCAACAACTTTTCCTTGAACCCTAGTAGTGACCGCAATGAAATCCTCCTCAATGAAACTAACTAAAAAAATTTCAGGTGCTTTTTGAACATGAGTTTCTTGCTGCCCACTCTCCATTTGAGGCATGAACAATGCTTCATATTGAGGTTGTGTAACAAGATTCAGATTCAGAAAATCATTTGGGAAACTTGGAGTTGAATGAGGTTGATTGCAAGGTTAGCACCACTCTTCTGTAGCCATATTTACCGGGACTAATGCATTAGATGAACTAGGAGCCTTTGGGTCAAATTGCCTTTGCTGATAAGGCTACCTATAATATTTATTCTGTCGGTAAGGTTGCCTGTTTTGCTGATTAAGCTATTTTGTTGATAAGGGGCCTGATAGGGTCTACTAAGTAATACAAGCCTATTCTTAATTGAAGTCAGCTTATTTCCCATAGTCTGAAAATCTTTAAATACATCATTTGATGGGGCTACAACAACAGGTTCTATGATTGTAATAGGCTGAGGAATAGGTGCTAAATCTACCAAAAAAGGCATTGAAGGCTTTGGTGCTAATTTTCTAGCTTGAATAAGACTATTTTTCAGCTCGGACGGCGATATCATAGGCTACTAGGAGCGTATTTCCTCCCATTGACAAAATCATAGTTGAGATATCAATATTTAATGCCCTAAGATAATAAAGGAAAGCGCGACCAACTTGAGGCTTGACACTTGCTAGAATTCTTTCCCAAGTTCTGGAAAAACGGATATTAAAACTAGACATAAATTCATTGGGAGCTCTTTTAATGGTAGACAATTTTTCTATGAGAGATAAATGATCCAAATTATCTTGAAATACTTTTAGTAATTTATCACCTATGTCATCCCAAGTCCTTATGCATCAAATCTCTAGATTTATATACCATTGCAAGGCTTGTCCTTTAAGAGATGCAACTAAAAGTCTTAAGGCTACATCCTCATGAGTAATATTATGAACTGCACATAAGGCTGCAACATATTTAATGTGCTATGTAGGTGTCACCTGATTTTCATGAGTGAATGATGGAAATTTTTTCATGGTAGCATTAGGGATGTCATGGTAAACTAGGATTACTAATGGGCTACCATTAGTAAAGGTCACAAAATTCCTTGGTGGTTGAATAGCCATTTGAAAAACTAGGATATTATAGAGAAATTGATATGTGATGAAGGAATATAAAGAGGAGGGTTGTCAAAACTAGGTCTATTATAAGGTAAAGTATTACCAACTCTTCTCCTTCTAGCAGAATTTAAAGGTAAAAAAACAAACTCATGAGGAATTACTCCTACTGATGATCTTGTAGTCACTTTAGGCATGGAACATGCTACAATACTGGTTTGAAATCAGTTTTATGGATTCACCAAAAGAACTTAAATTCTTTAGAATAAATTGTTGTAACTTGCTCCCAAAAAGTAACTTTTGTAAATATTTTGTGGATCTGCTATGGATAGTCGTAACTTGCATGCAGATATGATTCATTTTCCCACTGGGTGTGCCAAAAAATGTCAAACTGAAGTTGACTGTCCTATATTTTTTTTTTTTAAAGGGTGAATAATTTGCTAATAATAAGCTTGCTTATTGATAAAGTCTCTTTCCTTGTGCATGTGAATTCATCTCCTTGTCTATTTTGTCCTCTTGTGAAGCATGCAAAAATTAACTCTCTGTTGGTGAGTAAAATAATTACAATACTTGCAATATTAACATCCACTATGGGGACCACCTATCCATGTGAACATGTTCTAATGTTTACATCTCTTGGCTTCTAATGGTAACAAGGGTGACATAATGCAAATCAACTTCAACCTCCTTGAAGTGGAGACACCCTTTGTACTTCACCATGGTTTGGCCACCTTTGTGGACTTAGCAAACATAAAAGGATCGACCATTTTACATGGCACATGCAACTATAGTCTCCACCACCTTTTTATTAATACATGCATGTGTATACTTTTCAGCCTTTTCATATTGCATAATGTATGTTTTAAAAGACCCACCTTTTTGGTGATCATTGTGGGATTGATTTGGTCAGTACTTGTATTGTTTTGACCATACACTATAGTGAGACTTTGGTCAATATTTCAAAGATTAATTTCATTAATACGTGGGCTGTCCCCTTCTCCATGGTGACTCACCCCTTCATACTTTACGCTGGCACTTTGTCTTAAATACATTGGCCACTGTGATTGGTTATGGCCATTGATTCTGGCACTTGGATTCTTATGAACCATCGATCTTGCTTTTCGTTTACGATTTCACTTGGCATTTAATATGGTTGTTGGTAAGTGATTGTGACAGTTTGCATTGAACATGGAGATTGATTCTCATCATTTGATCTTTGTACTTGTTGAACTCAGACCATTTGATCACTAACTTCAGGTGAGTTAGGTTAAAATGAGCTCAGATGGGTAAGTTAAAACTACTCAAACTCCATCATTTTGGTCTTTTCACATTTGTTTTTCTCATAGAGAGCGGCGAAGCCATAGAAAATTTTGCGTAGACCACCATTTCTGAGTTGTTGAAGCTTGGCTTTTGTTTTTTTTTGGTCTTTGCAAGTTGGAAACCTTGTTGGTCTTGCTTGAGAGTTCTGGAAGTGCTCAACTATTCACGTTTTTTGAATTCTTGTGGGAGCTCTTTGGAGGATTCTGACATCACGAGTTTGAGCTTTCTGTGGTCGTTTGTTCCTTGGTTTTGAGCTCCAGTTTCTATACCACTTTTATGGCCGTCATCTCTATTTTTTTCGACCTCAGAGTTATTTCACCATTCTGCCTATGTAGAAAATTTTATGTGGTCTAAGTTTTTCTTCGTTGTGATCTCTCTGTTAAAATATTTCTTAGAAATTAGTGTCTTCCTTAGTTCAAGCTCTCTGCAACTTTGAGGGTTACCGTGAATGCTGGAAAGGGTGAGCTTCTTTATCTTCAAACATGAAAATTATTTCATTTTCACTATTCCAGTGACCATGCATATACTGATACTTTTTTTCTACAACATTTTGTGTTTCCCGGTGAATGTGAGTTCAAAAATCACATCATGACTTGCAGTCGATCTCTGTACTTCGAGGACTTGGAAAATTATGGTTCAAATGGTGAGTTCTCTTTCTTACTCTGATTCTTTGCTACCCATTAATGGGTCTTCGTTTATTGGCCGTGATCTTTGCTTTTGAGTTCCATTTGCTTTGGCCAAATCTATATAAATCTTCCCAATGTTGTGTTGAAACGTCACTTTTGAAGGAGTTCAAACTTTGGATCTTTTCTGGGTAGATGTAGATTTCATTTACACCTGTGGTTTTGTAATTAGAAAGCTTGATTTGGATCTTTGAAGAATGTTTCAGACCCACTATCTGTATTCCCAAGATCTGTTATTTGATTATATATGACTGTGATGGGTCGTCTTGTGGCTTCCACTTTGTCGGGCTTCTAAGAACTTTCCTTTCACTAGTTGGACACCATTATCTTGAATATTCTATTTCAATCTCTATTTTATAGAAACTCTAGGTCTTGTGATCTGAGCTCATAATACCAAAACTTGGTCCGTTAATCTAACAGTCACTGCATTCTGGCTTTTACGCATTTCTTGAGACCTGATATAGTTTTATTTGTATGGTTGAGCTTTGTTAACATTATTTCTTTCATGCTAAGGTTCTGTTTTAAATATCATGAGGTTCTGTTTACAAAATCCAACTTTGATTTTATGGGTCGTGACAATGAAAACTCCTTTGTATAAAGTTTTAACAGATATCCTGGATCCCCTAGCATAATATTTTGGGGGTTCTCTATGCTTTGAATTGTGTATTTATGACTTCATAGTTTCATGCTCATTTCAACTTGGATCTAGTTGTAAATATCATCTTGTTCATTACTATTGTTGTCTATTACTAGACTCAGTCATGTAGATATTAAAAATTGATATGAACTCGCTTTCTCCTTCGAAATTGAGAAGTAGTACCTACAAAATCCTTTGTATTTGATGTTCCAATATTGAATTTTCTTCACCATAGAGGTTTTTCTCCGTTCACCTTTGATTTCTCTGACTGGAACTCTATACTGGGTGATGGATCTGCATCACTTCCTCTAGCTAGTAATTCTAGGTATGCTTATTGAGAAAGTCCATTTATTTGATTTTTTCATGCAATTTGGACATGTGTATTCTCCCATGATTTTCTAAAGTCCATTAAAATGGCATAGCTGAACATGTAATAGTTATCTAAAAACATGTTGATTTACATTTGATCTAGTTGGGATTTTCTTTTTACCCTGACTATACAACCTTGTGCCTGGTACAATAAAACCATGTAAATATTTTCTCTTTTTTATTACTTCATTTGAACTCATCTCCCTTTGCAACAACAGGCTAAAAGTAATAAGTGTCTTCACTCTGTATCATACTTCCTTTCATAGATAGCTGATCCTCTTTGATATGGCAACATTTATGATTTTATCATTGCCCTATTTGGAAATTTGTAAGTGGCTTTCAAGAAATTACAAGTAATTTTTTATTTGTTTCTAATACTAATTTCAGGCATAAGCCTTGATTCAGATGCTTTGTTAAGATCTTTGTAACTTGTTTCTTTTACTTAGATGCTTAATTTCCAAAAATTGTCAACAGGCTCATTGTGCACCTTATTCAGTCCTTCCCATGGTGAAGAAGATGCATGCCACTTTTATACAGTTGTAGCATTGTAGGGGTTTACGGAGAGACATAACTCAGTTTGTTTGATGTTGTTTAGAGTGTCAGAAAGTGAAGGCCAAACATCAACATCAAATTGGTCTTCTCCTCCCTCACGCCATACCGGAGTGGAAATGGGACACAATTTCCATGGATTTCATAGTTGGGTTACCAACATCAAGGTACAACCACAACGCCATCATAATCACGGAAGATAAATTGAGGAAAGTGACTCACTTTTATGCAGTGAAGACCACCTACACAACTAGTGTAGTGACACTAGTATACCTTCATGAGATTGTTAGATTACACAGGATTCTACAGGATATCATTTGTAACCGCGGTCCCTTGTAAACTTCTCACTTCTAGACTACCATGTAACATGCTCTCGGGACGAAAATCAACTTCAGTACAACTTATCACCCTGAGACAGATGGACAGACAAATTGGGTCAATCAGATCTTGGAGGACATGCTTAGGATGTATGCCATGGACTATCATTTGAGGTGGGAGGAGTACTTGTATTTGTTTGAGTTTGCCTACAATAAAAATTTTTAGAGCTCGATAGGAACGGATCCTTTTTAGGGACTATATGGCAGGGAGTGCAAGACACTGCTTAGTTGGGACAGATTAGATGACAAATTTTCTCTTTGGTTGGATTTACTATAGGATATTGTGCAGCAGGTTGTCATGATCAGGATAGACAGAAGAAATATTTAGATTGAAATGGAGGATAGATCGTATTTTTGAGGTAGGCACGAAGGTGTTTCTTCATATCAGGCCTCATAAGAGGCCTATCCTTTATGGGAAAGGCTCTAAGCTTGCTCCTAAATTGTTGGGTCCCTTTGAGATCTTGGAGTGTATCGGTCCTTTGGCCTATCGTCTAGCATTTCTACCTAGCTTGTCTCACATCCATGATGTATTTAATGTTTCTATACTTAGGAGGTACATTCCAGATCCTTCTCATGTATTAGATTGGACCTCATTGTAGGTGTAACATCAGGGGTAGATGATGGTCGAGACTGTCTATATTTTAGAGTGCAGGACCCTCGGCCTTCGAGGTAGAGAGATTGATCAAGTTCGCGTTTAATGGGATCGATACGACAAGACAACAACTACATGGGAGGATACCATGCCTCTGAGAGATTAGTTTCCACATTTTTTCTAGTGACTTATAGGAGGAAGTTGATTCTAAGGGGAGGGGGATGTAGTGCCCACTCCTCTTCGACACTTATATGATTTTTTTTTTTTTAGCATAGACTAAAGTTATGGAATTTTCTATCCAAATTTAGATATTGATAGATGGAAATTATTATTTTGATTAGTTAATTTATAGACAATATGGATGTTAGACTTATGACATGATTTACAGGATGAATTATATGCATATTTGGATGTATCGAATTGTTGATCTTGAGCTTATATTAGACTAATGCATTTATTTCGATAATTATATGATGTTAGATGATGTATTTTATGTCGTGATCTTATTTCTATTTGATAAAGTGATGAAATTGTGAACAATGGTAAATTACTTGTCTTGGTTTAAGTTGTGATAATTGATTATATGTATATGCATGTATTTGTATTATTTCGATGTTGTTAATATGGCCATAAGGAGATAAAGGTATTGTCTTGACTTTTGCAGGTGTTCGCAACACAATAAACCAAAGGGGGATAGGAGACCAACAATGAAATAATATGGAGTATTGACAATAGGTCACGATGGCAACACGTGTATTCGTATCTTGTATGTTGTTGTAATTTGTTAGGAGGTTCCCATTGGGGGGCGACCTCAAAAGTGACCTTGGGAATGTTTGTAAATTTTCTTGTTGATTTTATTTAATTGTGAGTTATTTTTATTTTTATTTTCATGTGGATTGACTTTTATTAATTGTGTTTAGCACCCCTCTTAAGTTAATTTAAAAGTCTTTACCTAGTGATAATGAGGATGTGACAAAAGGGGGGGAAATAAATGTGAGTTGGTAGCCTTAATGTGTGTTGGCTTGGAATTAATTTAATTTTGGTTTAGGGTAGTATGTACTCAATATCTCTTGTGAAATTCGGATTTTGACCTTCTAGGCTATTTTGGATACTTGTGGGACAAGCTAAGCTTGTCCCACACCTTTTAAAGTCACCCGCCCACTTAGCCTATGATGTGAGGGACATTTTTTAGGTACTATTTTGTGTTTTAATTAAGGAAAATCTCAATGAATTACACCTTTCTTACATGGGTAATTAATTTTTTTCATAAGGGGTTTGGGTTGGGTTGAGTGTGTAAGAGGGTGGTCATTTCCGCAACCACCAATTTTTTATGCTTTGGGGTTTGGGTTTGACCTTGGTGATGTGGGGTGGAGAAGAAATTATGTGGCATCCTACATGGAGCCACATAATCTCCCTCTTACTCTTTTCTATTTATTAGAATTTTTGTGATGTTTTGGGGGTTACTTGCTTGGTTTTGGCTCTCTCATTTTGGAATGCTTACTTTTTGGAGTGTTTGTTGGAGTTGAAGATTTCTTGGAATTGCTTGAGCTTGGAGGATTTTGGGACTTACTTGTGGAGTTGATTCTTTCTATGGAAAGATACGGTATCCTCCCTTGTTTTATTCTCTTGCTTTGTGTGTTATGTGTTGAATGAATGTGTTATTGCAAGATATTTTTGGGTAGTAAAAATGTCCTTAGGATGTGTATGAGAAATTGAAATGGGGATGAAATGTTTTGTTAGGCATAAGATTTTATCTTGGGTATTTAGGAGGGAGTGGGTTGGGTGCCCCACCTTGTTCTCATCTTGTTATTTTGTTCATTGTGGGAGACATAAGAGAGACGGAGGCATACGAGTGTGGGAGGCATAAGATATAATTTTATTTGTAGGGAGGAATAAGATATTTTTGAGGTTGATTTGATTTTGGAGGTTTTTGAGGTGGGAATCCAAACCCTTGGGAGGCACGAGGGTATCCCCATATTCCTTTATCTACTTGGCTTGTTTTAGAGCCAATGTGTTGGAAAGTTTATGTGTTGAAAAATCAATGTTTTGTGGTTATTTTTCTTGTGTGAATGTTGTGTGAAAGTAAGTGTGGAAGCCTTTTATTTTTTTCCATGATTGTCAAATATTCCTTATTGTTTTATTGTTGTGGCTTAGGGGCCAATAAGGAAGTAGGCTTCACTTCCTCAATGGAGTAATGGTTGGGTGGAGAATGTTTCCTACTCCCCCATTTTTAGTTGTGTTTGATCTTTGAAGATGGTGGAGTTTAGATGATGAAGGATTCTAGTGCATTTGGAGAAAATAATAATGGAATCTCTTGCAAATAATTACCATGTTGTCTCCATTGTGTATGGAGGGCTTGTAAAACTGTATTTGTTTGAGGTGAATTTTTTAGTCGTTTTATTATCAAAATGTAATCTTGGTTGATATTGTAAATGAAGACAAAAGTTTTAAAATTATTTCCTTACTTGTTAGAAATTAAGACTATTGATTATTAAGGAGAACCAAGTTCAAAATAAAGTCTTGCATTGTCTTTTGATTATTATTGTAATAGTGGAAAGGATATAAAGCTATATATATGGTGTTTCCCTCAAAATTTAAACCAAATCTTCTCTTGCTTGTATTTCCATTAGGTGATATGGATGAGGTAGTATGAAGGAAATAGTTTTAGAGTTTTCTTTAACAAAAAGTAATTTGATGTGTTTAAATTTTTTTTTTCCTATTTCAAATGTAGTAAGGAAGGGAATAATTTAGTTTCGCCTTGGATAGATGAAACCTACTTATTAATTGAACTAGAAAGAACAATTAATTTTAGAAGTTTTTCTCAAATTGATATTTGAATGAATGTGCGGGAACATCCAAATTATCTTGATCAAACTTAGAAAACCAAGGAAGTAATCCTAAATACGTCCCTAAATCATCTGGTTATCATTTAGAATAATGGTTAAATTTGGAATTATGCCATATAAGTATTTAAACAAAATTTCCCAACTTTTACACCCAATACTTTGAAATGAAGTTAGTTTAAAACTCTCACTAAATGGGTATGTTTCAAAAAATCTATATGTAAGTATACTATATGTACAACTAGATAAGTATTTTACATAATTTATAATACTACCTTTATTAATAAAATGCATGTTTTACAATATTAAATAGAATAATAAATGTATTATTATTACTACTCATTAGATTATACTATAGATATAGTATTTATATATTTATAAATTATAAATATATAAATATTATGTATATATATACTATATATATTATAACATATAAAAAATGTTTACTAAAATTAATAAAAGAAAATATTTTAAAAAAGGACATTTTTTAAATTAGGGTATGGCTTTGTAAGCCGCGGCTTATGCGTGTTTGTTATTAGAAGGAAATGGTGGGGAGGGGAGAGGGGGGGCTGGGGGAGGCGTCACCAACCCCAACCCTCACTCCATATACTATGGTATGTGGGGTGGGGTCGGCGACATTCTCTCCATTAACTATTAACCGCTAACTTTCTATGTGATGTGTACAAATAAAAACCCAACCTCCGCATTCATTACTATTTTTCAAACAAGTGACCGTTATTTTCTTTGTTCTTTGCATAGTCTGAGCAGTCCCTCTTGCGGTGAGCATTATACATACATACATATATACACACACACACACACACATATACATATATATACATACATATATACATATATATACACATATATACAGACATATGTACACACACACAGACACACACATATATATATATGTATATATATATATATATATATATATATATATATATACATATATATATATATATATATATATATATATATATAATGTGTACACATAGACATACACATACACACACATATATAATAATCACTATATATTTCTTATTTCAGGTTTTATTTAAATACGTGATTTTATATATATATATATATATATATATATATATATATATATATATATATATATATATATATATATATATATATATCCTTTGAACCATGTAAATACATACACCATTCTACCTATTTCACTAAAATAGGACAAATACCCATATGCCCAATAGGGAAAATAAAAAAAGAAGAAGTTAAACAAATAATAAATATAATTACAAACCCTAGATGAGGGTATAAATAGAAATCCCAATAAAAGAATATTTTTTCCCCTCCTTGAGCTTGAACTTGCCTCTCATAGCTTACACCTCGTTCTCCTCAAATATGCAAAACAAAAAAGCAACAATAAGTCAAAACAAAATAGAAAAGATATTTTCATAAACATGCTTGGGGTTATTTTTATCCCTAAATCTAAGGGACCCAAATGATTCCATCCAATTGATGAGATTCACCCAAATGATTATAGTAGTGTAGTGGGTGTTATTACTTTTCTAACCCAAATGTCTTATTAGATAACTTTTAATTAATGCAAACCTTGACCCCTTTGTGGGTATAGTAAAACTTTAGCATTTAAATAATTAGACCACGGTGCTTCTGAAACTAATTTGAGCAAGTTTAATTAAGGTTGAATTAAATTATATTAAAATAGAAAGTAGGAGAGTCTAAGCCTTGCTTTACGCTAATTAAATTATTAAATGATTTTGGAGAAGTTTTTTTTATTTTTTTTTAAAAGGGAGTTAATGGGATTGTAAACTCTCATTCATAAATTTATAATATTAAATTAATGTAATTTTAAAATGAGAAAGTATGACCATAAATTTTAACCTAATGTTGTGAGTGAGTTTAAAAAAAAAAAATTATTCCATATTTGTTTAGTTTAACCTATGTTTGTATTGGGTGAATATCACATTGTTATGGATTTAAATTTAATATCCACCTTATCGACATGTTCCTAGATGTGTAGAACAAAAAATATATAATTTTTTTTTGCTAACTTGTAATTTAAATGTTAGATGGAATCATTATTTCTATTTGAAATAAAATAATAGCTCTAAAAAAATTCTAGAAAATATGAGTGTCATTCATTTAATATTATCAACATCCGTAGAGATTATGCAGTCTATGGGATATGGATGGAATGCTAGAATAATGTGTAAATTCAGTACTAGACATCTCTAGCTCAAGGATATGTTTAGAAGTAAGACTGGAATATTTTTTGCCAAGCACAAATTATACCTTTACAAATAGGGAATAAATGATTCCTAAAAACATCACTAAGAGGAAGATCCTCGTGAATAAGACATAAAATAACATAAGAGACTTTGGGCTCAAATTTAGAATATAGTACCCAAACTAGGGTATTAAGAGACATTCAAAGTTATGAATTCAAGATCCTTTACGCAATGTATTTCCAAAAACTAGTAATATAGAGATAATTATTTGGTAATAGAATTTTGGAAAACAATTCTTTATAAAAATGTCAGAGTTCACCTCAAATGATTATAGGAAGAAACCAGTTGTAAACCAATTTTGTGAAACATAATGGTTCATCTATTAAATTTGTTGAGTTATAAAAATAAAAGGTATATACGAGGGAAAAACATGTCTTTTCTTTAATTGCATAGCCAATGAATCTACTCCCATGACAATATAATATCTCTTATTGTGGAAACTTCCTTCATAAAGACAAATGGATTTGAGTTTAGGTGTTTCTTGAAAATATATCAACCTAGTATAGTTTGTTGGGAGATCACGAGAGATTGTGATCATTACAAATTAACTAATTGTAAAGCCTTCACCATCCAGTTTCAAGTAAGGCTTAACATTTTAGAATTAATTCCATATTTTTTTGGATATAAATGATCCCAATATTTTCACAAGAATAGAACCTTCAAAAATAAGACGTTAAAAACAATTATTTTGTATTAGGTTTATCTATAGGGAACTCATACATCAATATAATGTATTATTAATGTCTTCACAAATTCATAATTTTTTAACATTTAAACAACCCATTTATAAAAACATACATTTTATATGTAAACATCAGTGATTCGCATGCCACCTTTAATCTAAGGAACAAAAAACACATCCTATGCCACTTTGTTGCAACATTTAGCATACTTGGTGCTAATATAATTAAAACAATTTAATTTCCTATCAATTTTATCATAAAATGATTTAGAAGGATCTCGAAAAGAATATTTATATATAAATAATAATTTTGTCTCAAAAAAAATGAAAAAGAAAAAATAGATCAAGAAAGTGTTGGCATATTTCATTTTCCTTGCATAACTCTCCGTCTCCCATGTGAACCCTGACCTTCTAAGTCCTCACGTGTCACTTGATTTATCCCTACGCTCATTCCATTTGTATATATTCAGCTATTTGGTGTTGATTTATCATCTAATTAATTTTATTATTATCTAATTTTGTAGACACTAGTATCACAGAAATTCATTTGTTCCCCTGAGACTTGTGAATAAATCAGCGGTGGTTTTGGTGCATTTCTTTCTTTGGTGTTTAAGATTTCAAAAACTGTGACTTGTCAGACCTGTTCCTGACATATAAAAGGAACTGTTGTGTGGATATTTCGAGTGGCGCTTCAGAGATAGTGACCAGCGACCATCCATTCTTGGCGCTTGTTGTTTCTGTTTCTTGTTTCATAAAGTGAAAACATATACCTGTGACCTACTCCTCCTACCAAAGACATGATGTTATCCTCTTATGGTGCGTGAAGGATTGTTTCAAACAGAGCAATTGCTGCATAAGAAGAAAATCCATGAAGAATCTTGAAACCTGTGTGGTAATTTCTTCCTTTGTTTTTTGCGTGTGTATCAATTTTCATACCTGCATGGCAATATGGTTGTGGAAAGTGTGTGGGATAGACAAGAAAATATATATTTGTGGATTAGGACTTTCACCAATGAATCATGCCATATGATTGTTTCATAACAACATTGAAAACTATGTTTTATACTTAGCGACAATTCAACGAAAGACCATAGGAGCAAGTTGTGAGTAACAAAATAGAGAGAAGCACGGAAATATTGTAACATGAGTATAAGTATGAGTATTAATAAACATTTTATAATTTTTAGAACATGAGTACCTAGTCTATAAGGAAAATCTTGTAATTCTCCACAACAATTTGATCACGTGTTAATCATGCTAAGAGATTCCAAAATCATTACAAGTAACCATGGAGACATGCAAACTTTGAGAGACCAAATTCAAGCCCCAGAGAGCACTAGTTTCTACTTTGCATTTATTGAAATTCCTCACAATATTTGTAGCTTGCAATTTGAGGAAATAGTGTGTCAACGACTACTTGAGAATATTTGTGGCAAGATTGAACAAGGCTATGATGGAGATGATGAATGTGAGATAAAATTCCCTCAAAATTGTCCATGTCTCACTACACGAGCATAATGAGCTCACTTACATTCTCTTCTTCATTTGTATGATATTAATTTTTTTATTTTATTATTTGGCATCATGTCTACCCCCAAATTGTTATTATCTTATGAGTAATTGCTCAAAGGATAAAACTATGCCACCTCAAAGATAAATATGCGCACAATTTTCAAGTTCAAATATTTATGGGAAATCATCAGTGACATGATGATGTATCCAACCAAAGCTTATGAAAGAACGAACTATGACAAATCAAATGAAAAATATTTGATGTTGATCACTTTTGGCATCTCCGATGAGGATCAAACACATATAAGGGATGTGAAAAAATCAAAGGAAACTTGGGATACTCTCTCCACTATCAATGAGATAAAGCGCCAGACGAATATTCTCCATCTCTAGAAAAATATCCATACATTCAGTATGAAATACGGTGAGAAAGTATAGGAATTCTCATGTTCGGTGGTCATGTTACGAGTAGAGTTATCAGCACTTGGTGAGAAGGTAAAGAATTTTTGTTTTATCCTAATCATTTTGAAATATCTTCCTTCCCAATTCTGATGTTTTTCATGACTTTGAACATCACCAAACTAGTGGTTTTAATTGAAGAACTAGTTAAGTTTCTTTAGTACGAAGAATCTATCTAAATATTACACAAGGAGTTTGAAGACACAACACTGATCTCTAGACAAAAAAGGACTCACAAGTCTCGAACGAGACAACACCGAAGAAGCCACAATAGAAGAAGAAAGCATATTTTTAGTGTCCCATTTACATAAAAATACACATGAAACTATTAAATGTTGGTATAATGGCTTGACTAGAGCAATTCTGACAAAAAGAGCAAATCTAGCCACAACGATTCAAAGAATTTGAGACATAATCCTTGCCAAAATAAGTAAAAAGGACATGTCGTCATACAATAAGATGATGAATCAAAATAAAAATATGACGATGATGATGTTTCAATGATAATTTTGTAAAAAGAAGGATGGAATGTTGGCATATTTCAATTTCCTCGCATAACTCTCCCTCTCCTACATAACCTATGTACTTCAAGGTCCTCAAGTATCTCTTCATTTACCACCATGCTCATTCCATTTGTATATGTTCAACTTCTTACTATTGATTAATCATCAAATGCAATTTTTTACTCTCTCATTCTACAGACATCACCAAGAGGAAGAGACTGGTGAATAACACATCAAATAAAATATGTTTGTTTGTGCTCAAATTTAGAATCTTGTACCGAAATTAGGGTATCAAAAGACATTCAAAGTTATGAATTTAAGTTCCATTAGGTATTGAATTTTCCAAATCCAGTAATATAGAGTTAATTTTTAATAATGTAATCTTGTAGATTAATTCTTTACAAAAATTTCACAATTCACCTTAAATGCTTCTAGGAAGAAACCATAGGTGGTAACATGAGTTTTAGAAACATAATATTTCATCTATTAAAGCTATTGAATTATCAAAAGAAAAGGTATATACTACTGGAAAAACATGTATTTTCTTTAATTACATAAAAATAAACTATATTCTCTTGATGATATAATATCGCTTATTGTGGCAATGACCTTTGTAGAGAATGAAAGTGATTTTAACAACCTTGTTATAATTACTCAAAATTAAGCGAAAAAAACTTAAAAAAAAAAACCCTTAGCCTCATTAAATGCCTTCAATTATTGTAACTACCACCAAATTTAATCCAGCATGAAATATAGTTTAAAATCCATCTGATAGAAACTTAACCATGAGTAGGTGTAAAGGTCAATTAGATTTACCTAATCCATTTTATCATCACTCTATCTGAGTGTGCATAACTTGTATGCTATTTGTTAACCTATCCATTTAGGTTTGAGGACTGATACACTTCCTAAGTGCCTATCTAGAAATTTGTTAACTAATTTTTAACCAACATCTCACACTATTAGATAGGAACTCAATGAAATCATAATTTGCTCTACTATTATACTACTTAGGCCAAATTATTTAATATATGATTTGCATGGTTAGTTTTGTGACTGCACATAATCCAAACTATACATGTTCCATCACCACAATTCCATCTCTATACAGTTATTTTGATCTTGATTCTTTAATTTTAAGTTTAAGTTATTGTATTAAGAAGGTATAACATCTACATCTTTCCTCTTTACTCAAGAGTATGCTATCAGTCCTAGCTTAGTACCCCTATGGGAAATATATTGATTACTTAATGAAAATTGTCATTAAATAACTATTAAACCTTTCCAGAGCCATCCTACGATGATATGAATAAAGTTCAATAAAACGGATAGGTGAGACTTAGAGTCCTTGGTTTAATAATACACCCTATCCTAATACAAGGTAGATGTAGTGCCCACTCCTCTTCAACACTGATTGAACCGTGTTATCAATTCCTTATTGATTAAAATCTCAAACTTTGTTGTTGTACTCTAGTTAGCATACAAATAAAATGTGGGACATCATGATTACTATTTTGTTTTGGTTATTATTTTGATTATATGTCATACTGTGGACCCTGTTAGGCATTTAAGGATAAGATGTTGGTGTGATTTATCCTATGTATCCTCCTCTCATATTGGAGGGTCATCTCACATGGGTTAGGTTTAGGGTTAGGTTTAGGGTTTCATGTGTGTCATGCACTAGGGTTACTCAACACCCTATATGTACCCCTTAACTATTCAGTTATGAGCATGCCAAGACACTCCGTTGTCTTTCCTCTATGCAAGTTTTGTTTCTGTTGAGCAAGTTCTTCCATTACTAATCAATTCTTTCTTGCAATTGCTGGAGCTATCACAATTCCATTGGAGTGCAACTACTTCTTGGTGCCTCGTTTCCGATTCAATTCTTGCAAACTCTTTTCATGGTATCAGAGCCAGGCAGTTAAGCGCGCCAGCCCTAGAGTAGTGCTGAGATGGGTGACCTCTCGGGAAATTCCCAGTGTTACTGCCTTCTAATGTTGTTGGGCTTGATTGGGTGTATACCCGGCTCCATCGTGTGGGAGGGTGTTGGCGTAGCAGCTGAATAACATGATGAGATCCCTCTCCACCATCAGTTCGAGCTTTTGGTGTGACGGAAAATCATACATGGTATCGATTTTTTATCACACTAAAAGCTTGAACTGATGGTGGAGAGGGATCTCATCGTGTTATTTAGCTGCTACGCCAACATAAGACAATTAGCTAGAACGGTTGCATTCTCATAAATTGATTGTGATAGCATTACTCTTTGATATTATTTTGTTGTATTTAGTTTATCTCTATGACTGGACACATATACACTATTGTGTATTATTACCGGAAGATATTAATAGACGAACAAATTTAAGTCATTGTGATATGGAAATCGAAGGATAGACATTACTATAACTGAACTGATTAACTTTTGATAGACATTGAATATGGAAGATAATGATGTGTCGTCAGTTTATATATATGTTGATATTTTGAATTATTTTCGTATTGATTTTATTACAATGTTAAAAGTTATTTTGTGATTTATTTGATATTGGAGAATTGGCAAAATTGTGAATGAGTGAAAGTATTGCCTAAATTATATGATTCAGTACCATTTATGACCTAAGTTGCAAACTGATGTATGAGTAGATTGAAATGTTGAAAATTGGAGTAATTGTTAAAATACTTGGTCTTAGCAATAGAAGTTATGATATTTTTTTGTTGAAATTTATATTGAGATATAAGTGTATTATTAATTGGACATCATTAGTATGGCAATGAGGCCAGAGGGGTATTGTGTGATTTTTGTAGGTAATTATATCACAATAACAAACTATGGGGGATAGGAGACCAACAATGAAGGAATGTGGGGTATTGGCAAGTGGTCACCATGGCAACTTGTGTAACATTGTTGTCTTGGTATTTGTTGTTAGGGGGTTCCCATGGGGGGATGACCCCAATTGTGACCAAGGGTTTATGTGTAGTTCTTTTCCTTTCTTTTATTCAATTTTGGTGTATGTGATTTAATTTGTGAAGTAATTCCCTTTTATCATTAATTGGTTTAAGTGTCCTAATTCAGTGAACTAATGATATTATTAAGCTAATTATGGATGAGACAAAAATAATTCATTTATTAGATTAGATGGTTATTTCATTTATGTGTTTTAAGTTGATTGTAAGTAACTTGTGTGTTGTACACTCTACCTATAGTGCCCGCTTCCCTTTGACACATTTTGATACTGATCATGACACTGTTGACTATATCATGGATATTATTATAGTTTTAATTTAGTATGATGTTAAATATTATAGCATAGATTATTGTTGACTTGAATTCATTATATGATGTATTGATGATTATTAGAGACATTTTATAATATTGATATTGATATACTGTTTGATCATGTTTATACTTATGGGATGTCGCTTAGGACATGTGCTATTTGGATATATTGAGTAGACCTAGAAAATGAAAATTATTTGATGATGATATAGTTGTTGATCAAATTACAAATGATATTGTTGTTTGCCAATTGGTAAATGATATTGTTGGTTGTCTTCATGTATATGTGATATATATATATGATTTTGGAATCCTGTATTTACATGCATTTTGGATGTTCTAATATGGCCCACGAGGATGAAGGAGGTATTTGTGTTTTTCATGTTAAAAATATCACAACAAACATCAGGGGATTGGAGACCAACCACTTTGGAATTCTAGATGAATTCAAAAAGGTCACCATTACAACTTGTATTTGTTTTTGTGGGATTGTTTGATTGTGTTAGGGATTCCCATGGGGGGATCACCTTTGAAATACGTGACCAAGGGACCTTATGTATTTTCTTTTATTTGATTCCTTTGTTTAACTTAGTATGCGTTTTAAGTAAGTGATGTGCTCCACTTTCTACTTAATTAAATAAATTGTGCTAAATAATTGTGAGTAATCATATTGTTAAAATTAATTAATTAATCAAATTGGGTCATATGAAAGTAATTATTAAAGTTGTTGGCTCTTGTATTAATTGTTTTTTGTAATGTGTAAGTAATGTGTAAGAGATATGTAAGTTGATTTTGGAGTATAAAACACACCACCTTCTTTGAAATTCGAATTTATCCTTGGAGGTTGTTTTTGGAGGCTTGTAGGACAAGTTAAACTTGCCCCACACCTCTTAAATTTATATACCAGCCTTACTTATTGTTGGAGAGTTAAATTTTGACTTTAATTATGCATTTTTGTAAGTCAAGTTGTATGTTTTAATTAATATTTCTTCATGTTTTAAATTTCAATCCTTATGGGGTGTGGGATTGATTTGAGTGTGTAAGTAAAACTATCATATTATTTAACTACTTATTTACTGCACCTTGGAGATTGAAGATGACTTATGAGGAGGAGTTGAGGATGTGTGAAGTGGCATCATAAATGGATCCACCTCATCCTCTTCTCTTCCCTCTTCTATAAATATTCAAATTCCTTAGCTTATTTTTTGGGTTGCTTCACTTTTGGATGCATCGTTTTGAGGTGACTTATTTTGTCTATTTTGAGCCCTTTCTCTTAGAATAAATGGGGGATTATTTTTAAATACTTGTGCTTGGTTACTTGAACTTTGGATTGCTTCAATTTTAGGTGCAGCTTATTTTTCTGTTTGGAGAGCTCTTGCTTTTGGAGAAGATTGGAGATTTTTGCATACTTGTAGATTGATTGATCTGCTTGGACTGTTTTGCAGTGGAAGGCTTGTTTTGATTGCTTGCATTGGAATAAAACTTATGTTTGGAACTTAGAACAACTCCATCATGGAGAGGTACAAGCTTGGATCTCTTGGAAATTACTCTCCTTTATTTTTATGCATATGAAAATCGTTGAATTGTTGTGAATATTTTGTTTTATGTTTGTGGGTTGGTTGGGTAGTGATGGCCTAGGAATGGTGTAAGAGAAGGCTATTGGGTATATCTTTGTGGGAGGCATAAGTGTTTTGGGGAGGTATAAGTGTGGAGGGAGTTGGGATCTTGGGTTTCTACCTTGTAAAAATAAATAGTTTTCATTTCTTTACTCGTTATGGGGTGCCATAAGAGGTTGGGGAGGGCATAAGGAAATGTGTGAGGAATATGGGGTACTTGGGGGGAGGCATAAGGGCATGTCAGGGACTTGAAATGACTATATTTTGGTAGTTTGTTCTCAGGTGTGGTGATACCCATTTGCCCTTTGGGAGGCATAAGCAATAATCCCCCATAGATTCTTGCTCCTGTTGGCTTGCTTGATGAAGCCTGAGTATTGTTTGTGTTTTTTATCTTGTGGTTGCTAAAGCTGTTGTTTTGTTTTTGAACTGTGTTTTCAAATATGAAAATTGCATGTGAAAGATTGCCTTTGTGTTGTGGAAGCCTGTTGTTGCCATGAGTTTAGTCGCATTTCTTACTGCATTGTGGTTGGGGCTCGGGGGTCAATGAAGAAGGATGAATCCTCCTTTTCATTGGATGTCTTGGTTGGGTGTGGAGAGCATTGCCTTTTCTTCATGTTCTGTTTTGATCAAATGGGAGAATGATGGAAATTCCGTACTGACTATTTTGTAGCTAAGAAAGAAGATAATTTTGACAGTTCCTTGCTGAAATTTCTTTCTTATTGTTAAACCATATTCCCACTTCAAGTGGATGACAATGTAATATGTTTTGTGCTGAGATATTTACTATGTTTTGGAAGTGAAATCCCATTTGAATGTGAAGGATACATACTCTTTAATTTTGTTCTGTGGAAAGGAATGTAAAGAGAAAGACTTGTATTTCATGTCCTAAATTGAAATGAGCATGGGAAAAGAGAATTTGTAAAGGAAAACATTTCAAGTCAATGGATGTTGTTGTACCTTTAAAAAAGAAGTGACAATTGTTTTCATTGGGAATCTGTGTTTAAATACAGTATGAAACTATTTGTTTGGAAAATTGAAAAAGGGAATGCGTGTGAAGCAGAATATATTGCTCCCTCTATCCTTTGAAAAGTATGATTTTTGAAAGAAATTAGAACTTACATTCTGGCTTTTTACACAACTTTTGAATTGAAGGAAACTAGAAAATTTTATTGATTTGAGTTGGAAATGAATGCATATATATATGTAAATTGGTAAATAGCAAATAGATCTGTTCAAATGTTCATGTTATAGAACTCTGTTAGAGAATTCACTGTCAAACTCTGTAAAATTTTTTATATCAAAAATGTACAGAACGACCCCTACAACCTTAGAACAATGAAATGTTATATTAAATTGGACATAGTATGGATAAAAATGATCTCAAATAGACCTGTAACTCTTAATAAATTTTTATAAAACCTTTGCAAATAGGGCATAGCCAAACGTCTTCACAGTCGATTTTTGCTGTCAAAATTGGGAATTTTGAAATTTATAATCCAATCAAACAAAGCTTAACCCTTGAAAATCCATCTTAAATTCTTCACAAGTGAAATCCTCCATGTATTTTTGGCATGTTGAGAAAGAATTAATATTGCAGATTTGAACAAAATCTGTGTAAGTTAAAAAATACCAGTTCACCTGTTCTAAGTGAAAGATTTTTTTTTTATCAAAATTGACCCTTAAAAATTTCATGCAAATTATTTTTTTATAAGGTTGTTGAGGAAAGAGGCCGTTGAGATATTTCCAAAAAGTCCTCATTTTCCAAAATATGAGTTTCCTATCAAAAGTTATGGCCCTCCGGAAGTTTTTACTTCATTTGGCTTTGAAAATAATCTAAGTTGTGAAAATTTAATTGAATAAAACAGTTTTCTTCCCGTGGACCTCATCCGGCGCCCAGGAGAAAAAGTTTCCTTCCCACACCCCTTTTCCCAAAATCCCGGAAGGCATAAAATTCTTCCCGCCACTCCGCTGACCTTCGCATATCTGGGGAAAAAGTTTCTTTTCTGCGCCCAGGAGAAATTTTCGTTCCCGCTCCCCATAGAAGATAATCTAAATGTGCCTCGGGATAACTTTCCCCACGGCTTTTAGTCTTTCCGCCCTAAGGTGATTTGATAAGCTCGTTCGTAATAGGCACTCTGGGAATTTTGTTGTGAACAAACTTAACCTAAAAAAAAGTTATTCCATAATTCTTCTAACTAAACCTAGGTTGTTCCACTGGGTCCCAAGTGGGAGTTTTCAGAGGGGAGTTACATGTTCTGTGAAGTTTTACACGGTGGTGAACATGCATTCGAGGGTTTCTTGAAAGGTTGGAAAAGTTGTGCTCTACTATTTAATGGATAAATAAACTAAACCTCTCTTAACAGTTTCTATGTTCACTATTATTTCTTATTATGCCATGCCTTTCCGCACTTGGGTATCTATGTTATTTAATGGAACGTAACTTCTAGTTCGAATGCTCGGTATGATGATTTTTTTTGTGACCCCATTTGATTTTTGTTATTCCTCGGGAAAACTGTAACCCTTCTTCCTGTTATCCCACCTTATCTAATTCTTATGATGAACATTTTATTAAAATGGGACGTACCCTGAATCTTCCACGCTTGACTGAAAATATCTTCCTTTGACCCGCCTATCCGAATACTGCATAAGCAATGTAACTAGATTATGTGTCCTTAGCGGGTATTCCATGGCTCGTTAAATATATAAAACCCAGTAACTTTGGGCTGTCTATGCCCCACCCCGAGAAAATTCATGGAAGTGAAATGGATCTTCGTTCACTCAAGAGCGCTAAGGGAGATTATACTTCCTTTTCTATACCATTTAGCCCGTATGCACTTTTTGGCCTTATAAAGGAGGGATGGTATCCTCCCAAGGTCCTTTCCTTTGCCCAAATGATTTGAACTAAATTTTGTTTACGTGACCTACTGAGGTCGACACAAGTATCTGGATCCTTATTTATCTTATCTCAAAAACCCATTATGGAAATTATGTTATTTAATGGTTATGTTCGTTCTAGTCAAGTCATTGAGTTGCATTATTGAGTTGAGAAACTAATCAGGTTGACCCTTATATGATGTATTAGTTATTAATTTAATTCAGTGAGCAGATTACCTTGAGTTGTCATTTCGAAGAATGATCATTCTAGGAATTCATTCAAACCTATGATATATCCTACCCTTGAGGGTGTCGATGGATGTCAACCTTTGTAGTTATGGGTTCGATTTATAAAGGTGGAATGTAGGTATTATGAGTTTGAATTGATTAAGGTAAGTAAATTACCTTTAAAATTTATGAACGGTTACATGTTTTGTTGGGAACCCACCTTATGATATCAAATCGATATCATTTTTCGTAGTTAATAGACTTAATTTAATAAGAGTGATTATAGGTATTCATAAGCTTTCTAATTGATTAAGGTAAAATAGATTTTACCTTAATGTTGTCGAACTGAGTGAGTTGGGGTATTAAACTTAGCACACTTTTAAATCTAGAAAGTAACTTTGTGTGGAAATTGCATATTTTAGTAAACATGTAAAACTGAATAAAAACCTAGGATAATGAATTGAATCTCACCTTGGTCTGTGCAGGAGGCGCAAACAAAATGAGGGGTCATTTCACATATACTTAGACTTAGAACCATCAAATCATGCTATAGCAGCTATCCTACCACATATTTTACAGACACTTCAGGATGTTAATGCTACTCTACACAGAGGGACCATAGGAGCACAATCAGTCAGACATGATAGGGTGACATCTATTAAGGCTCGTGTATCTCCTCAGAACATTGAGAATCATAGAGGAGAGAACTCCCACGAGGAATCAATTAGAGAAGAGTCACTGTAGAGGGGACAAGGGACCGAGTTTTAGGTCACAGAGATAGGTCTCAAAGCCCTAAGCTTAGAGTTGATCTTGGAGAGAGGACTAGGGGTAGTCAAACTACAGCTGCAAGTCATATTAGGGATATCCTGAAGCTATGGATAGCTTATTATTCTGGTGACATAGGTGGATTTCAGGAAGAGGCCTTATTGGTGAGCTTGAGCAGATTCTTCAAGATCTGCCCTTATTATAGCAACAAGAAAGCTCGTGTTGCAATCCATCTACTGAGAGATGGAGTTGGTGTCTTGTGGTAGACAGAGGAGCAGAAGATCCATTTGATTATGAGATAATTACCTAGGATCTCTTTCAGGAGCAGTTCAGGAGTAGATATCTATCACGGAGGTTCATACAGAAGAGGGTTGATGAGTTTCATGACCTCTGACAAACATCTCTTACAATAGTAGAGTATGAGAGTAGATTTTTAGATCTACTCCAGTATGTTGGTGCAGATCCTCAGGTTTATCTGGGGCCTGAATCTTGACATTGGAGGTGCATTTCAGATCCTTTGTCCACAGACATTAGCTAAGGCTATTGAGAAGGCATATATAGCAGAGGAGACTCAGGGGTAGACCCAATAATCTAGAGACTGAGTGTGGAGTTGTATACAGCCGATGAAGGACAAAAGATCAATGGGATCAATACCTCCTCCTTGTGGTGGACAGGTTTCAACACAGTCATCTTTTAGACCACAGTTTAGCAGTCTCACCCACCTTATAGATCTCCACAGAGATATGATGCACTGAGGGGTCAGAGTATGGGGCCTCCTCCTAGGGGTCCCATTAGGACACAGGGCACACCTAGAGCTCAATCAGCAGGAGCTCACCAAAAGAGACCTCAGTAGTCTACAGTCAGGTCATCAGGATCCATAACACGGACCTCTAGGGCACCAAGTGGAGCTGCTACTCATGGGTGAGGATCAACTAGATGTTTTGGTTGTGGCATTTCAGGACATTTTTGGAGAGATTGCCCACAAAACCCTAATAAGAAGGGTAAGACATAGATCTAAGAGCCTATTGTTGGTGACATGGGGTGAAGTCATCGGATCTATGCATCGGTTGAGAACCACCAGGCTGAACATCAAAGTACAGTTATTGAGATTACAGGTAGCATTGGTGGTATTCCTACATCCATTTTGTTTGATTCTAGTTCTTCTGATTGTTTCTTGCACCATCTTTAGTAGAGAGATGCAGGTTGGTGGCAGTTAGGCAGGGTCTTAGTTGGGACGTTGAGATGGCTTCAGGAGCCAAGATCTCTGTAGACTCCTTAGTCAAGGAGTGTGTAGCGGATATGGGACCTTTCACCACTACCTTAGATCTTTGTATGGATTCCTTGTCCGCACACAAGGCCAGGATGGATTATTACCACAAGACTATATCTTGTGTAGATTATCTAGGAGTTGAGTCACTGATTTCATGGATTAGGAGACCTATTTCCATTCACACCGTCTCCACTATGCATCTTAAGCGGTGTGTGACGGAGTTGTCGGATGTATGCTGTTATAATTAATGACAGATCAGAGGATGGGTCTAGTGGACCATCTCTAGATGACTATCCCATTTTGAGAGAGTTTTCATATTTCTTTCCAGGGGATCTACTAGGGTTACCACCCTCATGTGAGATATATTTTCATATAGATCTTGTCATGAGAGAAGAGTCTATCTCATGAGCACCTTATCGGATGACCATGCCACACCTCTTTGAGCTCAAATTGCAGCTTGTGGGCCTCTTGGAGAAAGGCTTAATCCATCCTAGTGTATCCCCTTATGGTTGTGTATTGATTACTGCCAGTTGAACAAAGTATTGATCGAGAATCGCTACCCCCTTCCACACATTGATGATTTGTTTCATCAGCTGAAGGGAGCCATAGTTTTCTCAAAGATAGATCTTAAGTCAAGATATCATCAGCTGAGGATTACGGAGGTGGATATTCATAAGACCACCTTCTATACGAGATATGGCCACTATGAGTTCACAGTGGTGCCTTTTGGTTTTTTTAATTCCCCCCAGTGTTTATGAGTTTGATGAATGGGGTATTCAGGACTTTCTTGGATTGTTACATGCTCATCTTCCTTGATGAAATTCTGATTTACTCACATACACGTGAGGATCACGAAGGGAACCTTCGGCAGGTTCTTCAGTGTCTTTGTGAACAACAACTTTATGGGAACTTGGAGAAGTGTGTTTTCTTTCAGATAGAGGTATAATATTTGGGTCACAACATCTCTAGGGAAGGTATCATAGTAGATTCTTCTAAGATTATATGTATTTTGGATTGGCCACCACCCACTACTATGACTGAGGTGCGCAGCTTCATGGGATTAGCAACATACTACAAGAGATTCGTTCAGGACTTCTCTCGGATTACACACCCCATCACTTCCCTTCATCAGAAAGGGAAGAATTTTGTTTGGTCAGAAAGTTGTGAGAAGGCCTTCAAGACACTAAATGAATGTCTCACTACAACACCTATCCTTGCAATGCTGGATCCACAGGGTGAGTTTTTTGTTTACACGTATGCTTCTTTAGTAGGGCTTGGAGGTGTGTTGATGCAGGAGGGTAGGGTGGTGGCGTTTGAGTCTCGAAAACTCAAATATTATGAGCTTAATTATCCGAATCATGAATCTGAGCTTGTGGTTATGGTTCACGCCATGGTTCGGTCAAAGATTCACACTCAAGACAGATCACTTGTGTCTTCGCCACCTCTTCATGGAGCCCAATCTCAACGCTCGTCAGCAGCATTGGATGGAGTTGATTTTTGAGTATGACATAGAGATAGAGCATGTGAAGGGGAAGGATAATGTGGTTGCAGATGCTCTCAGCAGACGAAAACATGTGGTTATGGCCACTTCAGTGGGCACAGATTTACGGAGCAAGATTATACAACACCTTCCTCTTGACAACTTCTACAATGTAGCTAGATCATAGATCAAGTCTTAGAGACCCCATGAGGGTAAGTTCGATGGTTTTTTATTAGAGGAAGATAGCCTTCTCAGGCATAGAGGTTAGATTTATGTTCCCAGAGACAAAGGCTTGAGGTAGGACATCTTGATAGAGGCACACCGTGCACCCTATTCAGCCCATCCTAGGCTGAAAAAGATGCATGCTACCTTGAGATAGTTGTATCTCTGGAGAGGACTTCATAGAGACGTGGCTCATTTTATGTCACACTATTTAGAGTGCTATAAATTTAAGGTCGAGCATCAAAGTCAAACTAGCCTTCTCTTTCCTCATGTGATGCCGGAGTGGAAGTGGAACACCATTTCCATGGACTTCATTGTTAGGATACCAATGTTTAGATACCACCATGATGCCATCATGGTCACGGTGGATAAATTAAAAAAAGTGGCTCATTTTTCTCTGGTGAAGACCACCTATATAGCTAGTATAGTGGCACAGATTTATCTTGATGAGATTGTAAGGTTGCACGGGATTCCACAGAAGATCATTTATGACCGTGATCATTTGTATACTTCCCATTTTTGGACTACCATGTAGTTTGCCCTCAGGATGAAGATCAAATTTAGCACAATATATCACCCCGAGACAGATGGATAGAATGAGCAGGTGATTCATACTTTAGAAGACATGCTTAGGATGTATGTGATGGATCATCAGGCGAGATGGGAGGAGTACTTGTGCTTGGTAGCATTTTCCTACAATAATAGTTTTTAGAGTTCTATAGGTATGGATACTTTTCAAGATTTGTATTGTAGAGAGTGCAGGACACCGCTTAGCTGGGACATGTTAGAGGACATGGTTTTTCTTGGACCATCTTTGTTAGAGGACATGGAGCAGCAGGTGGTTATTATCAGACAGAGACTGCAGGAGGTATAGAACCGACAGAAGAAGTATGCAGATTAGCACAGGACTGACCATAGTTTTGATGTGGGCATTAAGGTGTTCCTTTCTGTCAGGCCATATAAGAGCCCTATCATTATGGAAAAGGTTCTAAGTTAGCTCCTAGATTCATTGGTCCTTTTGAGATCTTGGAGTGTATCAGCCATTTGGCCTACCGTATAGCATTTCCACCTAGCTTGTCTCGCATACATAATGTGTTTCATATTTCAGTGCTTAGGAGATACATTGCAGATCCTTCTCATGTGTTGGATTGGACCTTATTGTAGGTGCAAGATTAGGGGAAAGTGATGGTGGAGCTCATTTGAATTATAGATCGCAGGATCTTGAGCCTTCGAGGCAGACAGATTGACCAGGTCCAGGTGCAGTGGGACATGTATGATGATACTGCGACTACATGGGAGGATGTTACTTTACTACGAGTTCAGTTTCCATATCTATTCCAATGAATTCTGGGAGGAAGTTGAGTCTAAGGGGACGGGGATGTAGTTCCCACTTTCCTTTAACACATTTTGATACTAATCATGACACTGTTGACAATATCATGGACATTATTATAGTTTTAATTTAGTATGATGTTAAATTATGAGCATAGATTATTGTTGACTCTGATTCATCTATAAATGCATGATGATTATTAGAGACATTTTATATATTGATGTTGATATACTGTATGATCGGGTTATATTATAGATGTTTTTCAGATATGTGGTATTTAGATATTTTGAGTAGACCTAGAAAATGAAAATTATTTGATGATGATATAGTTGTTGATAAAATTACAAATGAGATTGTTGTTTGCGATGATGTCGTTATGATTCATATATATACAGATTATTTTTTATTTGTATTTATATTCATTTTGGATGTTTGATGTGGCCACGAGGCTGAAGGAGGTAATTGTATTTTACAGGTTAAAAATATCACAAAAAACATTAGGGGATTAGAGACCAACCACATTGGAATTCTAGATGAATTCAACAAGGTCGCCATGGCAAATTGTATTTTTTTGAGTGTGGTTGTTTGTTGTTAGGGATTCCCATGGGGGGGATCACGTTAAATTGTGACCAAGGGACTTTGTGTATTTATTTTATTTGGTTCCTTTGTTTATGTTAGTATGTGGAAGTAATGTGTTTCCCCTTCCTTTTTAATTAAATAAATTGTGGTAAAGTATTGTGAGTAATCATATTATTAAAATTAAGTAATCAAATTGGGTCATAAGAAAGTAATTATTAGGGTTGTTGGCTCTTGTTTTAAATGTTGTAAGAAATGTGTAAGTGATGTGTAAGAGATATGTAAGTTGATTTTGGAGTATGAAAACTCCACCTTCTTTGAAATTCGAATTTATCCTTGGGGGCTGATTTCGGAGGCTTGTGGGACAAGTTAATCTTGCTCCACACCTCTTAAATTTATATACCAACCTTACCTATGGTTGGAGAGTTAAATTTAGACTTTTACTATGCATTTTTTTAAATCAATTTGTAGGTTTTAATGGCACTTTCTTCATGTTTTAAATTTCAGTCCTTATGGGGTGTGGGCTTGATTTGAGTGTGTAAGTAAAATTGTAATATTATTCACCTACTTATTTATTATGCCTTGGAGATTGAAGTTGAATTTTTTTTGGGGTGGAGGATGTGTGATGTGGCATCCTACATGGATTTAGCTCATCATCTTCTCTTCCCTCTTCTATAAAATTCAAATTCCTTACCTTGTTTTGGGTTGCTTCACTTGTAGATGCATCATTTTGGGGCGACCTCTTTTTTTGTTTTGAGCCCTTGATTTTGGAAGACATGGGGGGATTCTTTTTTAACACTTGTTCTTAGTTGCTTCAGCTTTGGATTCTTCATTCAGGTGAATTTCTTTTGTTGTTTGAGAGCTATTGCTTTGAAGAAGTTTGAAGATTGTTGAATGCTTGTGCTTGGTGGATTTTTTGATTGCTTCCATTGGAATAAAACTACTATTTGGAACTTGGAACAACTCCATCATGGAGAGGTAGGAGCTTAGATCTTGAAATGCTCCTCTTTTATTTATGCAAATGTTATTATTGTGAATGTTTTGACATGTTTGTGGGTTGCTGGGTAGATGGCCTAGGAATGGTGTAGGAGAAGGTTATGGGGTATATTTTGTGGGAGGCATAAGTGTTTTGGGGAGTTATAAGTGTGGAGGGAGTTGGGATTTGGGTTCCACCTTGTAAAGAAATAACTTGCATTTCTTTACTCATTATGGGGTGCCATAAGAGGTTGGGGAGACATAAGAAAATGTGTGGAATATGGGGTACTTGGGGGAGGCATAAGGGCATGTCAAGGTTTTGATATACTATATTTTGGCGGTTTGTAATCAGGTGGTGATACCCTTTTACCATTTGGGAGGCATAATGAGCATCCCCCATAGTTTCTTCCTTTGGCTTGCTTGTCGAATCCTGAGTATTGTTTGTGTTTTTATCTTGTGGTTGCTAAAACTGCTATTTTTTTTTTGACTGGGTCTTAAATATGAAAATTGCATGTGAAATATTGCCTTTGTGTTGTGGAAGACTATTGTTTCCACGAGTTGATTCGCATTTCTTATTGCATTGTGGTTGTGGTTCGAGGGACACTGAAGAAGGATGGCTTCTCCTTTTCATTGGATGTCTTGGTTGGGTGGAGAGCATTGCCTTCCCTCCTGTTCTATTGTGATCAAATTAGAGAAGGATGGAAATTCCTACTATTGTTTTGGAGTTGAGAAAGAATATAGTTGTAACAGTCTCTTGTGAAATTTATATTTCTAAAATCATATTCCACTAGAAGTGGATGACAATGTAATATATTTTGTGCTGAAAAGTTACTATGTTTTAGAAATGAAATCCCCTTGATTCTGAAAGAGATATACTCTTTATTTTGTACTGTAAAAAGGAATGTAAAGAGAAAGATTTATATCATTGTAAATTGTATTGATCATGGTAAAAGAGAAGTTGTAAAAGAAATCATTTCAACTGAATAGATGTTGTTTTACCTTTACAAAAGAAGTTACTATTATTTGAAACCTGCTTTGAAAATATTGTGCAACTCTCTATTTGAATGTGGAAAGTGTAAGTAGAATTATTGCACCCTATGTGTTCGAAAAGCACAATTTTGAAAGAAATAGAAATTGCATTCTTGTTTCTACCTTTTGATTGAAGGAAATATAACATTTTAGTGATTGGATTAGAATGAATTCATAATTTTAAGTTGGTAAACGCAAATGGGTCAATTCGAATTTAAAGTTGTAAAACTCTATTAGAGAATTTTCAAACTGGAAAACATTTTATTCAAAATGTAAAGAATGACCCATGCAACAATGAACAATAATATGAAACATTAAATTTAAATTAATATGATCAAAACGACCCCAAATAGACCTTATCACTTAAGAAATTCTCATATAACCTTTCAAATAGGGCTCAAATCTTCTCATAGTCTTTTTTGTTGTCAAATTGTGAAATTTTGAATTGATTTCCAGTCAAACAAATTAACCCTTGCAAACCATCCTAAGTTTACCCAAGTGCAATCCTCCATGTCTATTTGGAATGTTGAGAAAGAAAGAATATTGGATAAGATCAAATCTTATAAGTTAAAAATACCAGTTCACTTTCTAAATGACAGAAATACGTTTTCTCAAAATTGACCCTTCAAAATTTATTAAAATCAATTTTTTATCATTTCTGTGCAAAGAGGACATCGAGAGATTTCTAGAATTTCTTGTTTTCCAAAAAATGAGTTCCCTATCAAACATTATGGCCCTCTGAAGTTTTTACTTCATTTGGCTTAAAATAATCTAATTGTCAAAATTTAATTGAATAAAAGATTCTTGGGCAGACCCACAGGCTAAATATTTCCTTTTGTTCTTTTTCCCAAAAGTCCTAAAGGCATGAAGTTCCCCGCCACTCTGCTGACTGGCAAACCTTTTGTTTTTTTTCTTCTTGTGTAATCTACGTTTCAAGAGGAAAATTTGGGAAATTTTTCCCCTTGTCCCTGCCACCCCACCCTATGTTGGAAAATATATTTCACGTGTGCACAGGCTCGTACTAACAAACTTAACCTAAAAAAAAAATTGGCAATTATTTCTAAGATTTTCCACCAGCCTACCTCCCTGTAGCCGATGATTGGTTGACACGTGGCTTCACGAGGCGATGACGGAGGAGTGGTTTACTTCATATCCTTTGCTCTTTTAACAGTATTAAATTCAAATTTCTTCCCGCACTCTACCTTTTCATGCTCGGGAAAAAATTCTTTCCACACCCTGCCTTTCTGTGCTTTGGAAATTTTTCTTCCCACGCCCTACCTTTCTGCGCATGGGAAAAATTTCTTCTCATGCCCCGCCTTTCCGCTTAGGCATGGATGTCAGACATGTGTCCTTAGTGAACCCCAAGTTCGAAATTTTCCTTTTGGGTGCGAAGCCCCACCATGGGTGTGCAGAAGTGAAATGCGCTTTTCACCCAAGAGCGCTAATGGAAAAATATCTTCCCCAAGCCCGTAGGATGCCTTGGGGGAAAATTTTCCTCCCAAGGCCCGCCGGCCCATAACTTGAGAAATATGAGGAGTTAGAAGGACTTCCTTATATCCCTGGAAAGGGGAGGAAATTTCCTTTCTAATGGAAGTGTTTCCAATAATTTTTGAGTGCTTTATTAGTGATAAAAATTAGGTTGAACCTTATAAGCCGGTTAGAGAGTGGGTTAGTGAGAAATTACCTTTTTGTTTAAAATAATTATTCTAACCCTATGATTTAGAGCTTGTGAATTCTATAGTTTTTGTGATGGGAAAAATTTAGTTGCTATATATATGTTGACCTTGAATCTTTTTTTGAGTACTATATTATTGAAGCCTGGTTATAGGCACTTTTAAATAAAAAAAATTATTCCACATTTTTACTAACTAAACGTAGGTTGTTCCTTGGTCTCGAGTGGTTGTTTTAGATGGGAGTTACACTACCTCACCTTGGAAACTCATATTTTTCCATAAGGGCCAATTATGGAGGCTTGTGGGACAAGATAAGCTTGTCCCACACCTCTTTTCTTATACCAACCCTACCTATGGGTTGGTGGGTCAAAACTAGACCTCATTATGTGTTTTGGAAGGACAAAGGTGAGTTGTAATTGCACTTTCTTACATGTGCTGAATTTTTGTCCTTAAAGGGTGTGGGTTGGAGTGGTGTGCATAACAGGTTTGTCATACCTCTCAACCACCCATTTATTATGCCTTGGGGTATGGCTTTGACTTGGGTTATGTTGGATGAAGAAGAAATGATGTGGCATCCTACATGGAGCCACATCATCTCCCTCTCCCTCGTTTCTATTTATTGGAGTTTTTGGGAAGTATTGGGGGTTACTTACTCTTTTTTGGGGAATTCTTGTAATTTGGGAGATCTTTCTTGAGAATGGAGCTTGGAGTGGATGGTGGTTGCTTAGGATTTCGAAAGGGTTGGAGCTTATTGTGTATTTATACTCTTCATTTTTAAGGTAGATCTCCACCTTTGTTTTTACCTTGTTATTTTGTTGTGCTCTTATGTGTAGACGTTGATTGCTATATTGATTAAGATTATGGGAAATAGACTTGATTCTTAGGTTGTGGGAGAAATGGAAATGGGGGTAAAAACTTGAGGAAGGCATAGTATAAATGTTTTGGGTGTTTTAGGAGGGAGTTGGGTTGGGATTTCTGCTTTGTTGATAAATATGATTTGTGTTTATCTTGTTATTTATTAAGGGAGGTATAACAGTGGGTTGATTTCTTAAGGCAGGAATAAAAGTGGTGTATCTTCTTGGAGGGAGGAATACGACTATTATGTGTATTGTGATGGTGTTTTTGGAGGCTCATAGGTGGAAACCCAAGCCGTTGCGATTCATAAGAAGAACCCCATGTTCCTTTCACCTCCATGGCTTTAGCATGAAGCCTTTGTGTTTTATTATTTGTTGGTTGGCTGTAAAGAAATTGGTATTGTGTTATTTCATTATTTTTCTTGCTTGAATGGGTGTGTGGAAGCCATTTTTCTGAGTTTCCATGGTTGTCTAATAGATCTCATTTCTTCCTTGTTGGGGATCGAGGGCCAATGAGAAAGAAGGATTCTCTTCTTCACTAGAATATTTGGTTTGGTGGAGAGTGTTGCCTACTCACCCATTTTTTGTGTGTTTGACTTGATGAATATGGTGGACTCAATGGATGAAGTGCTCTTGTTGGAAAAAGACATATTGAGTTACAACTTGTGCTACTATTGATTTTACAACGTATAAATGTTACCAATTGAACATTGGGTGTAATCTTATATGTTAATGGTTAGATCTTGTAAATGAGTTATTGGGACTTCATTACTTAAAATTTTACTTAGGAGGTATTGTAAATCTATTTTAAGGATATAATATTATTGAGTGGAAAGTGAAATTTGATCCTCTTGCATTATTGGCAATGTTGTTAAATGGGAAAAGGAATTAAAAAGGCTTATAATTCCATGTTTTACTTTCTTGTATCCAAGTGATTGAGTAAATAGACAATAGAATCAATCCTAGAATCGAGCCCTTATTTATTTGCAATAGAAAAATTGCCTAAGTAGAGGAATTTAAAACACTATTAACTATACACTTATATTGTTCTATAAACAAATTTAAAGTAATTTTTTGTTTGAAATTGTCCAAGGTATAAATTTGCAATCTTCCACATTTATCAAGGTGTACATAAATTATATCTTTATAAATTTGTAAAATCAAATTTATCCCCTCACACTAAAGCACAACCTCATATATTAATGAAAAACTTATCCAATAAGTAAATATATATCTTAATATATTACAAGGATATATTAAGAATATATATATATATATATATATATATATATATATATATCAATTATATTTTAAATTTACAATATCAACGTATAAATATTATTAATAAATAATATTATATTCTTATTGTCTTAGCAAATATTTATATATATGTAATTATATAAATACATTATAATTGTATATATATTAATACGTAATAATAATCTAAATTACAATTAAAATGTGACCCATTTGAAATTCGGAAAAGGAAAGGTAAAATATTCTAATAAAGTTTATTAAAAGAAAAGAGAACAAAAAAAAATGTTTGTGTGTTGGTTGGCACTTTGGGCTGTGGCCTGAATTTTATTAAAAGTTTTTTTAGGCTGGGGGAGGGACGTCGACCCCACCCCAACCCATATAATATATGGGGTCAGGGTGGGGTCAGCACCCCTCCCCTAGAAATTGTAACCCTACCTATTACAAGCCCTACCTCTGTGAATAGCCTCCAAATCATGTGCCATGCGGTCTGCATTTTTAGTGTAACTCGCAGCTTCTCAAGAATTAAGTCATATATATATATATATATATATATATATATATATTAAAAAAAAGAGGAAATGACTTGAGTCTTGATCCTCGTCAGACTAGAGGTTTTTTATTATGGGCTTATAGATTGTGTTAGAATTGGATTAACTCTTAATTGACTATAGATTTTAGTGGATAACTTTTTGTTTAGTAGTGATGTTCCATGATGGCATGCTAAGTTTTACCCTGTTTTCCTTGTTCATCATAGAAAGTATTGGTTGGAGGATTGTATGTATCTTGGTAATTATGGCTAGAATTAAGCCCATTCGGGAAATGTGGTTTATTAAGTGTACTTGGTTGCTCTCGCTGACCCATAAATAAGTCTACCATTGTCTTAAATCATTATGACTCGTTATAATTACCCTTATATAACCTATTAATCAATGGGTTACGTGGATACTCGTATGGATGTATGTTTGCATTTTGGACCTCTTTTTAGAGATTTTAGTTTTATTAAATCTTAATATATTAATCGCAGTTGTGTTTATGTTGTGCCCTTCTTTTAAAACTTCAACTCTTGGTGATTGAGGCCATATTGGGTAGACTAGTTGATTTTCCTCTTGTATTTGATGTCTTCTAATGAGAAATATGGTGTCCATGGAGTAACATTTTCCTTATCATCTTGTTTCTTAGTTGGTGGTATCTTGTGGAAATACGAGTGTTGATTAGAAACGTCCCCTGTCTTATTATGTGAAAACAATTGTGAGACTAAATGACAAACATTGCTAAACCTCTTAAATTTGTAAAAGTAAATATGCATCTTAAACAGACTTTTTTATCGTAACTTCCTTGATACTTGTGGAGAACCACTTGGAGTGCTTCAATGATGTTTGTCATTCTTTGGTAAACCCTTCAAAGTTTTTTGTGGCACATGTTGGTTGATTGATGCCTAGTTCTTACAAAATGACTGATGTATTTATTTATGTTGAATGTCTGTTGTTCCTTTAGAATTAAAAATGTGATATGTTGATTTATCTCTTATTCATATAAAGGTAATAATGTGATAGGTTTTACTCATCCTTCCCATTAAAATATATTTGGTAAAATGATTAATTGATCCTAATAAAACCCTAATTGAGGGACTTGGACTTGAATCTTGACAAGTAAACTGGAACATTAGGTAAAGGAAAATGGTTCCTTGTTATAAGTTTGGTACAAAGAATAGAAGAAATAAAACTATGTGAAAATAAAAAGAAGACTTCTCCCATTTAACTTCCGTAGAAGTGAAAATAATTAATATTTCTACCTATATAGAAAGGCGTGATATCATGCTAACATTAGTCAGTGCTTCTTAATGACCCAAACATGTGATGTCATAATAGAAGGAAGATTTTAATTAGGAAAACTTGTAAGAAGAGTGCTTAACAAGTGAAACTATAACTTTTGACTTAATAGTTGATTTATAAAATGAGTAATATTTGTGTGTATTAAGCACAATGTATAATTAAACCCTTATTTTTTCCGCCTACCAAGAATTGTGAAACACCTTGTTGTTAATGATGTGTTCTAATTACGTACTACTCACTTGTTCATAGAAGTATGTGATTTTATCTTGTAGGCATTTGGGCCATTGTACCCTTGTTGCATCGGAACTCGACAAGTGTGAGTTGTGACCTTTTAGCATTGGGTTTTATCTCTTGATTTTTTTATTTAGAAAAGGAACCTACTTGTGTGCTAGATATAGTCCTTGGTGAACTAGGTTATTTATAAATTTCAAGGTAACATATGTTAAGGATATGACATAATTTTGGGAAGTTCTCCTTTCCTTCTTAATTTCTTAAGACACCCCTTTGTGGTTGTTCCCTTTTTTCGTTAGGAGAAGAATGTGAAATTTTTTTTGTAAGTTGTTACTCACATTTCGATACGATGCAATTCTGGATTGTATTTGGACCCCTCTTGTTAGTTTTTCTTCTCTCTAGGTCCCTTGAGTTCTCTTTGGTGTTACGATTTATGCGTGTTCTCTCCTTATGGTTATTTCAAGTTTGAGAAGGATTTAAGATAAATAAATCCCATTGTGTTATGTAGAGTGAGTGGTGTCTTTTGTATTGATATGTTAGTTTCTAATGGAAACATTATCTAAATGTTTGACATTTTTAAATCATGTAAATTTTGTGTGTTCAATTTTTAGTGTAAATTCAAGTTATGGGAAGACGTGTGGTCATGAATTTGCTTCCCATGAATATTTTTCTTACTTGTTAACGTATTTTGCTAATTCTTGTGTCTTACTTGTTGTTAGACCCCACTTGTGTTGATCTCCATTTGTGAGGCCTTTAAGTAGACATTTTTTCTCGTACAAATTGATGGTCATGGTTTTTTTTAGCTAGCCTTGTCTTAATAACGAACTAAGCATAAATCAACCTTAATGGAAGCATTAACTTTGTTATTGAAGTATCTTGTATCCATGGGAAACTATATGGTCATATTCAGTTCACGAAATTCTCCCTGCTATTCCTTTACTTTGGTGGTTATTCTTGAGAATCCTTTGACCATTTCATGTTTTGATGTTACGTGTTGTAACTTGGGTGATCATGTAGATTTACTCTATAGAGTTAAATGTTTACAACCTCACTTGAAGAAAGTTTAGCACTATGTCTAACATTCTCCTTTCTCCTTGATTAAACTGCATTGGACCAAACTTGGGTTATATAGACCCAAACTTGTTTGAAGCAAAGAAATTACACAAAGAATGTGATCCTATTTCTTTTGCATTGTTCCCTACCTCTTTCTCTGTGAATTCCGGGAGAAATTCAAATCTAAGGGGAGCGGGATGTAATGCCCACTCCTCTTCAACACTGATTGAACTATGTTATCAATTCCAAATTGTGTATAATCTCAAACCTTGTTGTTGTACTCTAGTTAGCACACAAATAAAATGTGTAGGACATCATGATTACTATTTTGTTTTGGTTATTATTTTGATTATATGTTGTACTTTGGACCCTTTTGGGCATTAAGGATAGATAATTAGCTATAATGGTTACATTGTCATAAATTGATTGTGATAGCATTACTCTTTGATATTGTTTTGTTGTATTTAATTTATCTCTCTGACTGGACACATAGACACTATTGTGCATTATTACCAGAAGATATTAATAGACAATTTTTTTTAAGTCATTGTGATATGGAAATCGAAGGATAGACATTACTGTTACTGAATTGATTAACTTTTGATAGACATTCAATATGAAAGACAATGATGTGTCGTCAATTTAGATATATATTGATTTTTCAAAAAAAAATTGTATTGATTTTATTACAATGTTCAAAGTTATTTTGTGATTTCTTTGATATTGGAGAATTGGTGAAATTGTGAATGAGTGAAATTATATGATTCAATTTTTTTATGATCTTAGTTGCAAACTGATGTATGAGTAGAATAGAAATGTTGAAAATTGGATTAATTGTTAAATTACTTGGTCTTAGCAATAGTAGTTATGATCTTTGATGTTGAAATTGATATTTCGATATAAGTGGTTTATTACTTCTGTAGACACCTAAAGTATACATACACTTAGCATTTCATCCAATTCAACCAATTGACAATACTTCGTTAATTAACCCTTCTTCACTCCACTCTCAAATTCCCATTCACAACACCTTTTCGGTCGTATTCCTCTTATAATCAACGTATTTGGCATAATATCTCTCTTATTAGCTATGCATTCCTCATTTTGACCATTCAGAACCTCCCTAGTTCTCTCTAGACCACTTCTATTGGCTTCATAGGTTATCTATCAGTCACAATTGGTTATCCAGACCCCTCTCAACTCTCAATGAGTCTCTAATCACTTGCTAATGAAAGTTTTACTAGCCTAAACCCTAGTTAACTAGCCTAAACCAAGCTTTGCTAAGCCTAAAGAATGTTTATCCTAATCTAATCCTAAAGTGCTTTTTAGACATTGTGTCCCACATGCACCCAAAGTTCAAACTTTTCCATTTGTTAAACTATAAATACAAGGCTAAGCCTACCCATTCAAACACACAACTTTACATAACACAAAACCAAAATAAGCCTAAGAAAGATTAAGAGCTCATTTGGATTAGCCAAGCTAATGAGGCATTTGATCTTGGGTCACCCACCATTAAAATAGCTTCATCTTGCACCCATGTTACGTTATTAATGCAATAGCTAAACTTGACCATGTAGCCATTTAGTGAGATTCATTGACCCTCATGGAGTAAAGAATAAAACAGAATGCTTAGATCCTTATTAGGCTCATTTTATTAAGCTTGAACAAGAATAGAGGTTAATGATATTTGCTATATTTCTTGTTTATTTCAAGTTTTAATACATGCAAATAGGATTCCTTGCTCATTTCTTATCATATGGTCCATTGAGGGAATTTGCACAAAGCTTAGGGGTCTTGCCCCATATCCATAGCTCTTTGCAAAATCTTTCATTGAACACAACTTCAACACCGTTAATATGGCCATGAGGCTAGAGGGGTATTGTGTGATTTTTGTAGGTAATTATATCACAGCAACAAACTATGGGGGATAGGAGACCAACAACGAAGGAATGTGGGGTATTGGCAACTAGTCACCATGACAACTTGTGTAATGTTGTTGTCTTGTTATTTGTTGTTAGGGGGTTCCCATGGGGGGATGAACCCAATTGTGACCAAGGGTTTTTGTGTAGTTCTTTTCCTTTCTTTTATTTAATTTTGGTGTATGTGATTTAATTTGTGAAGTAATTCCCTTTTATCATTAATTGTTTTATGTGTCTTAATTCAGTGAACTAATGATATTATTAAGCTAATTATGGATGGGACAAAAACAATTCATTTATTAGATTATATGGTTCTTTTATTTGTGTTTTAATTTGAGTGTAAGTAACTTGAGTGTTGTACACTCTACCTCACCTTGGAGACTCTGATTTGGCCTTAAGGGCCAATTTTGGAGGCTTTTGGGACAAGATAAGCTTGTCCCACACCTCTTAATTTCTTATACAAAGCTTACCTATGGATTGGGGGGGTCAAAAATATACCCCATTATGTGTTTTGGAAGGAAAACAATGAGTTTTAATTGAACTTTCTTACAAGCATTTAAAGTTTGTCCTTAAAGGGTGTGATGGATTGGAGTGGTGTGTGTAAGAGGTTTTTCATACCTCTTAGCTACACATTTATTATGCCTTGGGATATGGGTTTGACTTGGGTGATGTGGGATGGAAGAGAAATGATGTGGAATCCTACATGGAGTCACATCATCCCCTCTCCCTATTTTCTATTTATTGGATTTTTTGAGAAGTTTTGGGGATTACTTGCTCTTTTTTTGGGAATGCTTGTAATTTTGGAGAGCTTTCTTGAGAATTGAGATTTGATTGAATGGTGATTGCTTAGGATTTTGGAAGTCTTGGAGCTTGTTGTGTATTCATACTCTTCCTTTTTGAGGTAGATATCCACCTTTGTTTTTACCTTTCTATTTTGTTGTGTTGTTATCTGTAGATGTTGATTTTTATATTCATCATGATTGTGGGAAATAAACTTGATTCTTAGGTTGTGGGAGAAATGGAAATGGGGGTAAAAACTTGAAGGAGGCATAAGAGAATTGTTTTGGGTTTTTTTGGAGGGAGTTGGGTTGGGATGTCCATCTTGTTGATAAATATGAATTGTGTTTATCTTTTTATTTCTTGAGGGAGGCATAAGAGGGAGGCATAAGGTTTGATTTCTTGAGGGAGGCATAAGAGTGGTGTATCTTCTTGGTGGGAGGGATAAGAGAGTTGTGTATATTGTGATGGAGTTTTTGGAGGCTCATAGGTGGACACCAAATCCCTTGGGAGGCATAAGAAGAACCCCCATGTTCCTTTCTCCTCCATGGCTTTAGCATGAAGCCTTTCTATTTTGATATTTTTTGGTTGGTTGTAAAGATATTGGTAGTGTGTTATTTCATTGTTTGTCTTGGTTGAATGGGTGTGTGGAAGCCATTTTTTTTAGTTGCCTTGTTTGTCTAATAGCCCTCATTTCTTCCTTGTTGGGTTTCAGGGGCCAATGAGGAAGAACGATTATCTTCCTCATTTGAATATTTGGTTGGGTGGAGAGTGTTTCCTACTCCCACATTTTGTTGTGTACTTTACATGATGAAGATGGTGAATTCAATGGATGAAGTGCTCTTGTTGGAGAAATACATATGGAGTTACAACTTGTGCTACTATTGATTTTACAATGTATGAATGTTACAAATGGAACATTGGCTATAATCTTGTATGTTAATGGTTAGATGTTGTAAATGAGTTATTGGAACTTGCATTAGTTAAAATTTTACTTATGAGGTATTGCAAATCTGTTTTAAGGATATAATGTTATTGGGTGGAAAGTGAAATTGGATCCTTTTACATTATTGAAAATGTTTTTAAATGGGAAAAGGAATTAAAAAGGATTACAACTCCATGTTTTACTTTCTTGTATCCAATTGATTGAGTAAAGAGACTATAGAATCAATCCTACAATCAAGCCCCTATTTATTTGCAAAAGAAAATTTTCCCAAGTAAAGGAATTTA